>UWZB01000094.1:35979-73701 GCA_900536885.1 Peniophora sp. CBMAI 1063
GAGCGATGGAACTCTTCTTTTGCCGAACGTCTCTTCTTACTGGGCTCCATCGCATCTAGTGATTGGGCTACCGTACACAAGAAGGCGTGCAAGGTTTGGCGTCACGTCGCTGTGCAGGAGGAGAAGCCTGCAGTTCGCCAGGCCATTGCTCAGTTGTCGCTGGACGCCTTGGCGAACTTCCCAGTTTAGACTAGTGTAGAGTGGTTCTTTGATTCCAATTGCACGTAAATGATCTTGATCCCGCGTCGGCGCAACCCTTGAAAGATGTGAAACCTTGGTGAAACTGAAATCATAAATGCGAGAATGACGGAGGTATTTACACGCAAGATCAGTCGAAATACTTGGAGAGAGTTATCGGGGGGCTTTGATATGTAACGAGCGCTAGAAACTTTGATGAGGGTGCGAGAATAGCTGCGCGTGTTTTACGCGGGGTCGTTCTCGGCGGCTGCCACGCGTGTTCGACTTGCTTTCGTCTTTCCCCCACCCCCATTCAGCTCTCGCAAGCATGAGGTCTATGTTCGCTCAGCACGCCCCCTTTGTCCCTATCATGATTAACTTCGTGTCCGGCGTTCAGTCTGCCGCCCAGGACAAGAGTCTTCGCACCCTTCTCGTCTACCTCGAGCACCTAGCGCGCGTTGAGCGCTGCGAGGCCAAGCCCCGCGACGTGGCTTGCCCTCCGAAAAACCTGCTCTATCCTTGCCTCGACGTGGTGCTCACAGCCCTGGCGGATCGTGTCATCCAACAGCCCGAGGTGCGTACCGGCAACTGGGCTACTTGAAGTTGAGTTAGCGCGCATGTTGACGCGTTTATGCCTTGTCAGGCGTGGAGATTCTTGCTTCCGACAGCTATGAGGTTGTTCCAGCTGTACCAACTCCCGGCCGTCGAATCCCGAACGGCAACTCGCCAGAGCCGCACGACATTCGACACCGTCGAGGACTTCCTGTCCGCCATGCTTCCTATGGACCGAATGGCCGAGGCTGTCGCTAGATCGAACGACTTGCGGCACATCGCCAACGCACGACCAGAAATCGCGGACTTCGCTACTGAGGTTCTACAGATGGTCTCATACCACCAAGCGTAAGCCGGCCAGGTTCTGCGCGTGTAGTCTAGAAATCGAACTCACCGCCGCCCTCACAGATTTTCCCGCCTCGCAGCCGCGGTCTGGTTCCAGAAGACCAGGCGGACCTCCGCCAAGCACTGGCTTCGAATCGCCTACTCTCTCTTGGATGAGAGATTCGGCCTGGAGACCTACCACCCTCCTCTCAGCGTCCTTTACCTGGCGGAGCGGTCTGTTCCCGGCTTCGACGGGATGATTCAACAGCACTCATACGCGCTCTCGCTCTTCTTCCCCGAGGGCGTGACGCAGACGCCTCTGCCTAGGCCGGTACTGGACGCGCTTGTTCGTGATCTGCCGTTGCACCAACTGTTCGCGCTGCGGCCTGTTGGCGACGTCTGGCCCGACCGTGCTCATAGCTGCGCGCACTGCGGTGAAGACTTGACCGCATTGCCGAAGCGTCGTGCTTGTAAGGGGTGCAAGCGCCCTGCCTATTGCAACAAGTACTGCCAGAGAGGGTAGGCGTACAATGACCTTCAGCATAGCCGAGTTGACACGCATCGCAGTGACTGGCGCAACAAGCACTCCGGCGTCTGTAAGTTGTGGGCGTCTGTCGACGAGCGAATGTCGCAACAAAGCGTAAAGGACTGCTTTGCCGATATCGCCGCTTGGTCGAGGGTGGAAGAGGTGTTGCAGTCTTCTCCTCACCTGGACGGAGAGAAGGTGCAGCGAGTGATGGAGATCATACGCGATTCGAGGGCAGTGCTCTGCTCAAAACCTGAGCGCGTTGCAGAGAACTCGCGCAAACTTCGCGCGCTTCTTCGGGAGCTGGGGATCTAAACTGTTAGTAGTAGGAAGACTGCGCGTGCTCGGCGTATTATGGCAATGCGAAGACAGTAGTTGTGGTAGTGATTGTAGGTCGTGCTTCGTGTAAGCGCGGCGCCGAATTACCGGAGCCAGCTCTGCGGCCGTGGCGGGCTGGTAGAGATATCTAGATGCGCCAACACGGCGAAGTATGTGAGAGGACGGCTTCTGATCGAAGCGCCGGCCTGATTCGGGCAAGTTGATCCAGCGGGTCCTGCTGGGGTATAAGAGGAGCCGCCTGAGCAACCTCCTTTCAGCACGACACCGCCATGCGCTACAGGTTAACAGAGATCGACCAGTGGGCGGTCGTTCATGACGTTGTCTGGCACCTGCAGGCGCGATACCCGCGCTCTGTGTCGTGGGCGCCTGAGCTCTTCAACGCGGCAGAGCGCCAGCGTGTTGAACTACAGTTGGAGAGGCTCATACGGCAGAAACTGTACGTGAAACAACCGTGGAAGACGAGCCTAGCTGAATCAGAATAGAGACCACCTGAACCAGGGTTCTCCAGGAGCCGTCGATAACCCTCCGGTGTCCCGCCCTCGCACGCGCAAGGAACTCATTCGCCTCAACTTACCCGCTCGCGGCTACGATAGCGACCTGCGTGAGCTGGGCGAAGCTTCAAGCGGGCTCCTCGCCAATAGACCGTCAGGCGATGGAGAATACAGATGCGAGGTTAGCGGGACAGGCAACGTCTGGTACTTGAGTCGCAGCGGCTACGTTCTCGCCGTGCACGAGCACCCGGCGGTCGCATGGGCGAGCTACCTGAGCGCTCTGTACGACGCGTCAGAAGGTCGCCGAGCTGTAGCGCCTGACCCCCACAAGATAACGCCTCTGGACTTATTCGTCGACGACGTAGCTTCTTGGATTCCTCGCGCTCAGCGCTAAGCTCGAGTCACCCTTGTTCTTGATCAGCGCCTGCTCCAATTGACAGCTTGCTTCTGAGAAGTAGTCGCCGGTGGCGCGGCGCGGTGCATCGGCCTCCGAGACCGCGCAGGTTTCCCTGAAAGCAGAAAGGAACAGTTGATGATGGAACCAATTGAGCATTTGCGCACGTAAATAGATAGGAGGGGAAGAGAAACCGGAGAGCTGTCGTGCTCAAGTGAAGAAGCAACAGACCCCGGCCCGTGAGAGACAACGCTGCCAGCAACAAACGTAGCCACGTAGAGACGAGACATGAAGGCGCCGCCGTCCCGCCGCTATGCTGCCCCGATCAGCGCCAACGGATGCGATTCGGCCCGTGTGGGTGAGAAGCCGCGTTATTCGTGGGGGTTGTTTTGAGAGGCTGTGCGAGTCGTGTTACGTCTGCACGAAGCAACTCCCTCGTGTTGATTAATCGCCGATGAGCCGCCTGGGCCAGATACGCCTGACTTTTGAAGCTATATAAACCGCGCATCGGCTTTGAGGATGAGGCCAGCCAGAATGCTTTCCAACCCCGACGACGAATTGTGGAGCTTGAACACGCCTAGCCTCGAAGCTGCTACGGAGAGCTCGCGCGAGAGCGAGCTGGAGACGTCGGCCTCTGAGTACTCCATCCCATCCAGCATGCCTAGCCTTCTGCCACCTTCGGAGGGGCCGTACGTCGGTGAGTGCTGGCAACGGCGGCGTTGAGCCTGGCCCTGATTATTTTTCAGAGAGCGAGGCTCACTGCGAGCTCACCGAGGAAGGAGAACTTGAAGAGCCTGCCGCAGGGAACAATGCAGCCGGTGAAGATAGGCTTCTTTCCACTAATTGAGCGCGACTGATGAAGCACTTAGAGTTCCTGGATGGCGT
The DNA here is from genome assembly GCA_900536885.1 of Peniophora sp. CBMAI 1063. NCBI lineage: Eukaryota > Fungi > Basidiomycota > Agaricomycetes > Russulales > Peniophoraceae > Peniophora > Peniophora sp. CBMAI 1063. The sequence goes on from UWZB01000094.1 coordinate 39,668, forward strand.
AGACGCGCAGGGTTCTGGCGTAGAGCGTTTAGAGGTTGATGGAGGCGAGCCTGGTCCTCGCGAGGACAACGCAGAGGCCCAACGCATGATGAGACTCACGGTCTGGCTCGACGCCACCGCAAGACTGCGCGAAAGGTCAGCTCGTGTCGATGGTGTCCAAAATCTGCGTCTTACGAGTTCTATCAGAGCGAGCAGTCCGGTGAACTGGTCTGCCCAGCAGCAGCCGGCGGACGGCGCTGACCCGAGTGGCGCAGACCGCTGGCAAGTCCGAACGCACCCTACTCATGACGAAGGGCAATCCCATTAACAACTTGTGCGAAGGGGTCTTAGAAGCCTAGCTTTGAGGGGCGGCGGTCGAAATTTGTCAGAAGCCGAGGCGCGCGCTCGGGATGAACTTGAGAGGGCGGGGCTGAGAGGTTGCCGGTTAGGAGGCTTCCGAATTTATTAGACACGCAGAAGTTCTTGCATGAACATACGCATATTGATGGGGTAATAGTTAATCTCTATGTAAGCCTCGCCGTCTCTCTTCAAGACGGGTGAAGATGTCAAGAAGCTCAAGCGCTAGCCGGCGAGATCGAGACCGTTCGGAGAACGTAACGTCTGTTGATTGTGACAAACGTCACGTTTCATCGTTTATAACAAGTCCATTCGTCCTCCTTCCGCAACTGCCGCTATATCGTGCCCCTGCCGACGTCGCCCCTCCTATTGCTGATCTCGTCCGCTTTGACGCTACGCGAGGCTATTCGTGCGCGCTGGACCTCCGATTGGGAGTGGCTGTCGCCGTTCCTGACGACGCGACCGTCGTCTCAAGGCCAGACAGAAGTTACCGGGATTGTCTGAGCGTGCGTCCTTCTCCGGTTGTCTATTCCATGCCGCGGCCCATCGTACTGTAACGTTGATGACGGCCCTCAGGCTGACTGATACGGTGTTTCCTTTCTTTGTCTGGCCGCGGCTGGTGGCGCAGCTTTCCCATCGTTTACCCTCCCCTTTAGACGCTTTCTCACGCGCACACAGGCTGCCTGCTATGCCAACCCGCGAGGAGGCCGAGGCAAGCTCTTACTTACTCTTGCCGCTTGAGGAAGCTGACTTACGGTCTCAGTTCGAATGGGAGCCCGTCCACGAACCTCCCCTGGACGACGCGCCGCCATTAGAAGAAGGAATGCACGACGCTCAACCCCTGCGCGTCAGCGTCGACTACAAGACCTTGGTCGAGCTTGCTGTGCGTCGCGGCAACTCAATAGGGTACGGCGTTCCTGCCTTTGCCAGCGGCGAAGAAGACCTAGTTTCAGAAGCTTCGTTGTCTCCTCCGCCTTCCCCACGTACGCCTCCCTTTTATGCTCCGCCGAGCGTCCTTGTGCTCACACTATTGGTAGTCACGCCGCTTTCTGAAGAAGAGGAGACGGGGTTTGACGCTGAGGTCTCAGCGGAGAAGATTGCGGCGGCCATTGAGGTCGTCGCGCAAGAGCGGTTGCGGCGCGGGGAGCGCGCGGGGGAGCCGATTAGCTACGAGCATCGACCGCGACAGGGCGGTCGCTCGCACGGCGCAGCAAAGAAGTCTGCAGCGCGCAATAACGGGCAAACCCGGTCTCCCGGGGTTAAACGGTGCTCGCAAGCCGGCTCTAGGGCGCGTAAAAAAAGACGCAAGGAGGGGGAGAAGGCGCGCTTGGCCGACCGCCCTTACGACAAAGTCCACGAAGCCAGCTACTACCGCCACAAGTTCCCCACCTTCTTCGTGTCGCTGAAGTCGCTTCAGGTGGTGTACGAGACTGTGTCGTCGGGCTACACGGCGAAGCTACCTCACCTCAAGATCCGCGGTCGCTTGTGGACGGACGAAGATCTTCGGCGCGTCGGCTCGGTTCATTTCCCTTGGGATGGAAAGTGAGTGGCGATTCCGGGTCGTTTCAGCGGTCGTTCTCTGCAGCTCAACGTCAGGGCAGGGTCTCGGTGGCGATAATAGATTCGAGGCATATCTGCGTAGGCGTCTTAGTTGCGCCCCCGAAGGGCGAGTCGTTTCAGACCAGCGGCCGTGCGATGGCTGAGCTCATCGAGTCTCAACGCATTCGGCGTCCGCGCGCTTGGACTCGCCCGCTTGGCAAGAAACGCGGCGATTTCCCGTCTCTGTCGGTGGGAATCAACTACAACTTCACCGAAGCGGTGGGTCCTTCTCCTCACGCTTGTCTGACTCTCTGACGAGAGTCGTAGCGCCCCAAGAACCTGTCGTTGAACAAAGAGCAAGAGGCTGTGGCGAAGACACTTCTTGAGAGCCCTGATGGGCGACGCATTGCCGGACATATGAGCGGTGCGTTCTCAGTCCCTCGACGCCACTCGCGCTGAACAAGCCCACCAGAGTCCTTTGCTCATTACTTCCCCTTCGCGTACGAGCATGCCTGCGACCGCATGCGGGAGCTGCACGCCTTGCTCCCCGATCTGAAATTCCCTTACCCGAACTGCGTCTACCCCACGGTGACGTTCAACGGAGGGCCTCAGACCGCTACCCAGGAACATGCCGACGTCACCAATAATCCCGGCACGCCTTGCATGGTCTTCGCCTGCGGCAACTACATCAAGGAGCACGCACGCTTTATTTTCCACGATTTGGGCCTGCATGTCGATTTCCCGCCCAACTGCGGCGTCTTGCTCTCCTCCGCATCTGTACGCCACAGCAACACGGCCTTGGCGGAGGGAGAAACCCGCTACAGCATTGCCATGTATATGCCAGGGGCGCTCGTTCGATACGCGGCCTACAGCGGCAATGTCGGCGAGGTCTCCGCCACGCAACGGGCCCGCCTCGACGAGCTATATAAGGAAACCTGGCGCCATCAACATTCCAGGCTGTCGGGCTTCTGGCGCCTCCCGCAGGATCGTGAGAAGGTTCGAGCGAATGAGCAGACGCGCGCCAGGGCGCAAAGGAACATATGAGCGTCGGGCCTCAGCGCAGGCGCTCTGATGCTTGAGCGACCTACTTCTCTACGAACCTTTACCATACATACGAAGTCTGATCGTCTGGAGGGTCGTAAAGATACGTATAATTGAGTTGAATTGCGCTTTGAGCGCGCATAGTTGGGCTGCGTGCAAGCCGGGGCGCAAAGTAGGCGCGTTTCATGCGGTACGGCAGGTCACTTGACCGCGTTTCGGTCCCGAGACTCGCCCCGTGGACCCGCGCCGACTTCCGAACCACTAACCAATAGCGGAGTCAAACGGCTCATGCCTGGGGAAGCAAGGTCGGGCAAGCGCATTTTCGTCACGACATTCAGAGTATAGCCGGCATCCTGCGACCCGCGTATATTCTGCCTGAGAAGGGTTGAAACCACGCCCAATTCAGACGGCTGAGCCAGCTCTACGCGTGTGGTCTCGGGGACGACCACGACGTCAACGTGGCCAGCTTCAGTACGCTCTGCAATAGCCGCTCTCCTTCCCTGGTCTACTCTTGTTCTCCTCTCAGTCATTGCGTTGCGATTGCTCACTAGTCTTTGCTCGCCTGATTCGCCGTCTCGACTAAACATAGTATAATACGCGCTCCGCTCCCTCGATTGCTTTGCACCTAGCTTTCAGCGACGCCACCGCGTACTCCCCTGCGCTCCGTGGCTATATATTACTTAGCACTTACGTCGCGTATGCCCTCGGGCTCTCCGGGCCTTTTCGGCTAATCCGAATTAGGAAGGCAGCGGTCAAATCCGTGTCCTGCTCTTTGCCGCCCTCCCTTGCTGAGATGGAGGACGTGGATGAACCACTAGTCGTGGGGTTAGCTCTAAAAAGCTGCGCGGGTTGTGGAATGCGGCGAAGACGCACTGTCCCGCTTGGCGAGAAGGTTTAGTGACAGCATAGCTTAGCGTATAGACACCTACTTATCTCGGGGCGTTGAGACTGGTGTCTAGTACTACAGTAGGCTTGTTCGTGCATCGAGCTTGGGTGACTTGGCGAGATCGTCACCAAGTAGAGCCCATGATACTATCCTGGGTCAAAATCAAATCATATTCGCCGTCGCTGCTCTACAGCGATTAGAAAAGTGTTTCTCGAATCAGCGGCCGGGAACGCCCGACGACCCAGTATGTTGGATGTTGTGAGGGTATTCGCTCTCTCCCTCCGTATGAGGCGTTGAGCATAGTCCTGCGGCAATCGCCGAAGACGTTGTATCACCAAATGCAGCTTACAATGCTCTCTGGAGGAGCGGTCAGGCTCTGAACGCGCGCAAAGCAGGTTCAAGCATCGGGATGGAATTGAGGACCGTAGATACCCTACGTACTAGCGGGTGTCTATACACTACGCTACGCTGACACTGAGCCTCCTCGTCGAGCGGGACAGTACGTTGTCGCCGCATTTGGTAACCCGCATGGCTTTGCACAGCTAACCCCATGACTAAGTACTGTGGTTTACCCATGTCCTCTATCTTGAAGGGAGTCATTACTCTCATTCCAGTCAGATCAACGCGATCAGCCGTGTTGACGACAACTGATATACGTTCTTCTGAGTAGGATGGGGTATTTGGAGATAGTGGTGGCAGTTGACGACCAATAGGTCCCGTACAAGGGGCTGGCTAGATCGGGGCCGCCCAGTCAGCGGCCTGCGTGAGAAACGGCTGGTCGTGAGCGTCTCACCCCAAACCACGCCGGACCCTACTCAGCCGTAGCCGCCACCACTGCGAATTGCCGCTCTACCCGCCTACCCCTCCTCTCTCCGTCTTATACCCTACTGCCATCCAACATCAAAACATCCTGTCTAACACCGCGATGGCACACGTCGCGGAAAAGACGTCGGGGGACTCTTCAGGTCTCACTGATCAGCTCTCGAGCGGGAACTTGGGTGGTGGGTTATGGGAATACTATAAGAAAATCGTCATGGAGGAGGGGGCCGACTTCAACGAACTGTCCGATACATCCATGAACGGCGTCCTTACCTTCGTACGTGCTCTTTCGACGTCAGATTCTCACTATATACTCATCATCCGTAAAGGCCGGTCTCTTCGCTGCCACGCTTGCGGCGTTTCTAGCTGAGACGTATAAATCGCTTTCGCCCGATTCAGACGGTGAGCCACATGCGTACTTACTACGATTGAGCTTGGTGATTGAAGCGACACCAGAGTCTGGAGGCGACCTGACGTCCTCAGCAGTCGTGATAAACACGCTCTGGGTCGTGGCCCTGGTCATCTCACTGCTATGCGCGCTTTTAGCAACTCTCATCCAAGACTGGACGAAGACTTTCCTCAGAGCGCAGGCTCACCCGACGGCGGTGACTCTGGAGCAGCAGTGCCTTGAACATATGTCGGCGCATATGGGAGCGCAACGCTACGGCCTACCACTCGCGCCCAGACTTGTCGTCGGCCTCTTGCACGCAGCTGTCGTTCTCTTTCTGGCAGGGATAGTCGTCTTCTTTTGGCATCTGAACCCCATCCCAGCTCGTGCAGCCCTCGGCGTGGCGGGAGGATCTATCTTCATTTACGCCGTCGCAAGCGCCTTGCCCCTGTTCGACGCGTCGTGTCCCTTTCGCACTCCCTTGACAGACGTCTACGTCTTCATCATCATGCTTGTGACGGTCATCGTCCCCGGAGCCCTCGTCTACGCGTGTCTGCTCATTGCCGCAGCGTGGCAGAGAATCACCAAAGGGCCCCTTAATCCTGGCATTCGCCGAACGCTCAACCCCGTCATGATGGCGTCTCAGCTCAAGGATCCTTACGCCACTTCACGAGTATACCATGCCATAAAGGACTACTTTACGCGGCGCAAGTCCGAGGAACCTCCACCCCTGCTGCCTCTGGTCTTCGACGCCATCATGGGTAACGACCAAATCGACGAAACAGCCGTGAACGCGGAGAAAGTGAGGTTCCTCTGGGATCGCGTGGGGCCCTATGCGATGGAGCATCCAGAAGCTCTACAGTACGTCGTAGGGGCGCTCATCGACGGATGGTCCCCTGTCGTGGACGACATGCTCATAGGACTATGTTACGACGCAGCTGAGTTGCCGAAGATTGCCGCCGCCCTGGGATCTGTTCACACTACATTCGCAGCAACATCCATGTTGCGGCTGCTTCAGTTGCTGTTTCAAGCAGAGGACGCGAACGATCGGGCCTTAAGGGCCACAGTCGGCCAGGGCGTTCGGTGGCAGGCGACTGACGCAATCGTGGACGCCTTCGCGGGCTTTACTCGACAATTAGACGCGCTACGTCAGGCGGAGATAGAGCAGAGGAGCACGGAACTGCTCGCCGCGCTATCGAGTTTCCGGACCACGCTCCTCCAGCTCTTGATCCACACGTCCCCGTCGTCCCGAGATGCGAAAGCGCGGACCCAGATCTTGAGGATGTTCGCCGAGTTGCAGCGCTACGACGGAACCAAGCTTCAACGCGTTTCCGCTGACGATCCCGAGGACATGATGGGCCTTTTAAGCCTTGATCGCGGCGACGCCGTGAAGGTCGTCGTTGCGAAGCTCGCATCTCGCAATTGTCTTACCCTCATCGCCGGTGCCAAGGAGAGCGATTGGGAGGGGGCTTGGGATAACCCTGACCGACGTTATCTGCGCCGAACTACTCCTGGCACATTGCGCTGGCGCGAGCTGTTCCCAGCCGCCGCCCAGCGTGGGACTTCGGCCGCCTCTGCCTTTTTTCGCGATTTTCTCAAAGACGTCGGCCTAGGTCATTGGCTTGTGGCAGGATCAGCATTCACCACTCCTCCGCACACCTCTCTGAAGGCAGCGGCGGTTGTCGCGCTACGTGACGTAGCGAACACAGTCGACTTCCGCCCGCTTATCCAAGAACCGAGTCGCGCAGACCATGATCTGACTAGCGCCTCGACCGCGGCTGAGAGGTTCGAGATACCCGGCTCCCCCAGGCTAGACAAGGTTGAGGAAGGGACGTTAAGGTGTGTAGCGGCGTCAGGACTTACCTCTGCTTACGCTTGCTGACTCTTTACAGCAGTTTGTCGCACGAGTAGTCGCCTCTGCCTTACCAAGCTTAGAAAGGCCCACATCCAGCCTCATAAGGGCATCTCGCTCTTTATCATTCTGACCTCGATATGCTTAAACCAATCGCTACCTGTACGGGTTTTCTGCTGACCTCGCTGTACTAGTCTCTTGCGTTCGATGTTGTATAGTAATGTACGTTGTTAATCATACCATGCGATGGAGCTTGATGCGCATTCAGAAACTTGGCTTCTTAGGCGCAGGTTTGGGCTTGTACTATGCGGTGTCTTTGCAGGCAAAGGAGGCTTCCGCCGCCACGTTGCAGGCGCTGTCTCGTGGATGAACTCATAAGTTCGAAACAAATCCTTGACGCGAGAACGTGCCTCGAAAGGGTCTTGTGTCGAGACTAGATGAACTCAAGCGCGAACGTTCAAATTTGTGACTGACGGCCGACATCAAGAAGCATGATGCATGAGCACGAAAGTTGTCGAGGGCGTATATAGATATAGTCGCCCTGGTTCCGACGTAATACCCTGGACTCTGTTTCATATACGACTGCGGCAGGTCTCGTGACCTCGTGCTATCAAGGTTGACAAGCCGACTACTGTACGGTTGCATTGAGCTGAGCAGCCTCCAACGCGACGAAGATATCCGTGGCATGGCGTTCTGATCGCGTCGTTACCTATCTGTGGACCTGACGTACTTGCTTACCGTGGTCTACGGTGCAGGACAGAGTACGGAGTGCACTACAGTTTAGGTTGAGATCATCGCCAACAGCCGCAAAGAACAAGTCGCAGACATGTTTCCCAGGATGATGACTTCACAGTCCAAGCGCTATCCCTACGGGGTTTTCCAAACGTACGCTCCTAGATGAGATGGGCAGAGACGTGATCGATGGACGCCGTGTATTACAGCCGTCTTCAATGAAGTACGGAAACAAGATCCACCCCGCGGCCCCCCAAAAGGCATGGGTCAACGGTAGTTTCCTGAAGTTTAAGGGCGAATGCACCTCCACGATGAGGTGGATTCAATCCCTTTTGCCTCTCACTCAACTACAGAAGTTCGGTTATCTCCCCAGGTCTACAATTTTGGGATCGAACCTGGGGAGATGTATTGATGCGCGTCTCCGCACTTCGTTTTAACGTGAACGCATCTGCGGGTTTGACAGAGTTGCGTGTTACTTTCGTTGCACGAACCATTGCATCATATCTAGCCAAAGGACGGACATAGTGAACCCCAAACGGTTCCCGACGACAATAGGCAGATGTATGACGGTATGTTGATCAGCAAGCACGCCGTACGATACGCGGGCTCAACTGCAATACGACGTTGTGGGGTGTTGGGAGTAGAGCCGTGAGATTCTACTTCGGTCTCGCACCCATCTCACGGGCGCTCAGAGTTGCCCCAGTAGGCCTTGCAACCTCTTGAATGTTGAACGTAAACGACATACGATCACAACGTTGAAGCTAGTCGAGGGCAGAGGGTACTAGCAGGATGTAAGAGGCTGTGTGAGAGGCAAGAAGGGGGCAGGCGAAATGTGAGGGGAGAAAGATTGCGAAAGTGCGGGGTGAGCACGAATGTATACGACAACATGACGACGAAGGGCAGACGAGGCGGGTAGAGGCATTGACGGCCTTTGAAGGAAGTGGAGGGGCGAGCTTCAAGATAACGAAGAGACGTGCTGGTGGACGAACAAGCGGGAGAAATGCGATGGGGCAAATGAAGGGCGGGCGAGTACCGGGAGACGAGGGACGACGAGCGTCGTAGAGCGTCATTAAACCTTGAGCGTGTGGCCTTCGCAGCGGACGGAAGGGGCGCATAGAACGGCGCGTCTTCAGCGGCCGACGGCATAGCAAGCGCGGCGTACGTCCCGTTTCGTCCGCATGTTGTAGGCGCGCGTACTATGGCGACACATCCCAGAGACGCATGGTTGATTGTGCAAGAGGTTTGCCAACCCATAGGCGCCAATCGAGGGCGTCGCAGAGGGCTCGCTCGCAGCGCCCGAGCTCCCGAGGATGAAGCGCCGCCAGCGTGGCCCATGGGCGGTTGGAGTAGCGTGTGTCGTGCAAGAACTTACTTGCAAGGACGAGCGCGGCGATGAACGTACACCGCGGGTTGAGCAACGGCGACGGAGGGTCTAGTGAAGGCGCTGAGGTCAAGGGGCCAATGCGACTGCCCTGAATAAACCAGTGACGTAGGCGATAGTCCACGGACGGAGTCAACCCCCGGTGCGGAGTCTGGTAGGGGCCGTAGGGCGGGTTGGCAGGTCCAAAGTCCCTTTCAACATTGCCGCCATCAGCAGCGAGATCGATGAGCTTTTGGTCCGGATCGCGTCGGCCACATCCGGCAGCCTCAAAAGCAGCAAGCTTGATTATCTCCTCGCGTATGGCCTTGATGTAGCAAAGAGCCGTCTGCAGCATCGGGACGGTCGTAGGAGAGTGCTTGAGTATTTTGATGACGAAATCTCGAAGGTCGAACGCGCGTTCATCGACCTCGTGCTTTTCGAATCCGCATATGGCACGCGGCCCGGTGGTAGGCGAAGCGGGGGGGGAGGGAAGAAAAGCTGAGGGAGAAGCTGCAGAGAGAGGAGCGGCGGAAGAGCCGGGTACGTCCTGCAGAGCGCGGATAGCGAAGAGGGAGCTGACTGCATGGGCAGGCCACACGTCATGTAAGGTAGAGACGGTAACGTCTAAACTCGCCAAGGGTTGGAAAGTGCTTGTCGTCTTCAAGAGTTCATAACTCACCTACAAGTCGGGATAAACGTCGGTTGCGAAGGACTTGAGGAGTTACGACGCTGATCACAGAAGTGGACTGATGAGCGTCCAGCTCAGTATCGGGTGGACAGACTATCAGAATTCCACTACGGGGGTTTGGAGGGCGGGAGTACGGCTTGTACCGGTTTGGCCGGGTGCGTGAGGAGCGCCTGTAACCTGGGTCGGCGACATGACAGGGAAGCATACGCGTAGGCGAACTAGCGAGCCGCGACGGGAGGGTAGAGTACGTGTGTATTGAATAAACAGATCCACGACGCGTAGGGGTGGTCGCGGTGTGCAGAGGGCTGTGTGGGCGATTAAACCAGAAACCAGCGTAACGAGTTGGTCTCCAGACTCCACACCAGTCGCCCGAGAACTTCTAAGTCGTTCTCACTGGCGTTTGCCCATGACATAAGCTGATCCGGTGATGGCGGGGAGGCGGACCGAGTGCGCGGCAGCCTCGACCCTCGCAGTTTCGCTCTGACCCACTCCCAAAAAGAGGCAACCCCATCAACGGACAAAATCATTGTGCGCTTGCAGGCGCTTGCCTACCCTAAGCTCACGGTTGAGTGCTGCGCCAACTCTGATATGATCTACGCATAGAGAATGTATCAGAGCTGTTGTCCAGTGCACGCACGCTCTGTATTCATATCAATGAGCCGACGATTGTCGCGCGACGGAGGGAGGGTCGTCGACTGTGGGAAATGCATGCTCGACGTTTCCTTTCCCTTTCCGCGTTCACGTCGAGCACAAGCTCTCCCTGAATCTCAACCATCACCAGGTTTCCCGAGCTGCTTCTTGCATGCGAAGGGCGCACGCCCAACACCGTCCGTCGTCGCCATCACCAGGCACGGCGCTCGTCTCGCCTCTCCCGGCAATGGGCCAGGCAGTCATTAACCCGCACAACACCGTATTTGGCTTCAAGTGTTTGATGGGTCGCCAGTTTAAGGACGAGGAGCTCAAGGACGACGCCGCTCACTGGTTCGTTCATATTTTATTTACTCTAGCGAAGTCTAATAGTCTATTAGGCCTCAAGCCTTTCAAGATTGTCACCCAATCGGACGGCATGCCAGCGGTCGAGGTTGACGCCTGCGGCAAGCCTCAGAAACACGTACGTACCATCATTTTGTTATGTCGCGTGCAATCTCTTAACGCCGCTTGCAGTTGCCCGAGGAGGTTTCGTCAATGGTCCTGATCAAGACGCGCGAACTCGCAGACCAGTGCCTCAGCAGGAAGGTCAGGTGCGTATTATTCTGTGATGTGGTGTCTTGAAAGTCATTTGCTGACTCATTCTTTCCAGCCACTCCGTGGTCACCGTTTCCGCATGTACTTCAACGACGCACAGCGCCAGGCAACCAAGGACGCTGACCGGATCTCCGGTCTCCTCGACGTGCTTCGTGTCATCAACGAGCCTCCGCTGCCGCTCTCGCTTACGGCCTTGACAAGTCGGCGAACTCGGTTGTCGCAGTTTACAACTTGTGCGGCGGTACTTTCGATATCTCCATCCTCAAGATGAAGTCTGGCGTCTTTGAGGCCAAGTCGACCAACAGCGACGCTTACTTGGGCGGCAAGGACTTGCACGTCGTGCTTGCCCAGCACATTTTGAACGAGTTTGAGAAGGAGGCCAACATCGACCTGGGCCGGGACCGCACGGTGAGGCCGCTGAGAAGGTCAAGATCGAGCATACGTCGACTTCGCAGACGGAGGCTTGTCCTTCATCACCGCGGACGCTACCGGCCCGAAGCACATTAACCTCAAGATCAACTGTAGACAGTTCGAGGGCCTCGTCATATCGCTCATCGAGCGTGCCCTCGAGCCCTGCAACAAGGCACTCCAGGACGCTGGCGTCAAGGTGCCGGACATAGACGACGTTATCCTTGTCGGTGGATTGACTCGCATGCCTCACGTCGTCGAGACGGTCAAACAGATCTTCGGTCGCGAGCCCTTGAAGAGCGTCAAACCTGACAAGGCCGTCGCTATCGGTGCTGCCACCCAGGGCGGTGTCCTCGCCGGCAACGACATCCTGCTCCTCGACGTCGGCCCTCTCTCGCTCGGTATCGAGACGCTTGGAGGCATCATGACCAAGCTCATCTCGCGCAACACCACCGTCCCGACCAAGAGGAGCCAGGTCTTCTTGACCGCCGCTGACGGCTAGACCGCCATCGAGATAAAGATCTACCAGGGCGAGCGTTAACTCGTTCGCGATAACAAACTCCCTGGCAACTTCAACCTTGTCTGTATGTCGCCCGCGCCCAAGTGTGTTCCCCCGATTGAAATCACCTTCGATATCGACGCCGACGGCATTGTCAATGTTTCGGCCGAGAACAAGGCGACCGAAAAGGACCAGTCCACGACCATTACCTCATCGTACGGTCTCTCCGACAAGGAGATCAAGTACACGGTCGCCGAGTCTGAGCAGTACGCCGAGGCTGGCAAGGCCCGCCGCGACCTCATTGAGTAGCTGAACAAGGCCGAGATCGCCTGCTCCGACTCTGAGGAGGCGATCAGCGAGCGATGACCGAGTTCAAGGACCAGCTCGACTACGCGGAGAATGAGAGGGTCAACAAGCTCATCGGCGAGCTTTGCGCCATCGCCGCGTAGGCACAGTCCGGCGACGCGTCGGTCTCTGCGAACACCGTCCGTGAGAAGATCAACGAGACGCAGCAGGCGAGCCTTAGCCTCCTCCAGAAGCCGTACGAGGAGAGGAATGCTGAGGAGCAGGCAAAGGACGCGCCTACTGAAGATTAGAAGGACAACCAAGCGCATCCTTTCGTCTGCCGTTGTCTCACGCTTGTCCGTTGTTGCTTCGCTGTCGGTTGCTGTCGCCCTTGACCCAGTACATTACTCTCGCGGCTACCCTCAAAGGCTAGCTTTCATGCCGTTTACGCCTATCATCTTCTCTACTACGCCGCGTTGCACACGTTTCGCCGACTGTATATTTCGCGTGCTGGACGTGCTCCAACCTCGTTCCGTGTACGCTCTAGTCACTTGTCTCTTACGCTCAAGCACAACCCCCCGCTCAGTAGTTATGCCTTGTCGCACGCTCTGATGATAGAAATGTGATTGAGTTGTTAGGGTTTCTGCCATGATGTGTATTACTTACTGATGCTTTGGAGATATTGCCGGGGGAGGAGAGAACAGTGGCGCCGTGAGCCTCGTGTATGGTTGCTCTTCGCTGTCATCTCTGCGACTTCTGTAAGACTAGCAAACTGTCACTACGGCTTTGATATGCGTGCCTTTTGCCCCTCTGTAGCGTGCGCCTCGGCGTCGAGCGCGTAGACGCGTGTGGCTGGCACTTGCCGAGTGTGACTGCGTGTCACACGTCTCCCTCACTGTTTAGCCCCGTACTCATCACCCACTACACGTACAGCTAGCGCAATACCGCAGGCTTATTATACACCCTCGTCGGCATTTGGCAGTACTATATTGAGGCAATCCGACCGTGCGTTCGTGTTGCCCATTGTAGATTCCGTTCATGTCATGCCGTCAAATCAACTGGAACAATCTCTGATGAGATACCTTGTTACAAGCATTTATTACGATATAATCTTATGCGACGCGAGGGAAAAGCTAATCTACGAAGGGAACACCGATTGGGAGCAACTCAGGGTATGGGATCGATGTAGGAAAAGCGCTACGACGCTGTAGCTCGGAGACTGTCCAACGACTACGCTGTTTGATCATCTCGTCGAGAAAAAACCGCATCGATCCTCGCGCATCTCATACGTGATCCCCCAGAAGCTTCCGAAACATGCGTTTTTCATCTCAGCTACGGACGAATTGGACCTCCACTTTCCGCCAAGAACGAGATTGGGAAAGAGCGCGATATTGCAGTTCTCGCCACAGAACCGGTCGGTATCTTTATGTTTGGTCTTCATGTGAAATACGTCGACACGGAGAGCGCAATGATCGAAATAGTGATCCCGTTTCTTCAGAATCTGCCGTCGTAGTGGACACACGCTGTCGAAGAAGACGAATTGAGGGAGCGACTGCCGAGGCGGGAACAGTTGACGCAGGAATACCTATCCATGTGTCAAATGCAATCGAACACCGAACGCAACAGAGAAGCGCACCCGACAAGCATTCACGCCTTCCAGACCATAGAACGTAGCGCGGCCTTGGACAACGACCCACGGACAAACAGACAACTGCTCGTTGTAGGTACGACATCGCGTGAAGTAGGTACGTCGTGGGCGGGTTTTCAGCTCCGGGCTTCTCGGCACATAACAGATCGTCGTCGTCGTCGCCATCATCGACTAGTGCAGCGACATCACCTGCAAAGAATACACCCAGGCGCTCGAGGCGCCGAGACAGCTGGAAAGTGCGGTGCGGCGCCCAGAGTGTGCTACATCGAACGAGCGATGCAAAAGTTCGGGACATGCCGTGAACCCGTCAGATGCCACACGACGGCAGCCGCCGACATGACAGTATCGATCTCGCCATGCGTGAGACGAGCAGTAACTCGCTCGTTGCGAAGGAAGCCGGCACGGGCAGTCGGGGACCGCGCGACATGGGCGCTTCACGCCGACGCCGTCCATCACGCTCGCTCGTAAGACATCTGCGATGAAATTAATACTGTAATAACATGATACAAGCGCAAGAAACCTCACCTCGTCCATCGTGGAGATTCTGGCGCACATGCTAGCGTAAATCGCAACTACGGCTCCAATGCTCCTGGCCGGGCCCAACCAAGGCGAAATCACGGACACGGAGGGCATTGTCGAGGCGTAACGCAGCGTCCCCCACATCCAACGCGGTCAGGATAGTCCCCTTCTTGTCGCGGTCGCGCATCAACGAGGAATAGAAGAATGCATTGAGGACAACTTCTTGAGGAAGGAAGAATGGGAAGAACGGGCCAGACGTGCGGTGCGAAAGAAGACGTGCAGTCGCGATGAAAAAGGTTGTAGACCCCAGCGCTGTTTTCCGCAGCATGACTGATTGAACATGTCACACACTAAGTACATTTCCCAGCAGATGGTTGGCAGGAAAGGAGCCTTACCTTCCAGGTACGAAGTCCAGAGTAGTCAGATTGCAGAGCGACGCCTCGACGGAGGAATGTGCGATGACGCGGAGGCTGTGAGAAACACCAGAGTCGTATGTGCGAAGCGTAGCACAGTCGTGGACGTAGAAATTGGCGTGTAGGTCGGTTTGCAATCTGGCGGCGATAATCAATTCCAAGCACTGGAAGTCATTGTGTTTATACGCACGACGGCATGATGCAGAATACGACCAAGCGGGCAGCGACCCGTATTCGCGCGTGTAGTTTACCACTCGAGTCGGCGTTAGGTTCGTCGACTCCGGGGCACAGCCGGTGCGACCGACTCAGACAGGAACGCGTCGGCGGGAATAGGTTACGCATGCCTGGATAGAATACATAGTTAGCCGCAATTCATGAGGATAGATGACAAAGTTACGGCGCACCAACGCCGTGAGGCACGCCATGTATAGCGAATATGTCTGCCAGATTGCCTCCGGACGAGGTGAAGGGTCTATGAGCTTGAACGTCTTCATCCTAGATGATAGCGCGATGGAGTGACCAGCAATTCTGGATAAGCGTAGGGTGACAGCGCAGGCCAACCTCGAGGGCGGAGGCAAGGAACGTAGAGACGTCGTGAGGAAGACGAAGCGGTGTATCCGTGACGTGGGCGGACGCGTGCCAAAGGAGACGCTCGCGAAGGTGGCGGCTGAGTTGAACAACGAGGACCAGCTGGCGCAACCAAAGTAATTCGGTGATATCCCGATTTAGCGTGAGCAGAGCGATGATGTCGGCGAGGAGCATGAGCCGGTGCGGAAGCCCAATGCGGAAGATTATGTATCGGCGAGACGGCCCCGCAAGCGTATATGTCTCCTAGTTGGCGCGAGAGAATCATAGAACCTCGTGAGGCGTGCTGGGCCACGAAGACGAGGGTCACTTCTCGGCGACTTCCATCTGTGCTGGCGGTCACGACCTGAATGTTCTAAGCAGGGTATTGAGCTATGAATCAGATCCTGCTGAGCGCATTGGGCTGGTGACTCAGATGAGTAGTCAATTGCGTACCTCTTCAATCCTTAGGAAGTTGAGGCCGAACTTTATACTCTCTCCGTATATCTACTTCTTGCGGGACCTGTATGGGCACGAGTCACTATCTTCCTCTCATTCGATTCGCTCAAACACTTATCTACACCCAGGCCAACCCTTGAGAGCGCCCTGTAGCTGCATAGTGCCAAG
The DNA here is from genome assembly GCA_900536885.1 of Peniophora sp. CBMAI 1063. NCBI lineage: Eukaryota > Fungi > Basidiomycota > Agaricomycetes > Russulales > Peniophoraceae > Peniophora > Peniophora sp. CBMAI 1063. Next base: position 55,517 of record UWZB01000094.1, read on the forward strand.
ACTGCAGGAGAGTACCGGAGATGATCGATGAGCGTCCAAGCGGGGATGGAAGTCGAGTTGGAGAGAAGTCGGATGTGTTCTTGCTATCAATCGGCAATTTCCGCTCAGGGCGTTCGGAAAGGCTTCAATTGGCCTCTTGGCTTTAACCCTCTTTAACCGCTCTTCTTCGCCTGAGCGCCAATCTCGGCTTTGCACCTCTTACGCATCCTTGCCCACTGCCATGTCGGCTTCCTCCCCATTCTTTCTCCTGGACCCTACTTCCTTGTTACTCGGACTGACCCGCGCATTGGCGGTTTGGATATGTATATGAACAGAACGAAGGAACACTCGGATTCGGGCGCTTTAGCTGAGAAGGTGCGCACTAATTGCGCATGGAGTAGGTGGAAATTCTGATACGGCGTACACTGAAGTACAGATGGTTATGCTACGAACGTTTTCTAGCATTCTCTGGGTAATCTGCTGTGCGCCTGAGCAGAAGGCAAAGTCTTCACATGTCTCAGTAGCTTCGCCATCGTCTGCTGGGCCCGCAAAGGTACAGTATTTCTTGTATGCATATGTGGCGACGCCTCATATTGTCGGCGCGGCCTCGTGGGGCTCAAGTTCGCCTCTGGTCACTTCTCGTGACTTGTAGAACGGCCTCGTGTCGATCTTCATGCGCTCAAAGCGGTACGCGGACAAGTTTGATCGCGCTCAAGTTGTGGGAAGCGCGCTCAGGTGGCGCGCGCTTTGGGTACTTATACCTGACTTACTGTACGCTGCATTTCAACTCATACTATCACCAGCACGCCCGCGAGAACTACACCTACGCACGCCGTCACTGATGTCCGAAGCAATCCTTCGAGCGGAGCTAGCCGTCGCTAAGGCGCAATTGGCTCTGGCGCAGGCGCAGGAAGCCACGCGCGTTCAAGACGCAAACACCGTCAACAAGGGCGCCGCAGACAAAGCCACGCCTGGTGGTATGTCTGTATCCCTATCGTCGATGTCTTTCCAGTGCGCTGACGTAATGCTACAGGTTCCGTTGCCGCGGACAAGGAAGCAGACGGTGCGTTCATTCCAGATGCAACTTCAAGCATTCATCTCACTCGTCGCGCTCAACTTCAGCGGCTGGCGCATTGCTTGTACCAGGTAAGTGTCATGCGCCTGATACATTAACGCTTAGCAGCTAACGTCATTATTTCTTCTTTCTTCCTAGACGTCATGGGCTCGGACAGGACGGCCAGCGACAAGGAGGACTCTTCCTCGACGGCGGTATGCGAAGAAGGTCAGTAGTATGCGGTGAAGCGCATCAGGACCACCTAACTTTGAGCTTCAGCCAGCAAAAATGTGATCAGCGCAGAGATCGTCAAAGGCGACGCAACCAACTACGGCAATGATGGCGCTCGTACGTACATGGATCATGTTACAGATTGTAGGCTGACTGGACGTCGTCAGACACAGAGACTTGGGCCAAGCTCATCGAGGAACCGTTTAGGAACGACGCGGGCGACGCTGCCGGGCTCGACGTCGACATAAGCTCCGACGTGGAAGTCGACATGCAGCCGAACGTCGACAGCCTACGCGTGGCCCATGAGCTAGCAGAAGCGTCTGAAGACGACCATCCTGCGGAACTCAGCGATCAACGCGCATCGGAGCTGACGGCGAAAAAAGGACGCTCATCTGCGCGAGCGGCGCGCGCGGCAACTCAAGCGGTTCTGGCTGAGGAGAATAACGCGGAGACCGCGGAATCTGTGACGTCAACTCCGAAGAGGAAGAGAAGCGCCACGGACGGGCGGAGTTCGGATGGGGAAGACGAGGAGGACGAAGACCTTGACGCAGGACCTGGCGTATTCATCGTCGCGCTCAACAAGGGCGCCGCTCCTAAGGGACCCATTTTCGAATTTGCCGACTCTGTCATGCGTTTTGCGGCGTTTGCGTTTGCGTACGCCAGCCTGTGGGGCAACGAGCATCACGCGCTCGTAATCTCCATGATCAAGCCGCTTGTGCAACTCGAATTAGCCCATAGGTTTGAGGTAAGTGACTCTAATCATCATGACGTCAACGTGGTCCACGGAAAGTTGACCTAGGCTGTGATAGCTCGGGCATGAGATGCCCGGCCTTCCGCCCAGTGCGGTTTCGTGGATCACACACCGCCGTGCGGCATGCAAGATCGACGACCCAAGCTACGTGCGGGGCGCGCTCAAGGAGGCGCACCTGGAGCACAAGATGCTCTCGTGCATGAGCACGCTGCGGTCTCTCACGTTTGCCGACGTCGCGCTCATGCACGGGCGCCGTGGGTACATCTTACTTGTGCGTGGGATGCTCCAAGCTCGCGCGAGCAACATCTTAGGGGAAGACTGGGCGATGTGCGTGGGAGAAGTCGCCCGGCTGCTCGCCGCTTTGGTGCAGGCGAACGACGGCGAGGATATGAAATTCAGCGTCAGAGACCCCGTGCTCACGGCGCTCACCACCATCGATCACAAGGCTACAACCGCCGTTACGGCGATCCTGTCAAAGCGCGCGAACGAGCTGAAGGAGATGAATGCAGCTAGGCTGAGGTCCAGCTCGAGCAGCCCAAGGCCATCCAAGCGCGCTAGACGGTCGGCGTCAGCTTCGCCGACTAAGGCGCCGCGGTCGTCTACGGGTTCGAAGTCGAGGCCGCAGGGAACCAAGAAAACGCGCGGGGTGGAGGAAGGCTCGTCCAAGGGCTCGTCGCAGAAGTGACTGCCACTTAGTAGTCTCATCCTTCGTATCTTCTTGTTCTATCTGTGACGCAGTGCTGTATGCGCTTTCGATAAATGATATCTTGGGTCCAAGTCAGACGAGGTCGAATGATACGTAATGTCTGGCAAAGTTCGGTTGACTGAGCGCAAACGCAGGCGCGTCAAGACTGACGTGGGCCTAAGACAGTACATCAAGGTTTCAAGAGTGACACATCCAACGATAGCCCTGACATCAAGGTTAGCCGGAAGGATACGCTGCGCGAAGCGCTCCGACGCATTGGGGAAGAGCAGGACTGCTTCATGTCCGGGCTTGTGGTCATGCTGCCGAAGGAGTGGCGAGGTCCGCGCGAGGAGGATGCGCACAAGATGCCTCTATCTGTCGTTGGGTGTGTACTGTGTCTTGGCAAGCGGAGGGCGCCGCCCCCAGGATCTGCAAGATGCGCGTACAGCTGACGAACATAGAAGGGCTCGCTCGATGGGCTCTGGTTGAGGTTGTTGCGGACATGAGTGGTGCCAAAGTTCAAGACCACCGATTGTATGTGCGGGATGAGGTCGCAGCAAAGAGAGGTACCAGAAGGTGCTGGAGCCTGAGCGCGTAAAAGGCTTGGGCGACAAGACAAGGCTGAAACAAGGGGAAGAACTCTCTATAGAAACGGCGTTGGGAGAAGGGGAGGAAGTACTGAGAAACGAAACAGGCGAGCAATTCAGGCCTTGCGAAGTAGCCGGTCTCGTGAATGTGGCACAACGTCGGTGAAGACGGAAGCCTGAGAGTGACCGAAAGATGATCCACCTGTCGAATGTGAGCCTAGCCTGATCTGACTTCAGTATTCGCGGAGCTCATGGTAGAGCAGCGCAAAGCTGAACTCAAAGCACGTGGTGTAGGAACATCACGATAGGCCCAGAAACTGGTCAGAGACCATACACAGCGTAGTTGATTGAGAAACTGCAGGTAGATGTCATTATCGATCACAGAGCATATGGGTCGTATCGCGCATCGTATCAAGATCTACGGGTAAACAGAGAACGCTCGGGCTACCAGCACGACGCAGCCTCGTCGGCTATCCGTCCAACTCTGAGCTAACATCCTTGTGCTGCTGGCCGCGTTGGCCGCGCCTCGATATTGTGGGGTATTCGCACGGGAGATTGCGCTTCGTGCATTGCCTGCGAATTTGAGAGTTAGCACACGTCATTCGGCCCTCGCGGATACGAGAAAAAAGAACGGCGAAGAGAGTTTGAGAAGGTGGGTTGATAACGGTAGATCTCCGCTGATGGCTCTGTACGGCGTACGTGCCTCAACGGCTTGAGCAACTCCGCGCTGATATAAAGCGCGGGATCTCGAATCGCAAAGCAGATGTCACAGCGCCGCGACTAAGCACGCTCGGATACCACGATGAGCCTCACTCACTCGCACGTCTTGTCTCCGCTGCCCACCACTGGATTGCATGATATCTTGCGGCCTCGGCAGAAGAAGCATGCGAGAAACCCTCGACCCTTCCGGGGACCCTTATTTGGCCCGCGGGTCCGCTTCGGACGACGCCGTGGCGGCTCGCCCTCCGCCGACGAATCTCCAGTTTTGGCGTCAGAGGACGTGCTCGCCGTCATCGAGACAGGCGTTCCCGTCTCGTGGATGAAGGTAACGCTTTGCACAGCGTCCTGCTCGCCATCTCCGATCTTGACTGGCGTGATCGATAGCGCTTTGGTGGCGGGGAGTAGAAGCGTCGGTTGTACGCGCTGCAACGATGGCGTACGTGGACCGGTGGCGGGCTGAGGCGGTGCGCACGTAACCTCCGCCGGCGAATCTCCTGCTCTTGCAAGAGAGGATAGGTTGAGGGTCGTCGGGATAGGCGGCGTCGTTCCGTAGGAAAAGGTAACGCCTGGCATAACGTCCTGCTCTCCGTCCTTGTTCTTGGCTGGCGTGATCGATAGCGGGTTGGTGGCGGGAAATGGAGGTGCCGGCCATACGGTCGGCAGCGATAGCGTACCTGAACCGGCACAGGGCGGAGACGAGGCGCGCGTAACCGGGGCCGCACTTGTCGGTGAGTTGAGCTTCAGCATAACGTCCCCGAGGGCGTTCGCGAGACTACTGAATTGTGAGCGTGCAGCGTCCGGGATTGGCGGCATGCTAGATGGAAGCCGCCAATCGTCACTGATTGGATACAGCTGTGGGGCAGGTGGGTTGTGCTCTGGCCGTGGAGCATAGTGTCCGTGAACATCGTGGTAGTGTGCGTGATAGTTGGGGTGATCCTGTGCGTAGCCAACTCCTACCTGACACTCTGTCAGCTGCACGCACACGGACAAGAGATCGAGCGGCTTACAGAGTAAGGTCCATCATTTGATGTAGCTGAACTCTGCCCACTCTCTCTTGTTTTTGTGTTGTGCGGCGGGAGTGGGGGGGAGCCAGCGGTAAGCGCGACTGAGATGGGCGCAGAGTTCATGTTTCGGTACCTATAGCCTGCGCTTCCTTGCGCGGCGGGACGCGGTACGCCGTAGGGAACAACAGGGTCTGCATCGTGATTCGTTTGCGAATACACGGCTCCTGGTGTACAATGAGGAGCCTCCTGAGCTGCGAAAGCCTTTCGGAGTGTGAGAGCGTGTCGACAGCGAGAGGGATTTGAACACACCGAAGCGAAGTCCTGTTTAGGACGGTACGGTGCGTACCGATGTCCAGCCAAAGCTCGAAGTTGAGGCACGAGGTGCGCTGAGTCGAGCTCGTCGCGCGCGAGCGGAGGGCAGCGGCAAGCAGACGGACCTGAAGCCCAAGACATCTTGACTAACGCGGCGAAGAAGAAAGAGCGGTGAGGCTGGTGAGGGCGTGATTGTCGAACAACAAACGAGAACAAACTTTGTGTAGCCTTAGTATAAGAGCACTGCGGATGAATACCGAACCTGGCGCTTGACGGCTTCCTTCTTGTTGATCAGACCGTACGCGAATCGCTACTAGCGCCGGAAGAGAAGTAGGCTAGACGCGCGGCGAGGTGAGGGAAAGAAGAACACGTACAATCGCGCTTGCCGCGAAGATGTCCGTGGATCAGACAGGCAGATGCCCATCCTAACGTCGCTCCCACGCATGCGCCGTACACGCAGCTTGTACATGTTGAGTGTCACGGCGGAGAGACCATATCTTAGCTTCAAAGGTAACACTGGAGGGGATGCGTACGAGTCGCGGACTCCCCTCACAGTTCAAAGAAGGCCTTCTGACGCGCCACTGAAACACGCCGATTGCCTCGGCCGCGGTAAGAACACGATGTAGTGGGACGGAAAGGGGTCAATTGAGTAGATCAACTCGAAGACTTCCCAAACGAAGCTGCCGGAGATGACGAATACTATTACTGCCGCGCGGAACATATTCAATCACAGTGGGGGCCGGTGGACCACGGTCAGCACACTTGTTGGTCCAGAGCCTATCTCAGACTTCCCTTCATCGTTGTAGTGGATTTATCCGAGGACCATGGGAGCGCATCTCACTCCTAGTAGCTCCTCTAGAGGGTTTGGTTCCCCAAACTTGAAACCAATAGTCGCCTCAGTGCGTCCGTAATGCGTCGAGATTTGACGTGAAGCTTGAGGCCTTCGAAGCCCGGCAGGTATAATCGAGCGCATATAGGGACCACCAGACATGGGTCACCAGGTCGGAAGATTGATCGTCCGATGTGATGACTGTACGTCAAAGGCCACATGGTTGAGAGTCAGGGCAAATGGCCGAGAAGTGGACACGTGAAATCAAGAAAGCAAGCGTTGTTCGTGAACCCATTGAGGGCTTGGCTTGGCAGCCCTTGTATTGCTAGCCTCTAGTACTCTTCAAACTCTCTGCTCTTGGGGCGCACTAAGGGTCGACATAGCAGTTAAGATTGGTGGCCGAAAAAGAGTGACAGATTTGGGCAACGCGTGCAAATAAGCGAGCATTGAACAGACGGCCAATCATCATCGTCGCTCACACGTCGCTCTTCGTACCTCAGCGCTCAGCGCCAGTCTTGATGGAAGTCATTCGAGCAACGTGACGAAGATATCGGTATTCGTGCTGAGCGCTGAAAGGCCCGAGCGGGCCAAGCAAGCCGCGTCACCTCAATTCGCTCATCCGAACCTGAAGTCAACTTGAAGCTTGAAGCATCAAGGCGAGAACAACGTATCTGATACGCAAGTACTGGCTCTCGGGAAGACACAGATGCGACGCAATGGTCTACGGTACTCGGTGCTCATCGACTTTATCCTCACACGTTTTAGGGGTGATGTATTCCCATCATATGTAGAGGCGATATCACAGAGTCAGACGCAAGCTTATTGAACATTCACTGGTATTCACTTCACCAGCCTACATATGCTCACCTCCCTGCTTAATCTTTGCTCTTTGCCTTTGACGCCCGAGCCTTCCCCCCCCTGCGCCTTGCCGATCTACCTCCCTTGCCTTGCTTGCTAACCGTGGGCTTGGCTGGCGCTGATACGACCATAGCGTCAACGTCTTCATCGTCGTTGTCAAGCCCTCCTTCAATCTCGTCGCCGTTTGCATCCCACGCACGTCGCTTAGGCCGCTTCGCCTTCGCAAGTTTCTCCTTCCTGCGATCTGCGCGCGCCGTCATGTCGTCCACTTCCTCCGACGTAAGCATTGAAAGCGGGTCGATGGAAATTCCCTCTGTTGTGTGCACCGCTAGAAACCTTGCCGCGTCCGTCCGGTACTCTTCGAACTGCTTGCGCCACTTTGCAGCCTGCGCCCTACGAATGTACGCTTGCTTGCATGCATAAGCGCGCACGCCATCAGCCCAAGCTGCGTCCTGCGCCCACGCCTTGTCCTTGTCGCCCAGTATAGTTGTAAGCTCCGGCGCCACACGTCGTTCCCAGATCAACGCCATAGATTTGTTGAAGTCCAGTACACGCTGCATCTCGGCGTCAAGCAGGCGCACCTCCTCCACCCAGTGCATGGCCCGCGCGCGGCACTTGCTCCACTCGACCAAAAGCTCTGAAAAGGACGTTGGTAAGTATACCCGAAAAGATTATACCGAGGGCACGGACCGTCGGTGATCTCCAGGCCTGATTCAGACGTCGAACTAAACCAAATCCAAGGAAGCTCGTGATGTGTGTCGCCCGACGATGAAGAGCCCTTTCTCTCCATAACAAACCTTTGCGCTTCGTATTCGGACATGCCCTCGATCTGTTCGAGGAGACGATCTCCTAAAGCACGGCAGTCCGATACCAAGAGGTCTCGCATGGTCTCTTCCCACTTTCCACGACCCATGATTGCCAGATATGCGCTACGATGACGCCGGTACGCATCGGCGTCCCTTTTGACGTTGGCGTCTACGGCTGCCTGAGCAGTGCGTGCGCGCGTATTTGCTCGCTGGCCGGTGATGTTGGCGATCTTGAATCTGTTAAGACAGCCTTTAAGACGTAGCTGATGCCGTAGGTTGTCCAATGCGTCCGCCATGGACGCCCACCGAAGTTTAGCTTCCACCGCACGAGCCGCAGCAGAGACGAGAGCCTGATCGCCGTCAGGCGGGCTAGAGGGCATGTACAAATCGACGGATAGTGCGTCTTTTCGACTGGGATCACGTTCTTCTGAAGTCAACGTAGCGTATGTCGCCGGCATGATGTGCTCTTGGTCCTCGCGAAATTTAACGATGGCGCGCACCAAGTTGTTCATGGCCTGCGTCGTCGACGTCGCCTGCTTATCTGTACCCCCCTCTAGTTGGTACTTGGATGAGATCCGTTGCCTACTTCAGGATCAGTCTTTGAAAGCAGCGTGTCAGTGGCGATGAACTCATACCGTTCGTCTTCAATGTGAAGCCCTTTCAGTAGAAGACGCGCTAACTCGACTTCGTCATCCAATCGCCCCTCCGCAGCAGTTCTTTGAGTGGATCCCGCCGCCTCCTCGGTCTTGCGTCTGATCTGAGCAATGGATACGTCTAGAAGTCGAACAGTCAGATCGCGCTTTGGCACCGAAATATACGGACGTACTCTGTTTGATAACATGATAAGGGCAAGCGTGGTCATTCGCCTTGGACTGATCACAGCTATCCCAGAGCGCGTGGCGCTCGCGTTCTTTTCTCAGCCTTGCAGCGTCTTGATCTTCCAACGCCTCCGTGAACGCTGTGAAGATAGCCGTTTGCGTCAAGCCTTCATGAAGAGCGCGCTCCATGCGTTCCACTAGGGAGTCGGCTGCCGAGAAAGCAAAGATGAGGCGTCGATGCACGACGTAGATTGAGATACTTACCAATTTCGCAAAGTTTTCTCCAGTTCCATGAACCTGCCATGTCGTCCATGACGTCGTTCATGCCGCCCGGTCCCATTTCACGTAAACTCGCTGCTGCAGGGTTCGCGCCCGCCCAGGCGCGCTCCGGGGTCTCGCCGTCGGTCAAGCCCGTGCCGCGTAACCAAAGGTAGGCCAGGCGTATCTGGCACCAGACTTTGTGGGCGTACAAGTGGAACTTGGGCACAACGTATGTAAGCGCACCAGAATTGGCCAGCGAGAGTAGCCGTTGAGCTCCGGTCCATACAACCCGAACCCCGCGGATCTTGCCGAGACGTTCGTTCAATCTCTTACTATACTGGCAGACCACGTCGTAGGACACCGTGACCTCAGGAGCTCTTATGAAGGACATCGCACCGCTCAGGATGTAGTCGATAACGTTGAACCTGACGTGGCCGATTTAGCGGTAAACAAAGATACAAGGCAGACGCTCTGCTTACCGCTCACCGACGCGCAACGTGGCCAAGCCCAGGGGCATCACAAATTCGTGACGGGCACAAAAACAACCGGCCACACCAGTAGTCCGGAGACCCTTACCACCTTTCATATTCGCGAGAAATAACGCTCCAAAACGCGAGCAGTCGCCGTACTGAAGACTGATCAGACTACGAGGGCAGCTTCCCAAGCACAACGCACCTGTTCAGTTATCTCTTTGTCCGTCTCGCAGATGTATGCTGCATAATCGTCCCAAGGAGCCATGTACGCTCGACCATCAGTAAGATTCGGGTCTGTTTGAGTCGTGGATCGAGTGAGTTTGTTAGCAAGCCTGAAATTCGCATCCAGTGCCAAGATAACGCGATACAACCAGCTGCAGCGACGTCAGATTATGCACCGATACGTTCCAGCAAAGCAACTCAGAAGCGGACCGGAAAGGACTCAACGCCCAATCAGCAGGGACGTTCATGTCAAAGTTAGGACATGCAGGACATAGAACGGCAGCCGCGCCGGGCGGCGTGGCGGCGATGCCGCCTTCCTCATGCCCTCGTCCTGCTCGTTTGAACATCAAGATGTGGCGGAATTGTCGCACGCAGTTGGACAGTTGCTGGCGGACGCTCTATCCCTTCGAATCAGTACGCTGTTGTTCATCAAGATAGAAGGATGCTTACCGCAAGGCCCTTCAACAAAGCTCCATCTGTACCCGCCTCTAATGCTCGATAAAAGTCGTATACATTTAGTCGACCGAGCAAAGAGAGTCGAGTAAAGAGATCCAGCGCCTCCACCGTGGTTGCCGTTTGAGGATTCTCACATGTAGCGGGCCAAAATCCCCAGCGTAGAAGCTGTATGTGATAAGGAACATGGCGCCCAAGCTCGCAGCCGCAGAAGTCGACGGGTACTTTATGCACTCCGTTGGTATGGACGATGGTGAACCGTTCAACCGCATGCAGAACACGGAAGTCGCATATTTCTCCGGGTCTATGGAGAAGTTGAACGCGGATACCGAGTTCAGCACGCTCGACGCGCTCGTAGAAACCCTTGGAGTCGTTGAAACGCTGCGAGTGTAGGCCGTAGTTGAGCGGCTTCGAAGTTCGTGCTGATGACGGGCCGGGGCGACGTACCTCTATGTTGTGCAGAGGCGTGTAGCGATGCCAGTGCACTATGCAGTCTTTGCATAAGTCGGCGCCTCGACAATCGTCGCATCGGTAGTCAGGAAATCCTTCTTTCTTGCACGAAGGGCAGTGCGTCAGTCGTAATGCTTCGGCGCGCCCGTCGCGTCGAAGCATCTCTTCCAGAAAGCGCTTCCGCCATCGAAATTTCCAAGGCAAGAGCGGAAACTCCTGTAAACATGAGCGAGTATTCAACGCGCGTGATCATTACGAGGGTACGTACCGACCATAGTTTACGAAGGCGCTTCGTAAGCGAGGGTGAGGCGTCATGGCGCTCAGAATCCTCGCTCGTTGTCGGTGCATCCTGAGACGAATCGACAGGGTCAACGACAGCGGGAACCTCGGTTTCAGATGCTACCAGGAAGCGTTGAGCACGTAGCACTATAAGTCGAGGAAAGTTTGACACACCCTTGCGTTTTAACCTCTTCTGTATGTCGTCTAAAGACTCGCCATGAAAAGCCTTGCGAAGGATGTCGGCTAACTGATCTGGCTGCCTAGACTTGTCTGCGTCCTGGCGTTGGTCTGTCTCTTCCCGGCCCAAGGTCGTTGACAACGCAGCCTTCCCAAAGACGAAGGGTCTGGTCAGATCGCCAGGGAACGGGGAGAAGAAGCAGCTTGACGCCTTTGTTGCTGTACTCGGCAGAAGGCCAGATGCACCCCCAGAGAGGCCGGGGAACAGGCGAATTCGTTTGCGCGACTTGCGCTGAGTAGGCCAGCTCATGAGAATCGTTTCCAAAGGTACCGCCAGCGGGACCGGGGAACAAGCATATCCATGGGCGTGGGATGACCTGAGGAAACTGGCTCATGATGGTCGCCTCCGCAGGTATGACCGGCGTCTTGGTGACTGCGAAGGAAGCGCAGGCACACTAGCCATGCCGGGCTACTACGCATAGGGTTCAATTGATTGAACACGCAATCATACGGTAAAACGCACCGTTTACTAGCCGGCGCGGCAACGCGACGCGGTATTCTCAGCGGGTACAACCGGGCGCGACCGACATCTTGATGATTGTGATGGAAGCGCGGGCACGCTAGCCATACGAGGCTACGCATAAGAATCAAAGCAGCTGAACAAACAGACAATCAAACGGTGAGACGTATACTCTGCTAGTCGGCGTGACGGCATGACGCGGTGTTCGGACAGGAAAAGAGGCGCCGTGGGGGTATTCCTTGGCGTGTCGGTGTCGGTGACCATCGGATCTTGTGCGGTGGCTCGGACGTACCAACTTCCAGCGCGCTCACCGTCGAGATACCTGATACCGCTTTTGATGCGCACAATCTGAAATGGATCGCTGGTGGTGAGAACGAGCCCAGGGGTGCCCATGGGCGCTAGAGACAGCTACACGTACTCAGATGACCCCTCCTGTCCCTCTATACGCACGTGTCCGTACGGTATTCTGTATTTCATCATCAACACGCACAGATCGCCCAGCGGAGACAAGCGTGCTTGAAACGATAGTTCGGGGCCTAGAATCGAACAGCCGGAAGAATAGGTCGGAGCAGCGTACAACGTGCACTCGTATATATTATCATACAACACAGCATGCGTACAGTATGAACAGTCAACCTAATGGGAGTTCGGTTATGCTGTCGGTGCACGAAAATGAAGAACTCACGACACAGTGCTAAAGCGACCTCATACTGCGCTACCAGAACCAACGGTCAAGACAGCATGCGCTACAACGTCTCTGAGTTGAACCGGCGAGTATGGCTTGAGCTGACGGCGTAGGAGATGCCAGGACGAACTGGCAACGAAGTGAGCTCGAGCAAAGACGAATATCGTGTAAGGACTACGTACGTATGCGTCTTATCACTATTAGACGGGATAGTGTCGTTACAGCCGACTAGCCACTGACCATGCCCTATGTGTTGAACGGGCAATCGGGGTTGAGAGATGCTTGTGATATCGAGCAACAACTCGACGGGCTGCGTTGAGTCAAGAACGTCACAGTGGGCAAACCTGAGGGCGATCTCAAATCCCGCAACCAGATACGAGCGCGAGGATAGCCCAGGATAGCTCAGGCTCAGGTTGTCTAAAGATATCGGTATACAGCTCGCGCGTAAGAACTCGCTTCTTGGACCGGCCGGGATGATCGTACACGATATTGCCTACAGACACCCAGGTCAGTACGTCGTATACGGAAGCTAGATTCCTACTGACCATCGACATCATCAACTTCACGAGCAAGTCCTTGTGCGGTGCCAGAAGTGCCAAAGCAGTGCAGTGGAGGCGGCGATGCCATCGGTAGATCTTAAAGCTTGATGATAGAAGCGCACCGGCGGCTTGTAAGTCCCAAAGCCTTCGCTAGCTACTGAAGAGTTCTAGACGTGCATGCCCAGCGGCCACAAGGTAATCGCGCAGGGAGTTTCGCCAGACTGACGGATGGTGGTGGTGGAGGCCATGCTGGGATAACGGTGGTGGTGGGAGAATCTAAGTTGCGTCAAGCCCCAAACGCTAAGATCTGAGCAGTCGCGTGAACGTTCTAGCCCATGTGCGTTGATCACTTCGTTCGCTCTCACCTCTCCCGCCACCATGTCCTTCTTCACCGTCTCGTCCCTCTGGTGTGCCCCGAGTAGCACAGTATGCCGAATTAAGAAGCCTGCTCCTACGCAAGTGCGTGCTAGGGCCAGTCCTCCCGCCAGTGGACTTCACCCCGCCGACAAACCCTTCCGCACCCGCGAGCGCTCCAATCGCTTCTATGAGCGCCAGCACCCGTCCACACCAGCACGCCGCTTGCGCTCGTGCACTCGCGCCCGCATTTCGCAAGATTCATGATACCAGGGTAGCTTGCCAGGCTTGTCACATCGGTCTCGTTCGCCATGTATTCGGGATCGGCCCTCGGCATCTCACCCGCATCCCGAGGATCTTGCGCTGGAGAATATAGGGTTATATTTCCGATTCGAATACGGATCCGACCCATCGTAGGAGAACTGCGACGGCCACCTCTCAGCTCTCAGGTTAGCCCATTGAGAGCGAAAAGTTTTGAGACTAGAGGCAGCGTGTACGCGACGAGTATGCTCGCCTCATCCATCATCTTCTTGCTTATCTCATCCTCTTCACGCTGTCCTTGTATACCGTAGCTGTACGACTTGAATTGTATGCACAGTGTCAATGCAATGTACTTGATGGCGCGAACATCCTTGAGCGCGAGAGTTTGATTCTATGGTAAGCTCTCCACCGCGGTGTGTTCATTCATGCCAACCCATGGTGCGCTCAATTAGTCGCCTGTTACTCGCATTACTTACTCACGCATTCTCTCAACCCATCAGTTCTCTGGGATAACTACGTATTTCGTCCTACCCGGTGCACTTGCGACTCCCCGTCCCGTTTCCTCATTCGCCACCGTGTGTAACCGACCATCGTCAGCCCTGTCGGACAGCATTCGTAGCCAGTACGTTTCCCTCGCGAGCATCGCATTCCTCGCACAATAAGCAGGTCACAACTCTACGCTCGAGCCCGGTACGTCTGAGCTCCGAATCTCCTACATCATTCTCATCGGACCGGGCAGGACCCGTGGACATTCCACGACCATGAACGAGCGGCATGTCTGACCGCCCTCTTTGTCTCGCATCTGTTTACTGACCAAATAGCTGATACAAGCCTACAGAGAGCAAGCACCCACCCGCTTGGACTATTTTATCGCTTACGCCCTGTGTCGAACACGCATACTAGAACGTATCGCGTACGCGTCACCTTCCCTGCTACAGCGCCTTAAGGCGCGCCTCCCCGCCGCGAAAGACTTTGCAGGGCATCGAATCTTTCATGCTGTCTGGCGAGATTATCTGCGGCGACACCCATACTCCATCATCATCAAGCCCGTATACGTTCTCTCCCGGGCTATGTTGCCCTGTGTGAGATGCGCTAATGTCGAGGCGATCTTCCGTGGCGGGCCGGTTGTGGGGTTGATGCCGCCGAACTGTGATAAGTCACAACACGTATCACGGCGGGCATAAGGACGAGCTGTATAATATACGCCTTGTTCCAGAGTCCGTCCCGGTTGCGCCGCGACTGCCCAACAATATGTCTCCCTGAGTTCACATCGGACAGTTACTGTGCGCTCCCTTCAAGACCCTATAGTCAATCTTCCAAGCGGCGACGTCAGGATTGTCAAAGCCGACGTGCCGCATGACATGAAAGGAGACCGACTAAACAACAGGGTAGATCTATAGAATGTCCAGTACCTGGCGGTATGCCTCATCAAGGCACCGGAAAGACCAACTTATTTTACTCCATTGAAAGCTAGATGCGCTGCATGCATTAGGCGAAATGGCCACGATCTACGATCCCTTCAAGATCTATGCGCATCATACAAGCACAGTATTTATTCGCAGTACAGTACAGGTTCCGTGCAACACGATGTATCATACAAAGACGAATACAAAGACGAGCGCGTGCAACTTAGTCAGAAAAGCGCATACGCTTCTGCGAATGATTCCCTAGCGCATCTTCTCGCCTTCCGCGCGCGTCCTTGGCAAACTTCGATCCCGCCGCAAGGCTCCTACTCGGTGTCACAAACGTGTGCGATGCGATGGGTCATAATTGCTCGGCGGCAAATCCCAAGACCCATGGTCGACAGCATCGCAATCATCGTCGTCGGTTTCGACTCTCAGGGTGTTGGACGAGGACAACGATCAGCAGCTGCGGGAGAGCTGATGACTGGATGCGGCGGCCATGAACTTATGGCTCGTCGCTCATCGTCCAAGGGTTGAGGTCGTCGTTGATGGTACTCGCGACCCGCCCGGAGTAGCTCGCGCTCGGGGCACTGTTGTGGGCGTTCCGGTCAGAGCATGGCCACTTGTGGCGTCCTCACTGCGGTCCCAGGAGTCGCGATTCCCAATCGCGAAGCTTGATAATCCACCGCCGTATGTGGCCAAGACCGAGACCATGGCCGCTCGCAACACCGCCGAGACCATCCAGCGAGGTGAGCGAGAATCCATGGGCGGATAGCATGTTGCTCGACGGTCCGGCATCGAAGTCGTGTGAGGTATATTGCCAAGTGAACTCGGAGCCATATTTGCTCGCGCAAATGTCGCCGAAAACGCCGGGAGTATTGACGGCGGATTGGATGGAGGAAGATGAGGCCGGCGCGATAACCCGGGCTGAGGCATAGTAGGCGATGCGGGCGGTAGAGATAGGTCGGGCTGAAGCGTGGGTAGAACGATACAGGCGGCGGAGACAAGTCTGGCTGAGGCTTAGGCGATAGGGGCGCGGGCGTATGCGGCAACGTTGAGAGTGATGATGAGGGGCCTGGGGAAGCGTGCGTAGATGCTGAATGCGCATGCGAGGCGTGTACAGAGAACAGGAGTCTGGCCGGCCATCTTGTGAACTGAGAACGAAGCAGGCGAGAAGCGTCGACGTCGAGCGCCGCCTGCAACCCTTCGCGTGCGTACGTTCAGCTGGACCATTCGGCGCGTTCGTCCAGTACGGGGAGCCAGCTTGTAACGCACAAGGCAACTGGCGGAGCTTGACTAGGGTTCCGTATGACTTTGGAGTAAGAAACGTTTGCCGGTGTCGTATCAATGTGGTCATACCGCAGTGCGAAGTCTAGCCCACGGTCGAGTTCCGCGTACCGGACGACAAACTAGAAAGCGTGTCAGATGTTGGGTGCTCCGACGGGCTCGACGACTTACAGGCGCTACAGGTGCGTCATCCAACCGTTCCGTCACAGTGCCAGGCAGAGCGCGCATGGCCGAGCAAGCCCAGTCTGTCAACGGTGACAACGGGACCGTGTGACGGAATAGAGTGGACGAGGTTCGAGTGCTTTATCAGCTCATCGTGTGAGAACTCTTGGTAACCTCCGCCAGCGCACGGGTGGACGTGTTTGGTCGTCTCTGGTGCTTGAAGTGCGTAAACCACGCGCGGTCGCCGAAGAGTGACCGACGATGTCTGAAGAGCACAATCAATAATGCGTTCACCGTATGTGAAAAGTGAGTGTACTGACTATTTCATGGCCTTGTGCACCTCCGCGCCAGTTTGCGAAAGTATAAGTGTGCTAGACGTTCCTGAATGACGCTCAGGATGTCGGACGTTGCCGTGCCAGTCATGTACGAGTTCTGACAGGCAGATCTGTTAGCGTGTGGAGAACGAACGGTGGAGATATCCGCGGGAACGTACCATGTGGCTGTCCTTGTCACTATAAGAGTTAATACGCATCTGACGGTATTGGCTGAGTTCGGAGAAGGCCTCTCCGGATACGGCCAGACGACAAGTGTGGCCAGTGCACAACGCGTCAGGTTTGCCGAGTCGCGCCGGGACGCGACACGACGTGACAAGCTAGTCGGACGTGGTTGGCCATGATCCATGTTGAGGTTCAGCAGCGAGCTCGATCGGAGGGGAGAAGCCGGGTCAGAGAGTAATTGAGGATCGCGAAGGGAGATGGTGGGCGGGGACAAGTCGCGACAACGTCCCGAGCGTGGGTGCGGCACATGGCTCGGCGCGTCGGTGCGCCTTCAAGTTGAACGTCTTCAATGTTCAACGTTCATGACCAACTTCTGTCCTCCTCCCCCATCTTCGGCGCTGCGTTGTTCCGGCTCGTCGTACGACTCAGTGGGTTTGCACTACTTTCCTTTGACTCCTACACTCGGCCTGACTCATATTCTCCCATCGACCACAGCGCGCTCATCGTTTACTACCTACACACTCCCCCACCGTCAACCACTAGCTCCCCCGAAGTTCTACCCGAGCCCAGGACACGATTGGATGGCGACGCTGGTATATGAACTAAGGAGTACACGTGCGGGGACGAGGGAGAAGATGGAATGCCGTGATAGCTCGGTTTTTAGGACAGTACAGGTGTAGAAGAGTGGCATGTAACAATCTGGTACGATACAGATACATGCATCATGTTGAAACACGCAACGGTCGCCCATCACTAGCTGCAAGATGATATCCCAGACTTGAATCAATACGAAGGATCGTAAGACCTGCGCTCATTATACCTCGCCGCACTTTATACCTCGGGCGACTTTATACCTCGGGCGACTTTATACCTCGGGCGACTTTATACCTCGCCGCACTTTGTATCTCGGGCGACTTTGTCTCTCGAGCGACTTTATACCTCCGGCGACTTTATACCTCGCCCCACTTTGTATCTCGGGCGACTTTGTCTCTCGAGCGACTTTATACCTCGGGCAACTTTATATCTCGGGCAACTTTATACCTCGGGCAACTTTATACCTCGCCGCACTTTGTATCTCGGGCGACTTTGTCTCTCGCCGCACCTTGTGCCTCGCCACACTTTGCCTCTTGGGGGACTTTGTATCTTGGGACTTTGCATCTCGCCGTGCTTTATACCTCGAGACGCTGTGTATTTCCGGCATCCTACACCTTGGCAGGCCTTTGTACCTGATATATTTTGGTATCGTGAGCTACTTTGTATCTTGCAGCACTTTGTACCTCACGCACTTGGACTTGTTACTTCCATGCTTGCCAAAAATCGGGCGGGCATTGACGCGACTTAGTGTTTCTGGCCTCTTCTTCACTAGCAACATATATATGTACTACCACCTATAGGCGCATACATACATACTTCCCGTCGCTCACGGCTGATATCAAATCAGGCTATCAGTTCACATGATGTAATATCGACAACTTGACCGCGTACCGCCATGTCCAACGAGAACAGCGTGAGCTACCTCTTTCGTATA
>UWZB01000095.1:0-58688 GCA_900536885.1 Peniophora sp. CBMAI 1063
TACATATATGCCTCCCACACCTACCTTGGTCCGACAAAGCTCACAGAACGCAAAAGACGAGGGCGTGACACTCGGGACATGCCGTGGAACGCGGAACGGGACGCGGAACACGGAACATTCCATTTCACGATTGCCCTCCTAGATTGACTGCTTGATGCGCTTCCGCGGAGATGCTTCGTATCATCCGTTCCCGCACACGCCACCGTAAGTGGCCTCGACAGTACCTCGTACCGCCAATCTGACGTAGCTTCCCATGCCATATGTAGACTTGCAACCGTTTCACCTGCTGTCTAGTGTACGCAACCCACGATGTTCGGTGTTGCGAACACTCATGTGCCGGCTTCATAGGCTTCATTCGCGGTCTTCTCGGACTGCGCAGCGCAACGATGTGTATTTTGGTCTGGGCAAGCTTTCCGAGCGGACGCCCATCCCAACAAAATCACGCCGCACGCAATTGCTCTTGGATCGCGGTTGCCTTCTTGATGAGACTCGACCCTCGCTCTACTGGCACTTCGCGATGACGACGTTACTACCGTCGACAGTTCCCAACTACATAAGGGGGCTTGAGGCGTACGCTGTCCGCAGTCCATTCCCTCCGCACTTGCGATGAAGCTCTCCTCGCGCTTCTCTGCACTTGCTCTAGCCCGCGTCGCTCTTGCAGGTACATTTTCCGTTGTCGACTCCTACGAAGGACAGGATTTCATCAATGAATGGTCCTTCGAAGCTATACCGGATCCAACCCACGGTTACGTGTACGTTGCGGAGTTCTCCTCTCAATGCACCACTCCCTGATGCAAGTTATGCTAGCAACTATCTCAGCAAGTCAGACGCCGTCAGCAAGGGGCTCGTTTTTGCATCCGGGAGCAACTTCACTCTGAAGGCTGACGACACCAATGTCGTGAGCTCGAGTGCTTCAGGACGCGATTCGGTGCGCATACAGTCGCCAAAGACATACAACTCTCATGTCACAGTGTGAGTAGATCGTTATCCTTTGAGTTCATCCGCTTATGCACGATTCAGCATCAATCTCGCGCATATGCCCAAGGGCTGTGGGACGTGGCCCGCCGTTTGGGAGGTAATGCATCGTCTTGAAGTGCTGCCGTTCTCGCTGTAACTGATATGCCACAGGTAGGGCCAAACTGGCCGGCAGGTGGAGAGGTCAGTGTGACACCATGTGTCATGGATACAGAGGCTAAGATTCCCGAAATCTGATGCCCAGGTGGACATCATTGAAGGTGCGCTTCCTCGGGTTTCTTCGCCCGTCGTGAACTGACTGCGGCTCCCAGGCGTCAATGACCAGGTGAGCGCGCACCTCCAGAGAGATATCTTTGTAGAACCAGGACACGAGAACTTTGCCTGTTACTAGGGTAAGCAGTTCCTGTCACTGATCGCCGATCCCGGGATCGCGCCTTACATGCGGTCTCATACAGAACCAAATCGTTCAAGTCTACACACCAGCCCTGATTGTTCCATTCCTTCTTCGGGCGACTTCTCTGGGTGTGTACGTACTCTTCGACGCCACGTACTATTCTTATCAGTCGACCAGCACTGTTGTGTCAACGAACTGCGACACATCCGTCAACGACAACTCCGGGTGTGGTATCGACTACTCAACAGACAACAGCTACGGCCATAGCTTCAACCTCATCCAAGGAGGCTTCTATGCGAGCGAGCGTACGACCACAGAAGTGAAGATATGGTAAGTATGGCAAATGCTGCTCTACGCAACCTCGATGGTGATTAGTGAAACAGGTTCTGGCCACGTACGGCAACCAACATCCCGAGCGATGTGCTGAGCGGCTCGAGCACTATCAACACCAACAACTGGGGCAAACCCCAAGCTTACTTCCCTAACACCGACTGTGATATCGGAAGCCACTTCAACGACAACAATATCATCATCAACTTGACGTTCTGTAGGTCGCTATGCTAAGTATTCCTCCTGTCGACTCTATGCTGAGCGCACTATGCAGGCGGCGATTGGGCGGGAAGTGCCTACTCAAGCTCGGGATGCCCTGGTACTTGCAACGGTACGACTGAAACTCTTCACATGAGCTTCAAGGGTCCTGACGGTCTCTCTAGACTACGTGCAGAACAACCCGTCGGAGATGGTCAATGCCTACTTCCTCATCATGTGGCTCAAAGTCTACGAGTACGTCATTTTATCTGCGTCAGCGTGCTGGACACTTGTCCTGACCTGGATTCAGGTCAAGCTCCCTCCAATTCGATGCAGAAAGGCAAACCGTGATGCGGGTTGAGGGTCATTAGGACTTGGATAACCGCCGAACGTCGCGCCTCACCTCATTCGACACTCTCGTATCAAGCATGTATGTACCGTGTTCACGCTTGTAAATAACGACCACTTCATGAACATCACGAGTTTGCATACCATGACTGCTATTTCTCTTCATATACGCGAATACACGCGATAGAGCCTATAGTACCTGCTGCCAATTAGTAGCGAGGCCGCGAGGCCATCATCGCGTAGATCGCGCCGGCAAATCCCGTAACGCTATAAATCCGCTCGCGCCTCGCGTCGCAACCTCTTCCTTACAGCCATAGTAGCCCAAAGGCCGCTCGCTCGCCCCATACAGACCGTAGTGTCTCTTTTGCGAGTCTCTTCCGAGCCCAGCTTCATCTCCGCAAGGAGACCCGCGTTACGCGGGAGTCGACGACAAGAAATGCGCTCATTTGTGCCCGCCCTGCGTCCGTCCCCCGTTGACGGACTTGAGCAATCTACACACACCTTCGTACGATGGCCGCGGGATTTCCGAAGCCATCTACGGTATACGAGACGAATACGTCACGTATATATTCATCTTGCTGGCTCTTGCGTGCTGCAGCTGCAAGAGCCATCCGCCTGTCGCCGCCGTCATTCTGGCGTAGGCAATGCAGCACACGTCCTTAGCTCCGCTGCACCCGCCACGGGCTTGCTTCGGCATAGACGGAGGGCTGTGGCGCGATGAGCTTGTGATAAGTCGACTGGCATGGGTGCCCTCCATCTTACGCTGTTGTTCAGCGGCCTTTTCGCGCGGGCAGCGGGCGATGCTCCGGACTGGGGTTGGTCCGCTCGTCGGGACGCTGGCGAACGGATTCTTCACTGGATCATTGGTGTGCGCCCGTGCGGAGCGTTGAGGGGTTTAGTTGGCGCGTGGGGTGGATGGGTCTCCTTGAGCACATATACCGCGGCACGCGCTCTTGTCCTTAGGACAAGGGCGTGTAGATGGTCTGGCAGCGAGCGCTTAGCGTCTGGTCCCGACCGCTCGGACGACTCTTGGACTTCCATGGCCTACCCAATTTTTATTTTTTGGACATGATTTGCGTCTCGTGCGCTATATACCGTATTTTCATCGATACAGCTTTGGTACCTAGAACTGTGTAACGTATCCGTAGCCCAAATATCAACATATTGTCAATCTCGACCCACACCTTGTCGCAATTGAAGAAGAAATGTCAAACATACTGTGATTGGATTTCACTCGTATTCTGTATGAGATACAGAGTGCAGAAACCATAGCAAGCACTCCGCACAGCCTCTCATTTGGAGGGTGCAATTGCGACACGCTGCGACATTCCCAACAAGTACCGCCATCCGCGCGTATGCGCGCCGGATTGATTGTTCACTCCAGAATATACGACAAACAGCACAAGATATTGCAGCAAGATAGCAAGAAAAATGAGTATGATACGGATACAATCTCAGTCACAAGCACAAGCAACAAGCAACAACAATTCAAGCACAAAAACCAATCACTCTTCCATCGCACTATCGCTATCCTCCTCATCACTACTATCCTCGCCCTCGCCCACCTCAATCGGCTCC
The DNA here is from genome assembly GCA_900536885.1 of Peniophora sp. CBMAI 1063. Classification (NCBI taxonomy): domain Eukaryota; kingdom Fungi; phylum Basidiomycota; class Agaricomycetes; order Russulales; family Peniophoraceae; genus Peniophora; species Peniophora sp. CBMAI 1063. The sequence continues at coordinate 3,824 of UWZB01000095.1, forward strand.
AACGCAATATCATGGTCCGCGCCCACATACGAGTCGCAAATCACATACAGCCTCAGCGCGTGCTCGCCCTGCGGCAGCGTAAACTCGAGCTTGACGTTCGTGCTCTTGGCCACCGTAACGCGCTTGATCGAGTGCAGCTGCCTCGTCCCCTGCTCCCCGAGCACGACCCACCAGTTCGCGAGCTTCTTGCCCGGGAAGTATGGCGCGACGACGACGCCCGCGTCCGCGTCTTCCTCCTCGTCCTCGTCCCCGCGCCCAAGCGAGACCTGCAGCACGATCGGCGCGCCCGCGCGGTACTCGCCCTTGACGAGCTCGTGGTTCACATCAAGCGACGGATACGAGTTGACGAACGCCGCGACGTCGCGCATCTGGCGCGCGTCCATCGCGAGCAGCCTGTTGCGCGGCTCGTCGTCGAGGTCCATGATATCGTAAACGCTCTCGACGCCCGCGTCTTTACACCGCTTGATGACGTCCGGCTCGAAATGCGGGACCTGGCGCAGCGGCGAGTCGCTCTCCCACATCGCCTGCACGCACATCTGGCTCAGGTCCATCGCGCCGAGCGCGTTCAGCCAGGCGTTGGAGCTCATCACGTCCACCGCGGCGGAGAGGAGGTTCATCACGCGCTCGAGAATCGACGCCTGGTCCGCCGCGAGATCGGGCGGGAGCGTGAGGCGCGAGAAGTGCGCCTGCAGCAGCACGAACGTCTTCACTGACGGCTTCTCGAAGTCGGGCGCGTCCATCTTGACGGGCACGCGGTCGTAGATGCGGCGCAGGAGCGAGTCTTCGTGGCGGCGGATGGGGATGCTCTCGAACTCGTACGACGAGGAGACGATCTCCAAAAGACCTTTGAGCTTGGTGGTGGCTTTGAGCGAGAGCGTGAAGACTTCGACGGTCACGTAGGAGATGTTGTAGTAGGCCGCGATCATGCCGAGGTTGAGCGGCGACACGTCCATCTCGTCCTCTGTAAAGCATCATTAGTCCTCAATCCAAATGTAAAGACAAGCAATGAACATACCGAGCGCAATACACTTCGAATTGACGAGATCGTTGATCGTCTCCTCCACAAGCTCCGAAAGATGATCCGATAGCGCCTGATGACTGACGCTGCTCAGATTATAATAATTCGGGTTCTGCGTCATCCGCCGGTAAAAGTACGTCCACGTAAGGATATCCATCGCGTCCTGCTTGTTCTCGATCGTCTTGACCGCGATCTCGGCGAGGAAGTAGTCGTGCATCATGTGCGTCGGCAGGTGCGACTCGAGCGGGAGGCCCTCGGCGATGAACTTCTTGTAGAAGTCCTTGCGCGTCTGTTGGCACATGAGCACGCAGCGGCTGCGCGCGTCTTCGCGCGGGCGGCAGGCGCGGCCCATCATTTGGAGGACGTCGACGATGGGGTAGTCGATGTATCGGTGCTCCTTGCCCTCGTACGCCTGGACGCCCATGATGATCGTCATGTAGCTGGCGACAGGCAAACTCCACGCGGTATCCTACACCAAGCGTCAGCAACGCAACCGAACTCTCCGCCCCCAAAAGACACGGCATACCTTGGACGCAACGAGCACCTGAATAGCCCCGCTCTCAAACAACCTCTCCACAATCCTCTTATCCTGCCTACTCAGCGCCTCATGATAGAACCCGACCCCATGCTCGAGCGTCTCAACAAGCACCCGGTCCCCCACATGCTCCAAATGCGGCCTCAGCTCCTCCGCCTCCACATTCAAAAACCGATCCTCCTCCGCGTCCGCGTGCGCATGCAGCAGCAGATCCTGCGCCGTCAGCCGCGCCTGCTGCCGGCTCGGCACGAACACGATCACCGGCTTGTTTGGCGCGTGCTCGACGATGGCGAGATAGGCCGGCTTGGACATCGCGAGCATCAGGCTGGGGAAGTGCGCGATCTGGAAGCTCTGGATGTGGATGTCCATGTCGAGCGGGCGCGCCGCGGGCGCAAAGTTGAAGATCGCGTGCGCGGGGCAGCCGAGCCACTCGCCGAGATCGCGCGCGTTGGCGAGCGACACGCCGCACGCGACGATGCGCGTCTTGACCTCCGTCTGCGCGGCCATGTACCTTGCTCTCGAGAGTACAACCTCGTACGTCGGCCCGATATCGCCGCCCACGAGCTGCACCTCGTCCGCGATGAGCAGCCCGACGTTCTGCACGTTCTTCCGCTGGCGCCACCGCCGGCTTAACATGTCCCACTGCGCGGGCGTGCACACGACCACGTCGCCCTTCTCCAGCAACCTTAAATCCGCGGCCGTCTCGCCCGTGAGCGCGACGATCTCCTTCCCGCCCTGCAATTTCCCAAACTTGGCTCGCCACTCGCTCACGCGCTGCTCGACCATCTCCGCGTACGGCTCGATGCACACCGCGCGCGGCTGCTCCTTCCTGCTCCACAGCCTCAGCAGCGCGAACTCCGCGCACACGGTCTTACCGGACCCCGTCGGCGCGCCCACGAACACGTTCTCGTCCGTCGTGTACAGCGCCTGGAACACCTGCGTCTGGATCTTATTGAACTGGCTCAGCCTCTCCTGATAAACCGCCTCGAACGCGGCGTTGTGCAGCGCGCTGAGCGGTAAGGGCTGCAGCTCGAGCAGCGGCGTCGGCGGCGGGAACTTTTCGGGCAGGATGAGGCCCTGGAAGGATATGGGCAGGCGGAACTCGCAGTTCAGCCAGGTGTTGGAGACGACGGAGACGTAGTAGTTCGGCGGGACGGGCTCGAACATCGGCACGGTTATGGTCAGCGTGTGCTCGTCCTCGGCGTAGCGCTGCCGCAGGACGAAGGTGTCGGCGAAGAGCACGATCTCGCCGTCGACGTCCTCGACGAGCACGTGGAAGGTCTGCGCGCCGGAGTGCACCTTTTCGTTCCAGCGGAAGTCGGGCTGGATGGAGAGCTCGATGCGGATGAGCGAGCGCGTGATGGGTTGCACTTGGGCGTTGAGGCTGTTGGGCGCTCATCAGCGCATTCCCTTTCTTCGACTGATGAAAATACTCACATGAGCTTCGGGAACTCATGCACGAGCCTATGCACAAGCCTCCCCGCCTGCGGCATCCCCAACAACTCCCCAATCTCAGGCGGACTCAGATCAAAGTACCTGTACCACGGCTGCACACCCGTCGTCAGCTCTTCCCCACATCTGTCTCACCGTAAACGAGGACTTACGAACTGCTTCCCCTCGGCCTTCCTGATAACGTCCTGCTGCAAGCCCTTGAACTGCCTGAGCGGCGTCATGCTGCTCCACATCCGCCGCTCGACCATCTTGCACATCTCGAGCGCGGCCCGCGCGGGGACCGCCCATCCGCGCTTCAGGCAGATCTCGAACATCGCGCGCAGGATCCTACACAACGCATGAGATTACTTATAGGCAGGGACGAAGAGGAAGGACGCACCGCCCCGCGCTCTGCTGCACGAACACCATATCCGCCACCAGCGCGAACCCCTCGAGCTTCAGCCCCGAGATATACGCCTGCAGCAGCACATTAATCTTCGCGACCCGATCGTCCACGCCCTCCTTAACCGGCACCGGCACGCGCTCAATCAACCGCCCCAGCTCCGCCTTCTCCTCCTGCCTAACGGGTATCAACTTGAACTCCTCACTTAAGGCAAAAACGCGGAACAATTCCAGTTGGGACATCGTGGGCCGGAGGTGCGTGTTGTAGACGGACATGGACGGGTGCGTGATGTAGTAGTGCGAGGCGATGCGGCCGAGCTCTGTTGATTGCAGCCGGCCGGTGGCGCGCTCGTATTTGAGGAGGTGCGCTTTTTCGAGGAGCGCGGCGGCGGTGTGGATGATGTCGGCGCGCTTTTGGATGAGGGCGGGGTCGCCCTCTGTATAGTCGGCGCCGACGGAGTAGAGCGCGGGGCTCTTGAGCATCCTCACATATCTACACACCAACCATTCATCAGCATCGTGATGAAGTGAAGTGAGAAGGGGAGAACGTACAAATAGGTGTACCCCAACCACTGCACCGCCTCGTCCCGATTCCTCACCGTCCCCAGCACAACCTCCGCATTCAGATTATCCGCCAAGCGCCCCACAAACTGGCTCTCAATGGGCAATTGCTGATTCAGCAAGCTCAAATAATACTGCAATTCCCCATGGTTCGTGATAATGATGCCCTCGCCGTACGTGTCGTACTGCGGTCTCCCGGCGCGTCCGAGCATCTGCAGCACGTCTTGGGGGGACAGCTCGGCCCAGCGGCCCTTGGACGGGTCGTAGATCTGCGTGCCCTTGATGATGACGGTGTGCGCGGGCAGGTTCACGCCCCACGCGAGCGTCGCGGTGCACACGAGCACCTGCACGCTTCCGTCCGCGAACAGATCCTCGACGAGCGCGCGGTCCTCGCGCGTCATCCCCGCGTGGTGTATCCCAAATCCAAACGGCAACAAATCTTTCAAGTTCGCGTCTTTCACGCCCTTCGCCTCGTCCGCCAATATCTCGCGCACGGCGCTCTCGGGCTTCACGAACTGGGATATCGTCTCCTTTTCTATCGCCTGGTCGCGGAGGAAGCGCGCGGTCTTTGCCGTCTCTTTCCGGCTGTGCACGAACACGAGCGTCTGGTTCTTGCCCGCCTGGTCCAGCACCTTCTCGTAGCACACCTCGTTCATCACCTGGTACCGCTTGATCGCCTTTTTTTCGGTGACGCCGACGAACTGCTGCTGCAAGGGACACGGGCGCGACGCGGCGTCGAAGTAGAACAGGCCGACTTTCGGCTCGACGCGCAGGAGCGTCGCGACGTCCTCGTAGTTCGGTAACGTCGCCGATAATCCCACAAGCCGGACGAGATCGCCCGTCTGCTCCATCCTTCGTATCGTGCGCGCGATGATGGCCTCGAGCACCGGCCCGCGCTCGTCGTGCAGCAGATGAATCTCGTCGATGATCAGCAGCCGCACCAGATTCGTGTAGCTCGTGTCGCTCGACTTCCTCGTGATGACGTCCCACTTCTCCGGCGTCGTCACGATGATCTGCGTCTGCGCGATCTGCTCCTTGGTCATCTGCGCGTCGCCGGTGAGCTCGCCGACCTTGATGCCGAAGACGGACAGGCGCTGCGAGAAGTTGCCGACCATCTCTTGCACGAGGGCTTTCATGGGCGCGACGTAGACGATCTTGAAGGCGTCGAGGTCGTAGGTGCCTGTCGCTTCGTCGCGGTGCTTGCCGAGCTCGTTGAGGATCGTGAGCATGGCGACGTTCGTCTGTACGATACCATTAGTACACAAAGTAGACTGAAATATGAAGGATATACCTTTCCCGCACCCGTAGGAGCACAAAGCAAGATGGGGTGGTCCGTGCCAAACGCGACAGGGTACAGCTTGGACTGGACCGGGTTGAGCGACTTGATGCTCGGGAACCCGGCCTGCGCCCACTGCGGCAGCGACGCAATGGGCACGAGATCGCCCGCGGGCGTCTCCCTCTTCTTCGGCGCGGGCACGTGCACCTCCTCGTAGCCCTTCCTGGAGCGCTTGAAGGAGCCCTCGGGGAGCTGGACGCGCTTGTTGGACATGAGGTGGCCGCCCTGGGAGAAGGCCATGGCCTCGAGGTCGACCGTCTTCTTGGGCTGGACGACGGAGCCCGGCGCGAGCGTCGCCGTCGTGGGCACGGGCGCGGGCGCAGAGTCCACGTCCATGGCGTCCGCTGCGTCTTTGGACTTGGACGGGGCGTCGCCTGCGAGGTCGCGGAGGATCCAGCCGAGGGAGCGCTCGCGCATGGCGACCTGGACGTTCACGCGCTCGTTCTCGTCTGCGCGGGCGAGCTTGGTGCACCACACCACGACGTCGCGGTTCTTGAGCAGCCGCGTGATCAGGCCGTGGCTCGAATAATCGAATAACTCCATGAGCGCGTTCTCGCAGTCGCGCAGGCTGCTCTCAGACCCGAGCAGCTCCAGCACTTGGGCGGCCTTGTCCGCGGCGGTGACCGGGTCCGGGTAGATCTCCGCCACCTGGCGCTGGACCCAGAAGCCGTCCACGCTCCGGGGCGACACCTTGTCCTTCGCACCCCGCCCGCCCGCGTCCCCCGCGCCGCCCAGATGGACGTCCTCGTCCTCGGCCTCGGCTGCCGGCCCGGGCTCTGCTTGGTCCTGCTCGCCGCCGTCCTCCTCGTCCGAGTCGTCGTCCCTGACCTCGAAGCCCTCCTCCTCCTCGCTCTCCTCCTCCTCCTCGTCAAACACAACAGCCACCCCCATCTCGTCGTCAATCTCGCCGTCCCGCCGCTCGGCGTCCGGGTCCGCCGCCGCCTCGTCCTCCGCGCCATAGTCGGTGATCTTCTTCGACAAACCAATAAGCTGCGCAAAGTCCTCGGCCTTGACGGGGCCCAGGACGTCCTCGACGGCCTTCTTCTTGTCGAAATCCTTCATGGACTCGTCCTTGAGGGCCTCGAGGACCATGTCCGCCGCGCTCCGCACCACGTCCGCGGCCTGGTCCCCCAGCGACCGGTGCACCGCGCCCAGCATCAGCTCGTACACCTCCCGCGTCTCCGCAGTCCGCGGCCGGTACGTCAGCCCCTCGACGTCCGCCGTGCTCTCCAATATATCCGCGAACCCGAACCCCGCCGCGTCGCGCCGCTTGCTGCTCGCCGACGCCCGCGGCTGCCCGTCCTCGGCCGCGCGCTTCTTCTTCTTCGCCATGTCCGCCGGTGCTTCGCGTTTGACGCGCGACCCCATCTCGCCCGGCTGGATCCGGCCTACTAAGGACGTCGGCGCGCCGTCGGGCTCGCGGTCGCGTCGCGGCAGCGCGGACCGGTCGGCCGTCAGCACGAGCGACGAGATGGCACCGTACGAGTACCCGGACAGGTCCGGCTTTCCTGGCGGGCGGCCTGACATCGTTGGTGTGTTTGGTGGGGGTGGGAGGCAAGAGCCGTGCTGGCTTCGACCCAAAGACGCGCGCGCGTCGTCGATTCAGCGCGTCGTGACACGCGCGTCACGCTGCGGCTCCGATAACATTTTCTCGCTTGCTCCCGCCGTCCGTGGCAGGCGCATACATACAGTCGTACCCTTCGTAACCGCAGCTTCAGTGTTACAGCCCACCTTGAGCTCTCCCGTCTCTGCTCTGTTGCGAACCCATGGCTCGCTCGTATATAGCATTCACGACTCTCCTTCTGTCTCCCCGTCCTCCCTTACGCGAGGCTCGCAGCACCACTTCAACTTTCGTCCCACCCACCGTCCCTCCACATCATCTTATTCTATTTACCCCCTCATCTTTTCAGCCATATATAATCTAAGCTACACATCAGTCCGCTACGAGTACTTGGGCGTGGCGTCCGTTCCCTCCGCCTGCGCCGTTCGTCCTTTCACCGCGTGGGCGGCCTCATCATCTTCTCGCTCGAGCACCGCAGTCCGACTCATCCCCTTGCCCCGCGCGCGAGCACCTCCTCACTGACGCGGTCTCCTCTTACGACAACGAGCACCACTGGCGGTCGAGTAGCTACAGTCTTATGCGCAATAAAATGGCGGTATAGTTCTAGAACACATCACGTACCGCAAACTCTCGAACTCGAGATCAGAATGGGTGTCGAGCCCGATAGCTTTCCAGACACCCGCTCCGGCACGATAGAAACGGGCGTGGCATAGGCGCCAATGTCCGGATGCACGCCCCCGAATTCCCGTCGGTAAGCAACCCAAACGCGCACGCGCCCGTCGACGATCACAGCGCCCAGATCGCCCGCAGTGTCACAACGTGGCTCCGACAACATGTTCCCACTTCCGATGACCTTCTCCCGCCGTTCACAGCCAGCGCAGGAGAAAGGAAAGCCTACCTCATGATCTATACATAAACATCGGGACGCGATGTACCGAATAGATCAGGCGGTGTGCTTTCGTGCAGCCAGGCCAAAGTCGAGTTGTGCGGCATGGTCACGAGCGCAGACTTATCATTGAGATGACTATGGACGTACAGTGTACACTTAGCAAGTGTATGTATACAGCGCACGGACACCACACAGCTCCGCAGATCCCAAACCATTCAGTCATGATCAGGCGACCTGTGCTCGTAGTCCCAAAGCGCGCATCCGTTCCAATACAAAGAAAACAGGCGTCGCATACGCAATCTCTCCCCCCATCTTCCAGTTCCCGACAACAACCAACCCTCCACCAATAACCAGCCCCCCAACACGTCCTCGTCCATCCACAACGACCGCGCCAGAGTCCCCACCCCTCGCGAACTCATACCTCTCGCCGACACCACCACGACCAACGATGGCCCACTCCTTCGAGGCCCGGCCGAGCGTCTTGCCGTCACCCCGTACGCGGCGGACGTACGAGAAGATCGGGTTCGCCCGCCCGACAGTCAGACCCGACGCCGCGCCGCGCTTGAGGACCGTGCGACACAGCTCCCCGTTCTCGTCGAGCGACGTCGGATGACGCATGCCTTCGTCCGTGATCGTGCCGCCCAGCCGCAGAAGATTGTCGAAAAGGCTATACTCGAAACACTTGGGATGCGCCACGTCGGACTCGCGTGGGTGCATCTGCTCCGCGATTTTAATGGGCCACGCCGCATTATCGAACAACCCCGTCTGCAGCACGAGCGCGTTGCGTCGATAGTTCGCCGCGCCGATCACGGACGGGAACACCTCGATCACGGCCCAGTCTTCCGTGTATCCCTGCCGCCCGACGTTATACCCGACGGGCGGGGAAAGCACGACGCGCCCGAGCACGCGATCGCCCTCGCCGAACCGCTCTACGAATTGAGAGATAACATCGAGCTCCGAGATCATCCTGCGCGCCTCGTTCACGTAGAACCTGGCGTGTATCGTGGCGCGCGTCGCGTACTGGTCTGTGCGCCCTTCCAGACGACTGATGGTGCACGACTGAAAACCGACGATGTCGTGATACTCCTGGATCTCCGCCTGTATGAACTCGCGGTACCGTACGAAGGCGTCGTCCGCGAAAAGTTGGACCAGAAATGGCGAGTGCTCAGAGCCTTCCGTGTACCTGTACAGCGTATCGTCGTCTGTTTCAGGCGGGAAAATGGCATGGCGGGCGGTAACGAGAAGGATCCTCCCTGGATCATCGAGGTCGGTAACGAAGAAACCGCCTGTGCCTTGATGAGACGAGCTCTTGAAAGCGCTGATCGGGAAATTGGGTGATGTCGTAAAAGGATCCCAAAGAACAGACGCGCCCAACGCATAGCTTGTGCTGTCGAGCGTGGGAAGCTTGGGAACGGGACCGACAGCCAGCGGGACGACCACAGACTCGCGCATCTCGACTTCGACATCGGCGATATTGTGCGCATGGAGAATGTCGAGGCATTGCATGACTATGGCGCGTCCGTCGGGCGCGGAGACGCTATTGGGCAGGATGCCGATCCAGAGAATAACAGGGGCGTTGGCCTCCGAGTCGTCGGTATATCCGATGCGCACGACGTCGAGGCTTGTCCACTGCACGTTCTTTTCGTCGATTAGAGTTTGTATCTTTGGTGCGATACGATCTTCCCAATGGAGGTGAAGTAGCGGATGAGCACCGAGAGGGGCAACCTTCTTTTCCCTCATGCGGTGGCGCATGTCGCCCGGATGCTCCCACACGGCAGTGCTCGTCCGGGCGACAAGGATGGGTCTTGAAGGCAGCCCGTAGTAGTGCAGTCGCCCCTCTTCCGGTGACACGACTGCGGGTAGGGGAATGCTCATGATTGCAAGAGGTGAACGCGAGCCCAGTGAAGGGGCGAGATGGGGGATTGCGGTCGAGGTAGCCGAAGGATTGGTCACGGCAGTCAAGAACGTCCCTGAGGAGAAGTTAGATGTTGCTTGACTACATATAGGTTGAGGGTGAGACTCGGAACTTACTCGAGAAGGCTCCCGCTCGGAACTAGATACTACACTGCGACGGTGCTGTTCAGTGAGCCTGTAGAGGACCGGAGCGCAGGCACGCTCGTTCGTGAGCACAGAGAACGTATGCCACGGTCTGTCCAGAGGCTTTTTGCGCTCATAATGAACCAGCGAAGTAGTCAAGCCATAGCAGAATAGATACCAGGTAGACTAGGACGATGTAGCCCTCGTTCAAGTCGTTGCATGCGACGATCAAGGTGAGACATACGTTCGTATGTGCGGCATAGTTAGTATAGCTAGCATATGTGCAATTAACTTCCCTCTGCCCAATCGTCGAGTGGGGAGGTGGAGGCGTGAGGCAAGTGCCGGTCTGGCTCGGTGCGCGCGACTTCGGAGGATTCGGGCCGACTAACCCGCCTCCCCCGCCGCGCGTTGGACTCCGGAGGAACTTGGCAGAGCTCACCATCATCGCTCACACAAAGAAATACAATCTCTACTCTGCCTGCCTTGAAATCAACTGTAGCGAAATATATCGCGCGCTGCTATGTTACACTGAGAGCCCTCCGTCTACCACGGTCAATCGCACGAACGTTCGGCGGTCTTGCGATGTCAGCTGTTCGGCGCAGTCTGCTGGCGCCGCAGAACTTGGCCACCTTCGACGGGGCCACACTATCATACACCCTTTCCGGCGCAAGTCGCTTAACCCGGAAGACAGGAGCCTGGTCAAGCTTTCCTTAATGGAGCGTTCAAGGGTCACTGACAAAGTTCGACATTCTGTCAACTAGACGCAAGTCGATAACGCGCCCTCCCTCATCATCTCTCGTTACGCGGCACGTCTTCCGTTCGCAACCCCACACTCCGAATACAGGTCATGTTGCTCTAGCGTAAATATTAATGGAGGCTTCTCCGTTATGTACCCTCGGCGATACTCAGTCGAGGTGGCGAATGTCCTTTGCAACCGTCCTCGGATGTGAAGGTAGAGCCTGCCCCGGTCAGTTCTCACCTCGCCGTGAAATCAAACTTTCACGCCGCTTTACGCCTTGCCCTGCCGTCACCGAACGTTTTGGACCAGCCTAGCAGCCAGGAGGCTAAGCTCTCTGTGTCTTGCGCGTTCTCTCTCCACTTATCAAATGCCCCTTCTCCTTTCAAGGTGATATCAGCAACGTTATAGTTCTGTCCGGTATGCAACGAGCGACGCCGCTGCAAGAGGGACATCGGTAAGTATGACATCGGCGGCCTATATGGCGTGGGTTTCTGTCTATTAGTCGCCACTATCACCATCGAGGGCTTGGGAGGGACCCTTCGTGGCTACTCATGTGTGCTAGCGGGTGAAATCTGATCTTCATGGACATGCATCTACCATTTGGATACCGCAGATGAACTGCCTCCCGCAGTGGTGACGTAGGTCACGGACTTCTCCGGCAGACATATAATAGCGCCTTATCGAGCCGCGACACTCACCGAATTAACCTGACCAAATCACCGATTAGACTATGGCTATGGCCTTCTCGATCCTCAGCTTTGCCTTCGCGCCGGCTTTGTTGGTCGTGGCCTTTCTCTTGGTCAATATCGTACGGGGCATCCTATCTCGCCTCTCGAGAAATGCTGTTCTGCGCCAGATCGACGGCCCAAGAAACGCGTCCTTTCTAGCTGGCAATCTCCAGGACCTGTACGGTCTTCAAGGGCTGTCTTACCTCAATGCGCTCTCCACATATGGAAGGATTGTCAAGCTTCATGGCTTGTTCGGTGTACGTACTTTCTGCGATAGAGGATCGCTGCATGCTGATCGGTAGTCATCGTGTGTAGGACACACTCCTTGCCGTGTCCGACCCTCATGTACTCTCGCAGATCCTCATCAACCAAGTACAAGACTTCCCCGCCATCGATATATCCGGCAGTCTAGAGTCAGAACCCACTACCTGCACGCGATAACACTCCGAACTGATCGTGTATACAGCGCCCACACGTATTTCACGGGTCTCGGGCTCCTCTCGACGAATGGTCCAGAACACCGTCGCCAGCGCAAGCTCCTCAACCCTGTCTTCTCCCATGCACATATGCGCAATATCGCCCCCCTCATGCGCAATATAGCTTCGCAGCTGAAGAGCTTGATTGCCCGTCGGATTGATGACGTTGCTAAGAACGGTAAAGAGCACATACGCGAGTTAGACTGCGCAGATATCTTGGGACGTGCGGCGCTGGAGTTTGTCGCCCAGTGCGGCTTCGGCCATACCTTCCATGCAATGGAAGGAGATGCGAACAAGTATGTATCTGCCATCAAGGACCTCGTGTGAGTTTCAGCTATACATCAGCTGCTCCATTCTGTCTATTGACGAGGCGACCATATCGCACAGACCGACTTTGGCGGCCTTAGGCGCGCTCCCTCAAGTCTTCGTTCTGAGCGGCGCTGCACGCCTGCCCCCGCGATTGCTTCGCCTGCTTGGGAACATGGCATCGTTCGTATCCCCAACGATCCGACGCATGATGCAGCTCAGAGATATCATGCATGACGAGATGCACGATGCTTGGAAAGCGCGGAAGCTCGTGCAAGGAGGCGAGCAGAATGAAGTGTTAGGGATACTCCGTGAGCAGTTCTCAGTACTATTCTCATAAACATCAGCGTCTGAATTTGACTTTCAGTCGAGGCCAACGAGAATGGGCAGGTATCTGATGAGGATATGTCGGCCCAGGTGATTGTCCTCAGCGCTCAGAGCCCGCTCAATCCCTCACGTCGTATACTATCCTAGGCTTTGACTTTGTTATCTGCTGGCGCAGAGACAACCAGCACCACATTATGCCGCATCCTGCACCTTCTGGCGCTGCATCCAACTATGCAAGACAATCTTTGTCGGGAGGTATTGCAGGCACTTTCCGTCTCCGACGGCGATGGCACGCTGGACTATGACACACTCATGGCCTTACCCCTTCTGGATGCGGTATGCAAGGAGACCCTCCGCGTATTTGCGCCGACAGCCGTGCGTCATCGAAGGTCAGGCAATGGGTTCTACTACCGAATGAGCAACGGAAACTCAATCTCTGATCCGGTATATGCAGGTGTATCAAAGAGAGCGTCTTGTCGACCTCTGACGGATCGAGTCTGCATATTCCAGCCGGAACCGAGATATTGGTGAATGTGCATGCAATGAACATTGACGCAGGGATATGGGGTCCCGATGCAAGCGTGTGGCGACCCGAACGGTGGCTAGAACAGCATGCATGCAGTGATGTGAATACGCCGGGCGTGTATGCAAATATGTAAGTCCCCTCAACCCATACTGACTGCATCATTGAGCTCCCTCTTATATGTCAGGTTGTCATTCATGGCGGGTCCAAAGTCCTGCGTGTGAGCCTCTCGCCTTCGCTGCTGAGACATTGCTGATACATAGAATAGAGGGATGAACTTCGCTATTCTGGAGATGAGTACGTACTTGCGTCCTCTCTACGCGATTCCCACATAATCTAACGTACACTAGAGATCACCCTCGCGACTTTACTCCCGTCCTTTCGATTCAAACTGCCCGCGCCGGATGTTGAAATCGAGTGGCGGCTCGGGGTCACAGTCACGCCCAGCGTGAAAGGCTACAAGGGCTTGGACCCAAGGATGCCGCTCCTCGTGGGGATCATATAGATAAGATGAAATGCGTTGTACATGTACTTATATTACCAGGTCCTCTTGCGATAGAACCCTTGAAGCGGTGTAAGAGTCCGCAGTCAAGGAACTCACATGATCGCGACGTGGGGAAGTCTATACGGAAAGGTTGCGCTTTGATGGAACTTGCCACCGTCGTCCATGCTGCAAGCACTCCCCAATCCTTTGTATGACAGGATTGAGAGAAGAGCATCCTGGAACATCGCCATCCAGCACTGACGTATATCGCGTATTGCGCGTCCGGAGGAGTTTCCACTGTCATGTAGATGTTCTATCCCTACTTCGATTGACATGCCCACCGGGCGCTGTTTTACCGGGCTACCTGGCCTCTCGTGAGCTCGGGATCTGCTCCGAATCTGGCATGCAGACCGCCGCAGTGAGCCTCGGCGACGCGATGCGACGTAGCAGACACATGCCTCGCGGCGGCCTCTAGCTGTCAATATATCCTTCAAGTTCGCGGATCCTCCTTCGGATCGGTGCGCCCCAAAGTGCGATCCAGCGAGTCTGTATTACTACGATGTGAGTGCTCTTCACCGCGGCTTGCGGGTTAAGGCCATTGGATCTACCTCGTTGACTTCATTCCCAGTGTCTCGTCTTGGTCTTGTCCTCCATCCAGAGTTCCTACCATGCGCGCGAGCTGGGCGGGCCGCCGAGAAGTCTTGCCGCAGCACGGTACTCGAGCAAGCAGAAGCAAGCACTGCATGTACAACATCGGGTACAATCGGGATTCGGGAAACGCAACTTGAACTGAGAAAGTGTGCCTGGGCCTTATCTGATAACTGCGCTCGACACTGATCAGTCGTTAGTTTTGTTCGTGCGGGCGGCGCGTACCATCTCATCCGATCAGCGGCCTTCCTCGCTTCAGCTGGCATCTCTTCTGTGAATCGTGTATGCACATGAGCACATTTATCTGATAGAGAAGCCCAGCGAGCGGCTATTTCGAGGTATCGCTGTCTCTTTGAAGGCTTAACATCTGAACCCTCGACCGTGTCGCATGCCCATCTCCGCTAGTAAACTTGTCCTCGCCCGTCTGCGCGGGTCCTCGCTGCCCCACGTACCTCCATATCCGAAATCTTCACTCGAGGCACGAACCGGCTCTGTCGGTCCCGCCCATGGGGCCAGATTAGATCTCCCAATATCTGATATGCAAAGCTTGTTCCGTACCTTTGCGCCGGACTCTGTCAGGAACCTCGTGCTCTTACCTCCTGCATATAAGAGAGGGCGGCGGTATTGCACTGATGTTCAGCTGCCCCGTCTGCTCCATCTCAGCCTGCGTTCTCGGTGCGCATTCTCTTCCGATCTTGTTGTTCGGCGCCGGCTTACCTTCCTTGCAGCATCACCGCTGAGTGCTGATCAGTCTCGCTCAAGGGTTCTGTTCAAGGTATACTATTCCTTGCATACCACGTAGACCTCGGGCCTTACCCTCTGCGATGTAGCCTACGAGATGTCCCACCACTCTTACGACGAGAAGGACAACGCCTCCGACAGGGATGTCAAAGAGCCCGTCCCCGACGTCCCGGTTCTCCTGACGGAAGACCAGTTTGGTGACAAGTATGTCCAGTCTCGTGGCGTCAGCAAGATTGAGGCGCTTCGTGCTGCCGCGAAGACGTCTACTGCGGGTCAGCGCATGCTCTGGATCATCGGGTCATGCGTGTGGATTGCCGCGTTTGCGTACGCACTCCAGTCCAGTACGAGGTGAGTTGGCTGCTATATGGTACCGAGCTTGTCACTTAAGTGTCACCAGCTACAACTACTCCGTCTGGGCCACGTCCAGCTTCAAGAATCACTCGGCCGGCCTGTCCGCGCTCAACGTTGCCACATCCATCATCGGCTCCGTGAGCAAGCCTTTCCTGGCCAAATTCGCCGACATCTGGGGACGTACCGCAACGTATCTGCTCGGCACGATCTTCTACGTTATGGGCTACGTGAGTTGCCGCGTCTTCTCCGCCTTACCGACAACGCGTGTCTAAGCCAGCCTCAACCCACAGGTCATCATCTCGCAATCTCCCTCGCTTGCCTCGTACATTGTAGGCAATGTCTTCGCGAAGCTCGGTGGAACGGCCGTATCTTTCATGAACTCCGTCGTCGTCGCGGACTTGACCGATCTTCAATGGCGTGGCTTCTTCACCTCGCTACTCTCGGTGCCCTATCTGATCACGCCTTGGTTCACCGCGGACATCGTCGCCCAACTTGGAACCAAGAACAACTGGCGTACGTCTTTCCACAGTACATATACTCTTGTCTGACATGAATGCATAACGCAGGCTGGGGCTACGGTATGTACGCGATCATTCGTGAGTCCTGTTCTCTCTATCTCATTAAGATCTTCATACTCACATCTTCCTGATAGTGCCCGTCTGCACTCTGCCGGTCATCTGCGCGCTCTTCTGGCTCAGCTTGCGCGCAAAGAAGATGGGCATCCATTCCGCTGCTGATGCCAGTGCTGCGGCTGAGGGTGGTAAGGAGAAGTCGCCGGAGAAGCCGGTCGTTCCGTTCTGGCAGCGCACCAAGGAGATTCTCATCGAACTCGACGCATTTGGACTTCTCCTGCTGGGCTTCGGCTGGTCGCTCTTCTTGCTTCCGTTCTCGCTCGAGGGTTCTGCGAAGGGTCATTGGAACAACCCGTCCATGATCGCCATGAGTGAGCCACTCTTTGACCCTGAACTCAGTGTAGATGCTGACGCCTGCACCTTTGCGCAGTGGTTGTCGGAATCTTGTGCCTCATCGCCTACGTTCTCTTTGAGAAGTTCGTCTCGCCGATGCCGAGCTTCCCCCGTCGCATCCTTGTCAACAAGACCTTCATGAGTGCGTCTTCCGTCCATCGTTTCTTTCCCGCGCTCATCAAGAATGATATGATCCAGTGTGCATCGTCATCGATTTCATGTACGAGTTCGCGGGCTACCTCAAGCTCACGTACCTGAGCTCGTACACCTACATCGTCTCCAACTGGACCCTGCAAGGCTGGACGTACTACAGCAACACTCTCACGCTCGCGCTCTGCTCCTTCGGTGTCGTCGCCGGTGCTCTACAGCGCTACACACACAGATACAAGCCCCTCCAGGTCATGGGCCTCTGCATCAAGATCATCGGCCAGGGCCTCGCGATCTCACCTAGCGGCCAGACCGCGACGACCAGCACGGCACTGCTTGCCGCCAGCTCCGTTCTCACCGGCATGGGCGGCGCCTTCTCCGTCGTCGGCTCCGAGACGGCTTCTCAGGCGTCGGTGCCGCATCAGGACATGACCCTCGTCATGGCGCTTCTTTCGCTGTGGTCGAGCGTCGGCGCCTCGATCGGTTCTGCCATTGCTGCCGTCGTTTGGGCAGAGTGGATGCCGCGCAACCTGCGCACGTACCTTCCCGCGTCCGTTAACGACACGATGGTATGTCTTTCTCTACATGCACCCATGATTGAGACTGACGTGTCTGCGCTTATCAGGTACAAAAGTACTACAAGGACATCACGCTCATCCGCGACTTCGACTATGACGACCCCGTCCGTCAAGGCGCGATCGAAGCCTACCGCCACACCCTCTGGAAGCTCTTCGTCCCCTCTCTCTGCCTGTCCTTCATCTCGCTCTTCGCCGCATGCTACCAGACCAACTTCTTCCTCGGGAAGCAGCACAACGCGGTCACGAACATCGGGCCGGATGGCAAGCCGCTCCCAAATGAGCAAGAAGAGAAGAAGAAGGATCTGACGGGTATGAGTCTGCCGCGGAAGGGCTTGTACTACCTGTTCGGTGTTTAGATATTGATCTAGAGGGTATAATGTGTTGGGTGTTCTTATAATCATGATATAATCACGCTTCTCTACGGGATTGCTGCGGAGCGTCAGGGTACTAGGTAAAGGTAACGTCATGGCATAGCGATACAGTAGTGTCTGTCAGTTCGTGTATGAAGGGTCCGTATGGATACATCGTCAAGGTATACATCAGAGGCAAAGCGTAACAGTCCAGAGAAGTGTTCGTGAAGGTCATGTCCCAAAACGTGATGTCCGTGCAGTCCCGACGTTCAAGCATCTACTCGTACACCTTCAACCACATGATGTTGAAGTAGGCGTTGTTCATCGCAGCAGGATTGTTCCTCACAAAGTCTGTGCTCTGCATCAGCTGAGTCGAAGTCAGACGTAGTGAAGACACGCACCGCTGCATGTGCCAGGGCAACCCGATGACGCATACGAGTTGGCAGCGAGATCCCCGCCTGTGCATAGAGCGTATCAAATCCTAGGTTACACAAGCCAGTCACTGGGAGGACCCACAGAAGTTCAGGTTGATCATGATATTGTTGTTCGAGAAGTGGCTCCCGATGTTGCACTGCGCGTTGGAAAAGAACGCCTGCGGCTTGCCCCAGTTATTGGTGTTGATTGTGTTCGAGCCGTGCAGAACGTCGCTTGGGATGTTGTTCGCATTGCGAGCCCAGAACCTAGGATCCAGATGTAGCGTTCTTACGCAAACGCCTGTCGTGCAACTGCTTACCAGATCTTGACTTCGGTACTCGAACGCTCGCTCGCGAAGAAGCCTCCCTGGTTGAGATTGAAGCTATGCCCGTAGCTGTTTGCCGCCGAGAACTTGATCCCGCACCCGATATTGTTGTTCACATTGTCCGAGCTATCGCAGTCGGAAGCGATGACGGAGCTGCACAAGTCATACTTCAACATGACAGCGCCGCAAAGCACGAGAGAGTGTATCAACGCACCCCGAGAAATCGCCCGAGTTCGGAATGGAGCATCCCGAGCCGGTGTGAAGCGTCGCCTGGTTGGGCTCTGTAGGGAACCGGTGAGAAGTGCTGCGGAGAAGTCTAACCTCAAGCGGTTCGCCTTACCCTGCATTGGAGAAAATAGAAGCAGTCAGTCGTCAATAGACCCCGCGGCGCCACACACAAGCCGAGGAGATGCACTCACGATATCGTTCGAGCCTATCCGCTCAGGTAAGTCAACTCCAGACCCGATACGCCCGAGTAATGGAGTGTCTGAGGGGAGATGAGAAAAGCGCACCTTCCACGATGTCGACCTGGTTACCGTGCTCCGTCAGTACAGCCTCCTTGTAGGGGGCAAGTGGAGACTCACTTCTCCGTCGAACGGCCATGACGGGCCAACCTATTGGAGCTGACCTCAAACCTGTGTTGTCTGTGCGAGGGTCGGGCTGCGTACCTCCCAGATCGCGGGCCATGTACCACATCCCTTGGGCATGTGCGCGAGATTGACTCTGAAGATTGTTCAACGAGTGCCAACGCCATCATCAATGAGAAGACACGTACACAGTAACATGCGAGTTGTAGGTATGCGGTGACTGGATGCGGACAGAGTTCCTCCCCGATGAGCTCGAGCTGACAACGTTTGTGTCGTCTGCTCGAAGCGTGAAGTTGCTGCCCGACGCGAAGACAAGGCCTTGGGAGATGGCTGTCGACTTGCTGACATAGTTACTGGAAAGGTCTGCATCAGCACATAGTGTACAAAGATAGCCTAGTTAGGACGCACACAGTGCCGTGATTGGGATCGTCGATGGCTTCAAAATTCCAGTCGTTAATGAAATCCTCGCCCTCGTAGCTATCCGAGAGGCCGAACGTTCCAGCAAGCGCAGCGTGGGCAAAGGGAACAAGAAAGAGA
The DNA here is from genome assembly GCA_900536885.1 of Peniophora sp. CBMAI 1063. NCBI lineage: Eukaryota > Fungi > Basidiomycota > Agaricomycetes > Russulales > Peniophoraceae > Peniophora > Peniophora sp. CBMAI 1063. The sequence continues at coordinate 22,820 of UWZB01000095.1, forward strand.
GGAGAGAACTTCATCGTACTAGACTGTGGGTGCGCTTGAGCGGTCGTGGGGTATCGAGAAGCGGTACTGGCGCTTTTTATGCCGGTGTCGGACGCTGTAAGTAGACGGGAGGAGGCGCTGCGGCAGCCTCGAGGTATCGATGGAGCAGGTAACCACGAGCATTTGACTTCGCAGATGAGCATGGACGCGGGAGTCTTTGTCCTCTTCGAGCGGCCTCAAACGCAGCTGGTCAACGGGCACTGTTGTTCGAGGTCCACCTCCGGATGGTCGACTTCGAGAAGGCGTATACACGAGTAGACCGTGCATGGAAAGGAGTAGGTAAGCATGCTCGAAGAAGTAACTAGCATGAGAGCCAATGATAGCCTGTGTAGGCCGGCTTTCCTGAACGAGGTAGACGAGGGAGTGGCAGCCAGCGGCGACCGTTTCCATTGCCCGAATGTCGCCAAAGATTCGAGCGGCATTGTACATTGCTGGTACTCCGTAGTAACTCCTTCTGCGGCATATGGTCCGGTTGGAGATGGTGAGGAGAGCAGGCGGCCCAAGTGACGCAAGAGGGTGAATCATCACCACCAGAGCGAGAAAGCGACCGACGAATGCGCGCATTAGTATTAACTTCAGAGGACGCAAATCAGCGCATGTATGGTTCCTCGGGTACATCGGTGTGCGCACAGATGATCCGGCTATACGGGTCTCAAAGGAGCACCGTGCAGAAACGATGCGTACTCAGGAATGCCAGTAGCTGCCCGTCCGCAAGATACAGGGAGCGCATATCCGCGTGCCACGTAGTAATCTGTAGTAATGCAATATAGTGCACGAGATTCATAGGCACGAAGTTGACCATGGTAGTTGCAGATAAGGTGCACGACGCGGCGCGAGACGACGCGCAAAACGCCATCGCGTAGCCTCCGTAAAGGCGGCCATATTCGTGCTGAGCACTGCGAAGGTGCAACGCACCTCACCTCTCGACTCCCATGTTCTGCATGCTGGGGCTCTACGCCGAAGCAACTAACTTTTTGTCCATGACCTGCTCGCTGAACGCGCTCAGAGCTTCTGTGCGCTCGGGAACCGGCCCGTTCGCTCCGTTCGGCCCACCTACGCGCCGCTTTCCTCCTTTTTCCTCCACGGGCACCCGTACACTCGAGAGTGCGCGCGTTTCCAGTCAGCACTTTGCGCAACCTCTGGAGACTGTGTATCAGGCTACAAGTGTTCGGGAAGATAGGATAGTCTATAACTTCGTGCATGTAAGAGTATGTACGGATACGTCGAGATATACGCGAGGTCTAGTCGTAAGAGTACCAAGGACAGTGCATGATGGGTCAGATCCCGAAACATCGTGTCTATGGGGCTAGAGTCAAAGATACCTCTACTCGTAGACCTTGAGCCACATGATGTTGAAGTAGGCGTTATTCATCGCCGCCGGGTTGTTCCTCACGAAGTCTGCGCTCTACGTCAGTTCCGAGGCAGCGCCAACTGCAGAGCAGACGCTCACTGTCGCAAGTACCAGGGCAACCCGATGCCGCATACGTGTTAGCTGCCAGATCTCCGCCTGTTCATCGAGCGCGTCAGATCCCAGATCCCGCAGATCATTCGCGAGGAGGACCTACAGAAGTTCAAGTTGATTATGATGTTGTTGTTCGAGAAGTGGCTTCCGATGTCGCATTGCGTGTCAGGGAAGAACGCCTGCGGTTTGCCCCAGTTGTCGGTGTCGATCGTGTTCGAGCCTTGTAGCACGTCGCTTGGGATGTTGTTCGCGTTGCGAGCCCAGAACCTTGGTACTTCAATCAGCGCTCACTGTGTGCCAACGCAACAAAGACATGGTGATACTCACCACACCTTTACTTCTGTAGTTGAGCGCTCGCTCGCGAAGAAGCCTCCCTGGTTGAGGTTGAAGTCATGCCCGTAGCTATTTGGCGCTGAGAACTTGATAGCACACCCAATGTTATTGTTTACGTCGTTCGAGCTATCGCAGTCGGTCGTGATGACGGAACTACACGGGTCATGAGCAAACAGCGCGACACCGACCGATACAAGAACGTATTGCGTACCCCGAGAAATCACCCGAGGTCGGGATGGTGCATCCGGGGCCAGTGTGAAGTGTCGCCTGGTTGGGTTCTGTAGGGCGTATGTGAGAAGCACAGCCACGAGGTCTAACTTCAAACGGTTCCCTTTACCCTGCATTGGAGAGACAGAAGCAGCCGGTTATCAAGAGACTCCGCGGCATCACATGTGTGCCGAGGAGATGTACTTACGATATCGTTCGAGCCTATCCGCTCGGTGAGTTACAGTCCAGACCCGGCGCATCCGAGACAGGGAGTGGCTGAGAAAGGGATGAAGAGCGCGCACCTTCCACGATGTCGACCTATTTACCATGCCCCGTCAGTGTAGCCTCGTGAAAGGATGTTGGTGACTTACTTCTCCGTCGAACGGCCATGACGGGCCTACCTGTTGGGCTACCTGCAGTTTCAGTTGCGTATGCGAGCGCCGGATGGCACACCTCCCAGATCGCGGGCCAGGTACCGCATCCCTTGGGCATATGTTCGAGGTTGATGCTGTGTGCGGTGGTTGAGCACGGGCTAGCACGATCCTCCGAATGGTACACATACACCGTGACATGCGAGTTGTAAGCGTGAGGAGACTGGATTCTGACCGAACTCCTGCCCGATGAGCTCGTGCTCACGACGTTCGTGTCGTCTGCACGGAGCGTGAAGTTGCTACCTGAAGAGAAGACAAGACCTTGCGAGATAGCCGTTGACTGGCTCACATAGTTGCTAGAGTGTCTATGTCAGACTTCGATGCGCAGAGTGGTAGCACTAGGACGTACACGGTGCCATGATTGGGATCGTCGATCGCCATGCAGTTCCAGTCGTTAATGAAGTCCTCGCCCTCGTAAGAATCTGAGATGCCGAACGTTCCAGCAAGTACAGCGTGGACAAAGGAAGCGAGAGAGAAGAGAGAGAGGTTCATTGTGGAGTGTGGGTGTGCTTGTGTGGCAGTGGGGCGTCTCGAACCTGGTGCTGGTGCTTTTATGTAGCTGTCGGATACCATAGGTAGACAGAGGAACCGCCGCGCCAGCCTCGAGTTATCGGTGGAACAGGTAACCGCGAGTATACAACTTCTCAGATGAGCAAGCATGAGGGAGTCTTTGTCCTCTTCAAGCGGGCTCAAACGCGGCGGGTCGGGGGTACTGTTCTTCGGGATCTACTTGCGGGTGGCCGACTTCTGGACGTCGTACACGAGTAGAGCGTGCATGGTGGAAAGCATGTAAGCATGCTCAACGGAGAAACTATGTCAGTCAACGACTGATTGTGTGGACCAGCTTTCCAAACTAAGGTAAACCAGGGAACGGCAGCCGGCGGTAACTGTGAGACTTGAGGGAGAGGCGTAAGATGAATATTGTGCGTGGTCGGTAGGTCTTCCATGGTGGTTTCTATGCTGGCAAGTGACCTGGTTGGAGATGATGAGGAGTGCAACTTATAAAGGTCTGTTAGGCAACTCGATCTTGGGTTTTTGTCAAGAACTCCGTAGCCAAACTTACCGGGCCCGAGGCTGGTGGAAGGCCGTCATCAAGTTCGAGAGCCTCAAGATTGTTGCGTTTTAAGGCAACTCAACCGGCGGAAAAGCGAGTTGTCGAAGGGACCCTGAAAGTGACCGAGGTGCCGCAACGGGGTAGGTCATCGTCTTGCCGCGAGAGTAGCAGATGGACGCGGGAGGGTGAATAGTGAGTCCACTTGGCCGCCAGGGCGTGTGCCACAAAAGTGACTTCGAAGCATACGATACTAGCGTATCGGCTTATCCATAGGCGATTCAGCTCGAATTCCGTCTAATCAACCTGAGAAATATTTGTGGATCTGTACCTCAACTGTACCTTGACAAGGCGGCTTCTCCAAGTACCTGACTCGACGGCCAGACCTTTTTTCGCGCAGAGGCATAGGTAGTTCGGGCAGCAACTATACATGGGAAGAAGACTCATGATGGTCGAAGCTAAGGTGCACGACGCGGCGCGAGACGACGCGAGCAAGACGCCATCGCGTGCTGCCGCGAGCTCAACGCGAAGACGCGTAAAGGCGGCCATCGTGCCGCGCACTGCGAAGGTGCGACCCACCTCACCTCTCGACTCCCATGTTCCGGGGCTGTGCGCCCATCCGACCGCCGTTCCGCCCATGACCTGCTCGCTGAACGCGCTCAGAGCTTCCGTGCGCTCTGTGCGCTCGGGAACCGGCCCGCTCCCTCCGTTCTGCCTATCTGCGCGCCGCTTTCCTCCACGGACAGCCGTACACCTGCGTGCGCGAGGGTTCCAGCACTTGGCGCAACCCCCGAAGACGGCCGCTGAGAAGGCCGAGTCTTCCCCGGCTCCTTCTGCTGCTGCAGCTGCACCGGCATCTCCCGCCGCTGCACCCCAACCACCTGCTTCGCCTCCACCGTCTTCTGGGAAGAGTCTCATACCGGAGGAGAATGTCAGCCGCGCGGAGCAGCGCCGGCGCGATTGGCATATCATCAAACAGCTGATGCCCCACATATGGCCGAAGAACGACTGGGGAACGAAGGGCAGGGTCCTCATGGGCGTAGGTCTGCTCGTGGGCGGCAAGGTGAATACTGTGTATATGATTCAGTGGGCGCGATTCTAAGACGATCACACCGTGTAGCTTTTGAATGTGCAAGTGCCGATATTCTTCAAGAACATCATCGACGCGTTGGATGTACCGCTGTCTTCGGATTCCACGGTTTGGGTTGTGTGCGGATCTGTCATCCTCGCATGTTAGTCTACTGAAAGCTCTTCACCGCGTCTTTGAATGCTCATAGTGGTCTATAGATGGCGGTGCGAGGATAGGTGCTACACTCTTCGCAGAGCTTCTGAACGCGGTCTTTGCCAACGTCGGCCAGCGCGCGGTCCGAACAGTAGCAAGGGAAACGTTCGAGCATCTGCTGAACCTCGACATGCGGTTCCACTTGAACCGACAGACTGGCGGCCTCACTCGCGCTATTGACCGTGGTACCAAGTGAGTGGAAGTTGATTCTCAATCTGCGTATGCTGATGTGTTTAGAGGCATCACGTTCATCTTGCAGGCGGTCCTCTTCCGAGTCGTACCGACTGCTCTTGAGATCTCTCTTGTCTGCGGTATTTTGACCTACAACTTCGGATGGAACTTCGCTGCCATCACACTCACGACTATGGCCGCTTATACCTGGTTCACCATACGGACTACGGCGTGGAGGTTCGATGACGCGCTCATTTAATCTTATCTAGGCGCTGATGCTCCGATTAGAACGAAGTTCCGGCGGGACGCCAACGTTGCGGATAATAAGGCCGCTACGACTGCAGTGGATGCGCTGATCAACTACGAGGCTGTCAAGGTGCGTGGACAACATGCCGGTAGCCGCTTGGATCTGATTGAGCCACCTATAGGAGTTCAACAACGAGAAGTACCAGGTCCAACAGTACGACAAGCATCTCAAGGCGTACGAGAAAGTGTCCGTGAAGATCGCTACTTCTCTTGCATACTTGAACTCGGGTCAGAACGTCATCTTCTCCTCGGCCTTGACAGGCATCATGTTCCTAGCCGCTCAAGGAGTCGTCAATGGTATAGACGATTGTCTCACTAGTTTTATCTGCCGTTCTCATTCAGCGCTTACAGGTACAATGACTGTCGGCGAACTAGTCATGGTGAACCAACTCGTGTTCCAGCTCTCCATGCCGCTCAACTTCCTCGGTACGATCTACCGCGAAGTCCGCCAGAGCCTGCTCGACATGGAGGTCCTCTTCAATCTCCAATCACAACACACACCTCCAGGCGACCCGCCAGGCGCGAAGCCAATCGCGCTTCGCGGAGGCGAGATTCGTTTCGAAGACGTCCACTTCGGATATCACCCTCAGCGCCCGATATTCGAGGGACTGTCGTTGACGATCCCCGCTGGCTCTAAGGTCGCACTCGTCGGGCCATCGGGATGCGGGAAGAGTACTGTCTTCAGGCTGCTGTTCAGGTTCTATGATCCTGCTTCCGGCCGCATCACCGTCGACGGGCAGGACGTACGCAAAGTGCAGCTCGAGAGCTTGAGGAGAGCCGTCGGCATCGTGCCGCAGGATACACCGCTCTTCCATGCCGATATCATGCACAACATCCGGTACGGCCGTTTGGACGCCACGGACGAGGAGGTCATCGAAGCGGCCAAGCAGGCGCACGTACACCAGACCGTGCAGAGGCTTCCTGAGGGATACAGTACGGCCGTGGGAGAGCGCGGGTTGATGATCTCCGGTGGGGAGAAGCAGCGGCTCGCCGTTGCGCGCGTGTTGTTGAAGGACCCGCCAATCCTGTTCTTCGACGAAGCTGTGAGTCATGTCGATTTTGCGTGCGCACATGGGCTGATATGATTTGTAGACTTCTGCGCTGGATGCGTCTACGGAGAGTGAACTCATGCGCAACATCAACGCGTCGCTTCTGGGCAAGCGCCGGACGTCTATCTTCATCGCCCACCGCTTGCGAACCGTCGTTGAAGCTGGTAAGTCTCGCCCTATTCCCCTTCAGATGACCGCGCTAACGTTGTTGCTTTAGACATTATCTTTGTGCTGAAAGAGGGCCAGGTCGTGGAGCAGGGCACGCACGACGAGCTGATGAGGATGAAGGGCCTTTACTACTCGATGTGGATGGAGCAGCAGGCGGACATCTTCGCAGAGGAGTCCCCCGACGTATCGGAGTAATATTATATATGCTATGTAGACTAGAGCTGTGCATGCTATCCAAATCCCACTGCTTTCCATCAACTCGCCAGAATTTCCGTGAGCCTCGAGGCGCACGGCGTTTGCCGTAACGGAAATCTCACGCTTCGGCGCGCGTCGATATTTTTCTCTGAGCGCTTGGACTCTGCTTCTCTTCGTGCGGCGACATGGCTCTACTTTTCCCCAATTGTTGCTCATGGCTGCCCTACCCTACGCGGCCGTTCGAGTGTCAAGCCATGCCCAGAGCAAAGGTGGAACGTCTTAGCACCCTATGGTCGCCTTCCAGTCGTACGCGACGTTGGTGGAATGCGGGCGGGTCGGTGGTTCCTTACAGATCTTCGATACGGTAATACGGTTGCTCCAGTACGTAGTCTGTATTGTACATGCCATTACCTGCCCATGAAATGCAATCCCATGATGTCTTTCTTCGCTGACTCTAGTGCGTGAAAGGCTGTGACTCGCCAGTGTACACCTGTGCTCGCCGACTCTGGCATCCCGAAAGCTTCGCGGAGGAGCTTCCAAACGAACGTCGTTCCCCGTCTATGGAAGGTCTACAGCACCGCTAGAAGACTCGCGCTGTCATGCTTCCGATAATCAATCTGATGCTGTGGGTCTGCTTGCTGTGGCGTCCAAAGTCTTGCTTTGTGCCACCACCGCTACCTTCACCTTCACCTCCACCCGCCCTCTCGCCTTTTCGCCCGCTTGCCTCGTCATGCCCAACTTCCGCGACTCAGCTAGTTCGTGCGACGTCTGTCTCGAGCCATACCGTGAGAAGGAGGCGAATCGTGAACAACATATCTTGGTCCCCTGCGGACATATGTACTGCTTCAGGTATGTCTATTGCCATTTATTCCCGGAGACGACGGGATGTCGAGATTGATACGCGAGTATAGGTGCATTCAAGGCTTACGCGGTCTGTGTCCGTCGTGCCGGAAACCCTACCAACAGCACATCCAAGTATGGCATGACGCTCCCCGCTCTGTATCTCCTTCGCAGATGCTGCTCGACGCGAAGGAAAACGTGAGAATCGCGTGCTTCAATTTGGATCGGTATGAGGGCTTGGGCAGTGACTTCCATGAGAGGGTTGAGGATCTTCTTGCGCTTTGTGTTCCGAAGGAGGAGTCGGTAAGTGCACATGCGTCACTCGACGACGGGAAAGGTCTGATCAACTTGCTTCATAGGAGGATAGGATCTTGCCAGTACTTCAGGCCATCGAAAGACTGGTGCTCGGTTTCAAAGATGCGCACGCAATCGCCGCCAGGGAGTCGCACAGGATGCACCACAACGTGCAACCAGCAAGAGAACGCGAAGAGGCTCGTCAAAACGCTCTGATCGAGCTGTTACTTCAAGATGTCGAGGTTCTTCAATCCAGACTGGAAGCCCACCAGTCCATAGCTCCAGTTGCGGCAGACATGCCGCGTTCGAAGAGATTAACGCCTATACTCGCGCCTAACCCGCTCTTTGGCCGCGTCGACCCGCTCGCTCCCGGCGCATTCTACTATGTTGGTCCGCCGCCCGGTCATGGTGTCAAACTGGGACGCCAAACACCTGCGAGGACGCTCGCGTCTCCGCGTACGTCGCGCGATGAACTTCTGAACTCGTATCTCGAGCGCGTTCAGGATAAGCTCGATCGGGCCGAGCAGGAAGATGCAGCGCGAAGAGCTGCAATGCCGGATTACTATGCAGCAGAACCACCTACCGAACCTCTCCTGCTCAATACACACGAGTATGACCAGGATGTCAATCGCTTTCCACTAGCTGACGCCCTTGGCTTGCAACGGAATCATTCATCTGCTGGATTGGGTCTGGGTTTCGACTCTAGAGACCCTATAGGCGGGACACTCTTCCGCTGAAGGCAAAGAAATAGATCCCACATACATGTACTACTTTTATACGAGCATACGTGCAATGACCGGCTACAAGCAATAAACTGTTGACAAATTGCCCTTTGATGTCGAAGCCGGCGTGCCCGAGCGTGCCCATCATCGGAGTTCAAACGCGGATATAACAACAGGCGCAGTGGCTCGGGTAAAGATCTGTACCGTCAAACAGTATGTAGCTTGCTGACGTACAGGAAGAAAGCGAGTCTCCCTTTCATCCGGAAATCACGCAGAGAGTAGCACCGAGTTTGTACTGAGCTGATGAGACGCGCTGGGATGCACTGGGGTGCGGGGATCATCGATCATCTCCGCTCGGCGCCAGCACCTCTATCTGAGATTCGATCAGGGCAAATCAATCGTGGCGTACAAGTTCCCGCGCTACAGCGACGATATGAGCTTACGGAGCGGCGCAGCGTTGACGGCGACGCGGGTTGCTTTGCTCCAGTTTGCTCCTTCAATTAGCGCGTTGCGTTCACGCTTCTTGCTGTCCCCCGCCGCTCTTTGGGAACCCTCGCGCCGTCCATGTCAGTGGCATGTCCGAAGGGCAATCGTCGGACGCGATTGCCCAGCAATTCTGTAAGCGCTAACCTTTCCTTGCGTATTTACGTCTAGACTTACATTGTCTATAGTAGCCGGTCAGAGGTTCTCTTATGTGCTTCTCGGTCTCGTACTGTGCGTGCTCTTTGATTCCTTGGTGTGTAGGGTAGCAGCTGACGATATTCCTCGACGTTCGTAGCTGGGAGACTGGGATCAACTTGGACTATGACTGGAAGCTCGTGCGACGCCAAAGATGGCCATGGCCGCCAGCAACATGGGTGCGTACTCGCAGTGGCCGTTCGAGAGGCCTCTATCTCACGTTTGTATGCGCTATAGGCATACCTGATCTGTCGTCTATCGGTGCTCACGTTCATAGTCCTGGCGGGTGTTCATCCCAACACCGACTGCGGTGTGCGTTCCCTTCCTCCTTCCTCAAATACCATCCGAACTAACTGCACCCGCAGGTCAAGATCCGTATAACATACATCCCTCCTTACTTGGTCATCACCAGCTCTTCGTTCCTTATCTCTCTTCGGACTATGGCAGTATGGTCCTACGACCTCCGCATCGTGACTATCGCAGTGGTCGGATGGCTGATCGAGTTCGGCGTAGCGGTGCTTACTGTCGTCAAAGTACGTCTCGCGCTTCCCCGCACTCGGCGCTGATGGCTGACTTGTATTCAGGTAGACCCTCTGAGGGTCGAGTACACGACATCGAGCGGTGTGCTCCTACACTGCGCGAACACGACGATATGGTTCATAGTGATCAATCTCGGCGTTACGTTCGTGTACAACGCGTTGCTTTTGATACTGGCGATCGCTGTGCTTTGGCGCCGGAGAAGGGCAAGCGAACATGGGCTGTGGCGCACACTTCGCATCCAGGGGGTCATATGGCTCTGTGCGTGCTCGGCGGTACTCGTTCCTACCGTGGTCGTCGTTGCTGTCGATATCAATGGTGAGTTCCTGATCTGTTTGTATGCCGTTTCGTGCTGAGTTTGCGTCAGAAACTGTGAGCACAGTACGTCTCAGTCCTATCGTTACCATTTCTGTGAAGACGTTGTTCATTTGTTCTACGTCTATAGGCAATCCTCATTGCGGCAGGTACGTGATAGAGTACTAATTCCGCAACGTTGACTGATCTGAACCGCTGCAGATCTCGCACTGTACGTCTCCTCGCCCACCTCCAACCGTGCCCAACTCTAAACCCGACTTTTTACTAGATACGTCAGCGCCACCCGCATGTTCCGCCAGCTTCACGCGTTCGACGACACCCAGTCCCGGGATGGAACAGACGACGAGCTCCCGCACTTGACAACCGTGGTGACCTCGCACTCCGACGACATCGAGTTACCATCGATGATGGATCCCGATCTCTTTGATGTCGTGCGCAAGTCGACGGATATCACCGAGTTGGGTATACGCTCGCAGGGGCCTTCTGTCACTACACACGACTCATCCCGATGATGAATATACGCTTCGGTTGTCTAAAGGGATGTACGATGGGATGCGCGAATCATATATCCCATGATATGCGATGTTGCGTAGACGAAAGAGCCGTAGCTGTCGCTATTGCAGAGTTTGCATCGTGCATGCCGCTCGAGCGCGACTCCTAGGAGGCCGCCAACCATGCAGCCGACTGCATATTGCTTGTACAGGCGTCTAGATCAGTTATAAGTAAACTAGGCACCATCCTTGGACAGCCATAGACTTGTAATCTTACCAATAAAGCCGTCCTACTGCACTGGTGGTCGCGGACATCGAGTCACGCGCATACGGCGACGCTCTGTTGAAAGGCGTCACGGTCGCGACGTTTGTGACTAGACGCGTTGAATTGATCGCGGCGAAGTGAAACGCGCGCATTGAGGTTCTTTCTTGCCTCGACTCGAGAACCACCACAAGGGCTCTCGCAGTATCTCACCCATCGACTACCCTCTTTCTAGACAACCTCTCTGCTCAAGACTTGAATATGGCTATCACTATCGAGATATCCGACGATGAGCTGGAGTACGCTCCCGTGTCGACGGACGTGGTGACAAGGCGGGTGGGCAAGAGGAAGCGGACGCCGTCTCAGCGGTTCGAGGACTCGAGGGTGCACGCGGAGGTAAAGAAGGCGCGTATGGATACGAAGAAGAAGGTATATCATTTCAACTGGGCAATATTACATACTGGCTAATAGTATATCAGGTGACAGCCGCGAACCACGACCGGAAAGGCGAGATCGAGTTGGCGCAGAAACGCTGGGTCCACGCGCACAGGGCTCTCTTCGAGGACGTGCTGCCGCCGAAGAATCCGTATCTGGCGTCGGTGGAGAAGGAGATGCAGTCGAAAGCTGGGCGCGGAAGTCATGTACCGTTGCGGCAGCTTGACGAGCAGCCCAGCCTGGTCACGGGTGGTTCACTCAAGGCTTACCAGGTTTGTATTCCCTCATTCTACTCATGGAATGTGTTTCTGACGATGTTTTGTCTAGATGACGGGCGTCTCATTTCTCGCGTGGATGTACGACAACGGTGAGTGCTACGCACTCTTCTTGAGGCATCTTTTTCTGAGACACAAGACCAGGCATGAACTGCATGCTCGGCGACGAGTGCGTCCCTTCCCATCACTATGATGACCCTTACTCACTTCACCGCTTTGTAGGATGGGACTCGGAAAGACTCTGCAGGTGCGTAATTGTACGGTGGTACGAACGCCAGACACTCATACGCAAGTCAGACGCTCTCGCTCATGGCATATGCCAAAGAACACCACCCCCACGACCCGCCTCATCTCGTCATATGCCCACTATCTGTACTGGACACATGGGTCGCCGTACGCCATTTCCTCGCCCATGATCCACAAAGGACTCTCAACGCTGACACACACCCTGCAGGAAGTCGCACGTTGGGTTCCATCTTTCCGTGCCGTGCGCTGTCACGGCAGCGCGAGCGAGCGCGCAGAGACCAAGCACAAGATTACGCAGACGCCTTCGAAGGTCGATATCTGCGTGACGACTTATGAGGCTTACCGCGCGGACCATCAGTGGTTTAAGAGGCAGCGTTGGAATATATTCGTGCTGGACGAGGGTCATCGGATTCGGCATTCGAATACTGAGATTAATCATACGATTCAAGGCCAAGGGTCTCTATACCGCCTGAGTACGTCGCGCATGACATGAGTGGGGCTCGCGGATGCTGACGTCCTGTAGTTCTTACCGGGACGCCCGTGCACAATGATCTGAAGGAGCTATGGTCGTTGTTCCGCTTCCTCTACCCCAGCATCTTCACTGCCGCCTCACAGCGTAATTTTGAGGATTCCTTCGACCTGTCTCGCGGTCTCTACGAGGCTGCATTCACTTCGGCCTGCCGCCGTCTGCTCGACCGCGTCATGCTCAGGCGCACTCATGCCGAACCTGATATTGCGAAGGAGAACGCAGTGCCTGAACGTGAAGAGATCACTATTCGCAGTGAGTCCTCGTAGCCGGCGCTATGTGATGGAACCCAGCTTATTGAGGTCCGCTCGTAGTCCCTCTCGGACCCGCGCAGCGCTTCTGGATGTATAGGTTCGTACAGCGACCATGCTCTGCGGCTTCTATTCGTACTCAGCAGGATCAACAGGCTGCTCACCCGCCAAGACACGCTCACCATCGGCGATATCTTCCAAGCGCAGGCAGATGGCCATGGTGACGACGATGAGATGAAGGCCATTGTGCAACGACAGATGCAGCAGTCGCCAAAGGAAGACAAGAGTGAGTCTACGCTACCTTCTTTCGGTGTCTGAACTGACTTGAGATCGAATGCAGCTTGGAGGCGCTTGATGAACCTCCTCTTGCAACTTCGTAAGGTCTGCAATCAGTATGTTGCTCATGCTTGCGCACAGGCCAACGATGGCTGATAACATTCATAGTCCATATATGCTTCCCGGAGCGCAGCCAGAACCATATGTACGTGACATCGGGCGCCGGTATCGGCAGACGCTGACGTAGAATCCAGTATCTCGGAGAGCATCTTGTTTCCGCGTCCTCGAAGATGGCCATGATCGACAAGCTGCTTGCGGATATCATCGGCAAAGGCGAACGCGCCCTCGTCTTCTCGGTGAGACCTACTTCATAGAAATTGCATGCATCCAATGGCTAACGATAGCATTGTCTAGCAATTCAACAGGTAGAGGGTATCAACAAGCATTATCGTATGCGCGCTCACACCACCCTTTCAGCATGCTCAACCTCATTGAAGATCTTATGAATCTCCGCGGTATCAAATATTGCCGTCTGGATGGCCAAACAAGCCGCGCGAGGCGCAAACTGGATATCAGGCTGGTTAGTGGCGAACGTCCCCATCATCTCCACTCTCTGTCTGACGTACACTCTTGCAGTTCCAGGCAGAGGACTCGCGTGAGTTCGCCCTCGAACTTTGCCAGTATCTACATGTATTGACGTCTTCCTAGCCTATTCAGTCTATTTGGTTGCTACCAAGGCCGGAGGGTTGGGTATCAACCTGACGCGTGCATCGCACGTCATCATGGTGGACCGTGACTGGAACCCGCAGAACGATCTACAAGCTATCGCGCGCGCTCATCGCATCGGGCAAACTAAAGTCGTTAAGGTATTTGTCTCTTTATCTCCCCTCCTGCTCTATTTTAGTGCTGATGGTTCACCAAGGTGTACTCCTTGATCTGCAGCGGGACCGTCGAGCAACAGATGGAGGACCGCATCAACCGCAAACTGTTCTTGTCGTCCAAGATGATGGGCAGCGGCGACGGGGCCGGCGACGATCACGCCGACAGCCTCAAGCTCCAAGAACTGCTCTCTATCATGCGCATGGGCGCGACCGCTCTGGCCGACGGCGCGACTACGGCCGTCATGCCCCTCCACGAGTTCAACCAAGCCGACGCGAGGACCATCCTTGCTGCCGCGCGTAAGCAGGAGAAGAAGCGCCGTGCGGAACTCGAGCGTGGCTCTGATACGCCTACGACTCGGACGGACTCTGATGTTGCGGAGGAAGAGGAGAACATGCGCAGGGTTGCGAGGGTGTTCAGCCGGCTGTTCGAGGGGAAGCTCGTGGCAAGGCCTGTGGACCGCTCGAAGGCGTGGGAGCAGGCGGAGAACGAGAAGGCGGCGGGTGTGTGGCAGGAGATCCAGAAGCGCGCGAGGGTCGATCGGCTGGTTACGGTCGATGGGATGCAGTTCGTTGCGGAGCAGGTTTTGGCGCCGGGCGATGCGGTGAGTGTTTGAGCGGTTGGTGATGTGGATTTTCGATGCTCATGGATATTGTGGCTGCATAGGCTTCGAGAGAAGAAGCACTACGAGATGATGCACCAGCCAAGAAACCGCGCGGTATTCAAGCACACGAGCCATGGTGCATCGTCTGTCGCGACGTACGTGCTCCTTTCATGTTGCTATCAGTCGTCCATTGAATGCCGTTCATAGGGTGGAGAGCTGTTTTGCTGCAATCATTGCCCTCGAGGTTCGTTAGACGCTAACTATGTACATCATGCCGCAGCCGCTCACGTTTGTATAGTCGTCCACGCAGAATGCATCAGTCTGAGCGTCCGGGAAGCCCGTAAACAGCCAATGATCCGTTGTCCTCAACATAGGTGCATGAAGTGTGAGCGCCAATGTTCGGACGCAGGTGGCATGCTTTACAGGTGCGCTTGCCACCAATCTTCTCTCTTCATTTAATCTCGACTGACGGTGGCGGCTTCTCAACGTCCAGATGCGAAACATGCCCAAACACGTATTGCGATGACTGCCTGCCCGACGGCAAGTTCTGGTCTGTAGGCGAATCCTGCCCGGTCCAGGAAGCGCTGGGCTTTTCCCGTCAAGCGACGGCCTACTTTATGCGCTGCCATCCTTGTCAGAAGCGGTTTAAGAAAGATTCTAACTGGGAGGGCTGGGAGGACGAGATACGTGAGGCAGAGGAGAAGCTCGCGCGTATGTACCAGAGTAACTGATACCCCCTTGCTTGGATTACATCGCTATGACCATGCTGTTCGATTCTGATGGGTCTTGGTTGCATATTTTAGACGCTCCCTGTAGATAATGCTGTTCATACCATACTGCGTCGATACTGTAGAGCTACTATGAGCGTTATATAATGGTTCATCAGTGTGAGTCGCATAGATTGGGGAGTCGTAAGATGTGCTAGGCTACTATGGCGTTCACGGTCACGGTTGACTTCGGATCCTGCTCGTGATTATATGCGCTCATAGGCGCTCACAACATGGATGATATTACGTGCGATATGTTACGGCGATACATAGGGCCATTTGTTGCAGTCATGTCCTTGACAAAGCGCAATCCCTGAAAGTAGTCACTGCCGTTTCACTCCTCACATCTGCGAGAGGTCGTTGAGCAAGGGTACCACCACATGATGACAAGCTGTACGCACCAACCAAGCCCAGAAGGCCTCCAGTTTGTTCCTTGGCGGAGGCTCGTCGACGTCTTCAGCCTCAATCTCAGCAATGTTGGAGTAAAAGTCCATCGCCTCCGGCTTGATGGGCGGCACGCGTTTCCAGATCCGAGCACCTATGTACCAGACGGGGAAGAGGATCACTGGAAGGTACGTCTGAAGTCTCGCATTAGTCATGAGTGAAGTTACCAGTACGCAGTGAACCGCACCGTGACGAACGTGGCCGTATCCCAGTGTCCTCTGATGAAGACTTTGAAACCGTTGAACTACACTATTGTCAGCGCAGAAACGGGCACCTGGAAGTGAGGACGGGGACGTACGAAGCAGATAATAACAATGAAGATTGCCGCATACCACGCCGCGTACGGCTGAAGATTGGTGTAGTATGGCAGGGTCGTGCGATCAATACCCTGGGCCTTCATTCCGGCGTAGAAGCGGATATAGGTTACGCCTGTCGTGAATGTCAGTACACCGGACAAGCGAGCATCGACTTATGTACGCACAGATGCCGAACCAAGTCAGCAAGCCAGCGATACTTGTCATGTTAGAGAACCAGGTGAAGCTGGGGATCAACGGATCAGACATCCGATGATTACTGGGGAGGGAGAACCACTCACACTTTGCCAGATCCAGCCGTCGTTCCCATGTACGACAAGAGCGCAAAAGCCACTGATACGAGGAGGGCCAGAATGGGCAGACCGTTCCTCTTCATGGTCATAGAGAAGATGCGCGGAGCATTGCCTGCGAGAGCCAAGCCGTCTACGAGGTACATCGTTAGCATCTTGCCGTGTGAATCATATTGAGAGGACGCACAGAGAGCCCGAGAGCTGGTATACATATCAGAGCTTGCTGCGGACCATGCTGCCGTCAACAGACATGCATTGATGATCTAGAATATCTGGTCAGCTCGCGTCGTACATGTAAAAGATTGAACACGAACGCTGGGCAGAGCACGGATCTTGGCGTTCTGAATAGCGATGACGAACGGCGAAGATGCAGCCGTTCCGGATGCCAGATTCAATCGGTCGTCGTTCGAGGGTACAAGCAAGCCGATGACGATCACGCCACCAATGTAGAACAACAGGATTCTGCGACACTTCAGCGGTGCTTCTTAGCCATCATAGAAGTCGCCACATACCGGATATACACGCGCTTGATGGCCTTCGGCAAGTTTCGACGAGGGTTCTTCGCCTCTCCAGCAGCGATCTGAACAACGTTAATGACACTCAAAGTTGTGAAGTAGATGCAGACGCACAGCAACAATCTCTGTGCCAATGAAGCTGAATGCAGCGTTCGTCATCACCGCCCACCAACCCAAGAATCGTCCCTCGGCGCCCTGGATGTTATCATATTGAACGAAAGGGCCCGGGTTCTTCCACTGTGGCAGCCGAAGTGTCAACGATCCTTTCAGACATCTAAGCAAAGAACAGAGGCATACGTAGCGGAATCCCAATCGGTCGTGGGTGGGACCACCACCAAGGTCGATAACAATACCCAAGATGATGAGACCGACGATGGTCAGAACCTGTTGACGAGTGAGTGGTGAGCGAACCAGCCCAGTATTCCAGTGTATGCCCTGACCTTGATCGATGCAAAGACGAACTCCGCCTCGCCGTATGCGCCGGCTCCCAAGAAGTTGATAAAGCTACGGTAGATGACCCGGCTGAGCGAGCATCGTAGGAGATTGATGGAAGTACGTACACGACTACGATCTGTTTCTTATGTTAGAGTCGCATCACGATGCGTTCTTTGTATAGTACTCACGAGACATATTGTTATCCATGCCGGATTGAGATTCGTATTGCCTATATACGCGATCAGTATTGAAGCAAAAAACATGTCTCGCTCGACTTACTATCCCAGAAGTTGATCAAGACGGCGCTTGCACTAAGCTCTGCTGGTAAGACGATGACCCAGTTGTACCAGTAGTTCCAACCTGAGGAGCCGATCAATTCAGTTAAGCTATACTCAGCACGAGCGACCAGACTGATTGGGGACTCACCCATCGTGAAGGAGAATGCGGGGTCTGAAAGCGACCAATACGGATCTATGAGCGATGATTGCGTCTGCTAGAAGCCGACCTCACATACCAACGAATCGTTCAGCCAGCTTAATGTGTCCACCGGGAATGGGTAGGTAGGAGATCATCTCTCCCAGCGAGATCTGTATCATTGGCATCAGAACAGGACAAGTCTTCCTTCGAAGACGGAAGTACGCACCATAGTGGCGTAACACACAGTACCGACTATGATATAGCCGAGCTGGGTCACAAGACAGTCAGTATGAAGAGCAATGAACCTTTTATTCATCGTACCAGAAGGCCAACAGGTCCGCCATTGGCTAAACTGGTTGCCGTGCTTAAGAAAAGACCTGCACCTAGTTAGGACGGACACCTCGTGAAAAGATGTCACAATAGACATACCAGTGCCAATGACGCCTCCGATACTGCAATGTGCGGTCAGACGCGCGAAGAGGCTAAACTGACAGAACCGCTCACCTGATCATAGCTACATGTCTGTTCTTAAGCTGACGTTTGAGAGCGGTCGGCCGGATGCTGTCATCGTCATAGGCAGAATCGCCGATTACACCCTTTTCACTTTGATCGACGTGAACGCCATTTTTGGGATCTTTCAGCGTTCCGTCCGTGCTCGGTCTACGCTCGGAGGGCGAAGGGCTCGCGGACATGATGAGCCGATAGAAGGGAGCGGAAAGAAAGCACCGCAAAGAATCGAGGTGCAACCCTTTTATAGCGCGAACACCCGCGCGCTCCTCTTCCAGTCATGGTGGTGTACCCGTAACATCATCACGCGGCACATAAAGTTCGACCCGGCGGTGCAGTAGGGCGCTTCTGAGCGACGCCCGCACAGGCCGATCCAGGTGACAAGCGAGCAGGGATCAAGAAGGCGCCCATAAATCCGAGCAGGACCTTACAACGACTGCAGTCTGGCCGCACACTCACTCGCAGAGCGTACGCGGAGAGGTTGCCATACACAATGTCTCGGGTAGAAATTAGTCGTATGACCGCGATGGTGCGACGTCACGTACTCACGTACAGAAGCAAGCGCTACTTTCCGCACATGGCGGATGGAGCCTTCGTCAAATTGGCTGATCAACCCTTCCAGGTAATGCTGCGCACGAGCAAAGGTGCTCTCCTGAGGCGGTGGCTTCACAGAGTAGGCGTACTAGGGCGCCTAGCAGAGAATGAGACTCCTGAGCGCTACATGGGGCAGTTACGGTATCCAGAAGTATCCAGAATTCCTGTTCAATGTTCCCGTCGTGCGCGGGGCCCCGTTCGGCCGACATTCTACGTAGTGTTCGGATCAAGGTGCATCGATCAATGCCACGCGTGAACGAGTACAGTTTCGACAGCATCAGGTAGCAGTACGAGCACGAGGACGCGAAATAAGCTGTACAAAGACGGCTGTGGTATGTATCTGGGCGCGAGCGAGGTGAGAGATAAGCGTAAAGGCCTCGACGACCGTGAGAGCGGGTTTCGGCTCCGAAGCTCGCGGCACACGTTCCCGTCAGCGCCTCGCCGCCTCTTGTTCTTCGCCACCTTCTGCATCAATTCCACAACGATTGTTGCCCGGGTGGCGTCGTATTTCTACGCCGGATATGCCAGTCTGACACTCCGTTCTCAGCGGCAGGCTGATGGTACGATCCTCGACATACGCTGTGGACTGTGCTTGCGCCACTTTGAACCCGTTGGTGTACGATATTATTCCCGCAGTAGGTAACTTTCAGCGGTCACAAAAGTCCGAGTGGTCTGAGCCACGAGGCTATGCCTTGTGGGAGGCCGGAGTGCTACACAGAAGCGCTGGGCGGCTGCTAAGACCTGCTTGACCACACGGAATAGACTCCGATGACACAGGTACACAGCGGGACAAGCACTTGCCTTTGCGGTGAAGCTGTGGCGTGCCAGTCAAAGCCAGCGACACCCGTATCGACCATCGGATAGGGCCCTAGCGTTGCCCTGCTGAGGGTGTTGCGGCCATGCATCTCGGCAACACAATGAAGAAGCTCGGACTTCGGTCCATGCTCTGCGGCGAATGAGCCACAGCGTTCCATATTGGGCGTGGATCGATATCGCCGCTCGATAATGGTCACATCCCCTTTTATGCTTTGTCGCCTCCTGTCATCCACATCGCCTCTTCGTCCGCTTCGCGTCCCAAGCTGCGGCTTGACCCGCAGTCTATAAGAATGCACTGTTGGATCACCGTGCGGCGGCTATCCCCTCCCGCCTCTCCGTTTCACCCTTCACCCAGATGGCCAGCTCCTCATCTACTACACTCATGACTGGCTCCGTTCATCCCGCGTCTCTTGTCGGTCGGACATGGCATTCACCCGCTCTTCTCAACCTGGTTGAGGAGCCTGTAACGCAATCCGTACTTGGTATGTCTCTCAAGTACCATTCATTGTAACGTCTGACTGAATTCGCTCGTAGACCACATAGTGGACACTGTCGTCGAAACTTGTTGCTACGCAAGGAGCCGTGTTCAGCAAGACGACAAGATGATGGACCAACCTGACCAAAGCTCTATCACCGCACTCGTACGGAGTGTTGCTCGCCGAGCGGACGTATCGATGCCTGTTCTCCTCGTTACCTTGGCATATCTCGACCGAGCAAGGCGAGCTCTCTTCTGATCGGCTACTATGACTCGCAACTGACCGGACTCTCATCTATAGACCGCATCTGTATATCGGCTCGCAGGAGTATGCGTACGAGCGTGTGTTTCTCGGAGCGATTATCGCCGCGTCTAAGGTTCGTCCGTTCAGGGAAGTCGCATTGCCTCTTTCTGACTTGTGTGACATATAGTTCACGAACGACTCATGCTTGCGCAACGTGCACTGGGCGGTTGTTTCATGTATGTTCGGTCCTCGCGACGTCGGGAGGATTGAGAGGGAATTCTTGGCCGTCCTCGACTATGAACTGAAGATCTCAGAGTCGGACGTTCTCGCCCATCATGCTTGGCTCAGCTCCGAGGCCGCACCATTGGAAGCATACTCGCCTATGGTGCTACCTCAACTTGTCCTTTCACATGCGGAACCCGCCAGCCCGGCGTCGCCGTCAACCCCTGAGCACTATGATGCTCTGTCGCCGTCAGCGAGCTCGGACGAATCCTCGCCTGGAATGCCGGTCACACCGACAGATGCGCCCATGCGATCTGTCGCAGCTGCCAGCCTTTCCGCATTGCGAGTCATGTTACCTCCCTCGTACGGAATGCAGCATGCGGAGGCGGCGGTTCCTCTCAAGCGCAAAGCATCGCGGTCGATGAAGCTGATGTCGTTCAAGCGCGGCTTCCTCGGCACGCCTTCGCGCCCGCACCCCGAGGAAGCCGGATACGTAGTCTGAGCGGAAACGTTCACGCCACACATGGCATCCAGTGCAAACGCCGCATCCCCTCGCTTGGGCGTTGTCCGTTTCCCTACTCGTCTCTCTGTTCCGCCTCGCATCCGAGTTCGTATCTCTGTTGGACCTAGTACTATAGCATACTTCATTTGTCTGTCTCGCTCTCCATGCATCACCATCTCTTCCATTTCCTTTGGTCTCACATATCTCCTGCATTGTTCCCGTCATCTTGCATCCAACCCATCTTGATATCCCGATCTGCACATATCGCCTGTTGTTTACGTTTGCTGCCCATACGAGTCACGCCCTGCATCTTGCAATACGCCCATCAATACATGCTAACCCTTCACGATCCCTGGGATACCGTATCTAAACGCGTTAGAGATCAGTCAAACCCAGGTAAGTAGACCGGTGCTCTCTATATTTGCCGAGCGTTCCCGATATGGGAGTGGTAAGTCCGGGAAGTGCCGCGGCGATCAGAATGCGGGAACGTGGATTGCGTGAACGCAACCACTCTCTCTGCGCCGTCATGGAGCTTGTTCAGGCTTGTCCACTACTACCATGCTAGACTCTCTCTCGAAAACTCCGCTTGATGATTCGGTTAACGACATAATGAATTCCCAACCGTACATCTCGGACGACTCGGACGATGAAGAGCTCACGCTCTTGTACCCAGATTCCGACCCGGAGTCTGACGCTGAAGTACAGCCCGAGTTGCACATAATACCACAACCAGAGCCTCTACAATCTACCCCTGCCCCAACTGAGTCTACTGCTGTGCCATTGTCACCGATCCCCGCCATCGTTGCGCCGGTCGCAAAAGTCGCGTCGGAAGTGTCACCGGCTAACCCGCCCGTGCTTGCACCACAACCTCCGTCTCGACCCTCTTCCTCCCTAAGCAGTCTCTCGGACGACGTGCCTCTCTCCCAGATCATTGCACCGCGGCCTTCGCAACCGCGAGCTCCCTCACCACCACCCAGGAAGCGCGCTCGGCTTGACGAATCTGCTCTCACGCCACTCGAACTGCTTGTAACTCCGTCTGGCGCGCGCACTCTGGAGTTCAACGCCGCCTCAAACTCATACTACGCATCGACTCGGCATTATTCTGTGGAGAACAGTGCTATATCGATACATACGTCAGATGGGTCTGCCGACCATGTCCCGCCGCCAAACAAGGGCTACGAGGTTCTTAGTTTGGATGACCACTCCAACAGAGACTGGCGAAAAAAGATCGGAGAATTGATTGCGGGTGGAGTATTTGGCAAGGCTAATCAGCGTACGTTGTCTCGCTGTCGCAATTTGACTTTTGTCTGATACAGCTTTAGTTCCCGAAAGGTCGGATGAGCCAGTTTGGACTCTGAAGGACTTTCCCCCGGGCTATGTGCTTTGGCGTCGCACTCAGAGTCGAGTGCCGACGTCGAGCAACCCGCAGACCACGCGTGTGGACATATACCTATACGGTAGGTTTATTCCTTGTTATATCCCGAAAGCTCTGATCACTCATGCACCCTAAGGCTCAAGACGCTTTGCGTCGCCTGCGGAATATGCACCTCATGCCATGTGGCTCATGCGCGGCGCGCCAGCCGGTAAATGCGCGTGCAAGTATTGTTCGCAAGAAGGTCAAAGAACGATCACAGCCGTGATGGAAGACGCTGTTATAGCCGCGCGCACCGCGCCGTCGGCTCGACGCTCCAAGTCTTTTGTCCCGCCCTCGCCCAAGAAGCCTACACCGGTCAGCCCGGTCAAGCATGTAGTCGTCCCCCCTCGTCCACTACCTGTGTTCCCGGCGAGCACTGCCCCGCCGAGGCTCGTTGCTGACGACGCCGAGTTCCTTCGCGCGCTGAAACGACGACGAGACGATTCTTCCGACTCGGAGGAGGCAGCGCGACCCCGGCCGTCAGCTCCCAAAGTGGAGATAGACGAGCTTTTTGGGGATATGTTGTGATCTATTTCCATCGCTTTCCATCCATCGCTTTGTACTGCTTTCAATGAATTATATGTATTTGAAGACTACTGTACGCGTGGCAGATTCTGTGGGATGCTATTTCCGTTACTCGGTCGTCTCTTCGATTGTTTCCCACTTATGCCCGAGATTCTTGGGGCCGGGCGGTCTATGATCCACTTTCCTTTGTACGCGGGCCGCAGGCGCCGAGCGAGTTGGGCATCTACGGACACAAACACGCGTCAGTGGAATATTCGTGTCTGCAAAAGCCGAGTACTGACCTGTGTCATTCTCCGCACACCAGAAGATCGCATCCGCAGACCCTAAGAACGCCCGCATGTCGTCCTCGCCACGCTCAACGCAGCTTATGCGCACGCTTCCATAGAGGAGAAGATCCCAGTCCCGAGCGCGCTTCTGCACGTGCGACCAGGCTAGCCGCGCGTCTTCCAACTGCTCAGGGTCGATGGCGACGGCGATGTCGCACCGCCCATTGGCCTTGATGGCCAGGACCGCCGCGAGGTACATGGCGCCCTTCCCGATGCACCGTATGCGACTCGCGCCCTCGACGTTGATCTTCTCTACAAGCGCCTGGACCTGCTTGTTGATACCTTCGGGTTGCGGAATCACGCGGCGCGCCTCGACAACAAGGTAACGCTGTATCTTCGCAGCGTCACCGTAGAACACAAGACGACCTTCCTCGCACAGATCGGACGATCGCTTCGAATTCGACGCAGCCTTGAAGCCGCGGAGCGTGCGGGTGATGAGCGCCCAGTACGCTTGAAAGGCGAAGCCGTTTCGCTCGTTGTGCGCCTTATTCAAGCCGTCTTGGTACGGCTTGACTTCGCGTTTCTGGGCATCATTCAAATAATCTACGTGGGCGCAATCAGCAGATGCTCTTTGCATACTTGAAAGTGACTGAGATACTGACCTCTGCATACCCGGCCAAGGGACTGGCACGCCATAGCCAGCGGATCCAACTTTCCGCCGCGCAGATTGTCATCTTGGGGGATTGCCAAAGGAAAGGCTTCGCTGGCGAGCCCACACGGAAGTTCCAAAACTACAGTCGCGAACTTCGTGCCAGTTGCGTCCCTGTGGTGGTCAAAAGTCTGTCGGAAGTCTGCAGGGCGGTGAGACAACAGAAGGCGGAAATGGTTGAATGCACGACGCACACTGCTTGTAGTACGTTGGGTTCAGATTGACTTCGGTAATCCAGATCATGCTCCGATGAGGGTGGCCGCGGAGGGTATCACAAACATCTGCGTTGCCAATACTACTCCAGTCAGCCCCGCATCCAACAAAGTCGTTCAGCGAGTGTGCGTACTGTGTGGTTGCGTGCTTTGGGAGAGAATCGGTACGAGTGGATGGAGTGAAGCTCGAGGAGCCGGCGGCGGCCTGCGCTGCCTGGGTCTGTGTGGTCGGGATCTCCGGGCGCGGCCTCTTCGATGCGCGTACTTGTGCCTCCGGTGCCGCCTTGCGCTTCAGCGAGCTGGAATTTGAAGATGTGCGGTTTGTCTGCATGTTGAGCTGACAAGGGAGAAGGGTCGATGTGTGCGAGAGGAAGGTGGCGCGGGTAGGGCAAAGCGTGAAGAGAGGTGAGATGTGGCGGTAAGAAGACGGTGGTTTGATCCACACCGAGTATAAATGCGGGAACGGTGTGGTCCGCACGCAGACGGAAACCACGACATTGGCCTAGATCAATGTTTGCTTTGTCCGAAGTCTCCCGTCGGGTTTGGTAACAACCACCAGTGGACAATGGCAGGTCAATGTCAGCATCGCCCTGAGACACAAGCTTTTGACTTATTTTATTCTCATAGGGTGCAATTCGATTGTACATCATCCTATTCACATTTCATGTACATAATGCTCGGCAAGCAGTGGCGGTCATGGGCTACTACAACTCTGCTAACCAATACCAGCCACGAGCCATACTTGAGCACTTAATGAATAACTTGCGGAATCGATTGATGCTGACAAGCGGCGGCACAGTAAGTCCTGAGGAGAAGATCCCAAGCAGTTTCCAGCCGAGTGCTATTTCAGGCAAACGGGAGTTTTTGTGCCCCCATGACGGTTGGCGATAGCCAGAAGGCAAGGCGAAGAGATCATGGACACTGCGTGAGAGCCTTTATCAGCAGTAACAGAATACATCTAGATTTGATAAACTTACAAAGCCGGAATAGCTCAGCTGGGAGAGCAACAGACTGAAGTTCTGGAGGTCCCGTGTTCAATCCACGGTTCTGGCATTATCTTTTCCACCCGGTACAATTCGGCTTGCTTCATTCGAGTAGCATGTCGATTTGGTAGAGGTTTGATACGACTCATCTGGGGACATGCTGCATGGATAGATTGCATGTAGGAGACGCCCGCTACGTTCGAGAAAAACTCTGCTGCGTGGAAGATAAAGATGGTACATCAATAGTACATTGGCGCGTGCGGACCAATACATGAGAACGGCTCCTTCGTAAACACACAGAATCGAGATGAGTATGTAGTACAGCATTCACACGTGCTTAGAAAAGTACGCTATCATTCTGAATCCGACCACTCGAATATTAATTCATCGACTTCCACGCTGGCCTCGCGGCTGAATACCTCTGCTTCAGCAGTAGAGTATCCGGCCAAAAGGTAGAGATCTTTCGTAATTGGTCGTTGCGGACCGGGTAAGCTCTTTCCAGGGCGTCTGGGATCTTCGACGCGATCGCAAAACTTGCATAAGCAGAGCGAGCGTCCTGTCGCATCGGAAGGTTGGCCGTCCATAAGCCACATCGCGTGGCGCGCAAACTCTTGTGGCGTCCGGAATATCATACCTGTAGTACCTAGAGCGATGTTTGAGTTCGCCAGTAGCCGAATGAGAGGGACATACGTACTTCTTAGATATGCATCCGATCGAGGCTTCAGACGGCTCTCGGGTTTATCAGAATGGGTCTTTGCGCGCCGAAAGAAGACCATGTCAGTTGGGAACCTCCCGAGTACGAATGGTCTATCTTGTCCTGAGGGGTTAGTGTCATCAAGTGCAAAGTTCGACGAGTGAAACAACGACGGCGCACTATTCTTCGGCAACTTATTGAACATCACCGCTGCAATGAGCTCGCCAACTTTCCTGTACCACTCCTGTCTCGTCTTATCATGCTCCGGGAGGATCGTCACTTGGGAATGAATCGTCGCATTGAGTCCCCTCTTGACGATGGTGCGAGGTTGGGGAGCATTTCCCCCGGGACTCGCGTCGCTCGCATCGATGTAGATGACGCTTTGGCGTACATGGAAATTGGGCGCATCGTAGTCATACGCAAATTTGTCCTTCTCGTACAGGCTCTCTTGTCTTTGGAGCACGTAGGGATCGGCAGACGTCTGGTCGCCGGGTCGAAAGCGGCAGCGATGCAGGGGTACGGTTGTAGAGAATCTGATAGACTGCATTCTGTGCCCTAAAAAGCAGATGAGTAGATGTCAGAGTGCATATACCAAGCACGTACCGTGTGTCCCTCTCACATGCGAGCTACTTGCGTGCGGAGCCTCGCCTTCAGACTCGGAATCTGGGTGTAAAGGAGTCGTTCGCTGACGGCCCTTTCCTTGATAAAGCCGTGGAATGCCATGCCTGAGAATAGAAAAGGGGAGCTCATACAAAACAGCCTCTATAGGGAGAGGAAACGTCTCGGAGGCAGCGATAGATCTGATCACGGTGGGAGGCAAGAGACTCTGAGAAGCCTGTGCGAGACTGCGAGTGGCACCCACGGCCTCGGTCATCGGCCCGCGCCGCACCGCCGCTTCCATGCTTGTCTGCGACCGTGACGACCGTCGACGATCGTTGCCGGCTCACCTCAATCTTGACCTACCGGTTGCTTGGCTCAGAAGTACCTTCGCGTGCCTCTCCTTCTACAAACCACCTGCTATACGCTTCCGGAGGAGGAACTATAAACCTTTGGTGTTTACTCTGTTGGAATAGGTCGAGGCCTTGCAACGGCAGACTGCCACGGGAACGCCTCGTTACACGATGTTCCCAATCACTTACAATGCTTTTGGCGATATTGTCAGCATGATTGGTATCATATACTCTATCGCTCAGGCCTTGAACGACAGCCGTGGATCCCCGAGTGAATATCGCTCCTTCGTGTTCGAACTCCGCGCGTTTGCGAGTGTACTGGAGGAGATCGCGGCTTTGCACATATCTTCGCCCGAGGCTGCCTCTATCCCGCTTCTGGATGGCGTCAATGCTTGTTGCGAAGTTCTGGAAGAAGCTCGTTCGAGAGTCGACCGCTATCACTCTCTCGACGAGCTTCGATCCAGCGTCAGCCTGCAGAATACTATCCTGAAGCTGCGCTGGCGGTTGCTCAAGCGTGACGAGGCTGAGCAGCTTCGTAAGAAGCTTCATTCACGGCTAGAGCTACTACTGGCTTTGGTTGATAGGTACGAGCTTGCTCTTCGCAAGTGTGCAGATATGCTGACACTGGCCACGACAGACACGAATTCTCGAGCGTGCAGTCTCACCTACGTTCAATCAACGTGCAATCGGAGCAGATTCATGCTGCTGTGACCGCCGTGAAGCATACTTCGCGACAGCTTCTCGCTAGGTCCAGTACTGTACAAGCTTCGATGGATGATCTAGGCACTATGTCCTCGCTGATTCTTCGAGATACGTCTACCATGCGCATGGAGAATGCTAGCCTGCGCGACGAACTAGTCGCACTGAGGACAGCATTCCACGAGACGCTTGGTCACTTTGCTTACTTTGCGCGCGGCTCACGATCCTTATCCACATTGATTACTCCGGATGATAGAACGGCTGCCCTTGTGGTGGCCATCATACTGTCAGGCACCTTCGCCTTCCAGAATGACGTCCGTTTCACCATACTATATGCTACTATGGTAGCCTTCCTTCGCAGTATCTTTAAGACGCGCCTTCTTCTCCCGCCTGCTGTCGACCATCCGTCTGAGAATAACGTGCTCTTGATCGACATCCTCGGTTCTCGTATCTCACTCCCCATAGAACTGTGCTCAACGCCCAATGTAAGCATCATCTGCTGTTCTGGCATCTTAAACCGGCACTGAAGTGTATTCAGGACCTACACGAAACGCTAGTCCGTCTCTTTCAGGGGAAAAGGGGACTAGCATTTGTTGTCATTCACGCATACGAGATCATGAAAGTCGGCGGGAGCGTGGCCATCGACTGGGATAACTGGAGTACAGACGTCCAACCTGGTCGCGAACTTGAGATGGGCGTTGTCATACGTCGGCGAATGCCCGCAAAGTCGATCAACGATAGCCCCCGTTTTATGGATACCACATGTCCACGGTGTGGGGCCACACGGAGACGGGACGCGTTACAATATGAAGCCAGAGCGTGGACGGAGTGGTACGTGCGTACATTTAACTTGCTGGTAGTCTCTCACCTTTGATCAGTGATGCGTGTCGAGGCCAATTCCGGTTCTCCCCCGAGTGCGTTTGAGTCAATTCAACGGTTGTCATAGGACTGATCAGAGCAGATCTCCGTATGAGGAGGAGCGAGATCCAGCTCTGCCTCCTCTTTACGAGCCGGACGACGGAGATTCGCAAGGTAGCGATATCGCGTTCCTGCGTAAGATTAGCGTCACATGGAGCCAAGTGCTGGAAAAGGTGCGGAACCCGCCCTACACCCGTTTGATCGCATCCGGTTAACGCTGCCACTCAAGCAAAACTTCTTCGACTCGTACCGCCGATGTACGTCTGTCATGCTTGCTTCTTCTTCACGCTGATGTTCATCGACTCTAATAGCACAACCGCCATCCAAGCCAATAGAGGGTGCTCAAATCGGCGGCCCATCATCCAATGTTCATCTAGGCATGAACTCGAAAACTGGGGAACTCCTTGCTATCAAACGGGTCAAGTCGTCGGTAGACTCTGCGGCATGGTCTATCATCAACAACGATGCCGACATCCTTCGCGATCTCGATCATCCCAACGTTGTTCAATACCTCGGCTCCGAGCTGGCGTCAGCATCCTTCAGTTTGTAAGTATACTCCTATACGAACCGAGTTATACCTCATGAAGTCTCTCATCTTCTTAGTTACATGGAGTACGTACCCGGAGGATCCCTGGCTTCTCTCATTCGCACATACGGGTCTTTCGAGGAACCTCTTGCGAGCAATTGTGCTTCGCAGATAGCTTGCGGATTGGAATATATACACTCTCGGTCGATCATCCACAGAGTGCGTATCTACCAGCATGTGGCGCCAACGATTCTCACGCAGTGCGGCTTAGAGCCTCAACGCGAAGCACATACTACTCGGCAACGATGGAACCTGCAAGATAGCAAACTTCGGCGCGGCCGTATTCCACCAAGAAGATGAGGCACATAAGCCACCCGCCTTATGGGACCCGTACCGGACAGCACCCGAGGCCATGTACCTAGGGCCTCGTTTATACGATTGCAAGATCGACATCTGGAGCTTTGGATGTGTACTGCTGGAGATGTGGACGGGTGAGCGGCCGTGGTCGGGCGAGCCATCTAGAACGGTGGCCTCCAAGGTGAACATCTCGCCCGCTCTGAACACGACAAGACACCTAGCTCACTCCATGCTTGTAGCTTCACACGGGGAGGCAGGGCCCCCCAATACCCGCCATCGTCGATCACAGGCGCCACGCATTGGGTCTTGTCAAGCGGTGCCTCGCGATGTGCGTCTTCGTTTTATGAAGTGACCGTCGCTAAACCTCAGCTGACGATGAGCTAGAACACCAATTTTGCGCCCGTCCGCCACAGATCTGAGAGGACATCCGTACATTGTGGGGCAGAAGTAGTGGGATCTTCACGTGAACCGACATGTGGTCTGGCTATCTATACGCGCGCTGAATAGACATTCATGTACGACACGCAAACCTAGTGGCGTACTGTCCTGGTGTAACGAAGATACCCTATACTTATATGGCAAGCGAGAGAATATCATCGACCAGCAACCTATTATCCAACGAACACTGGTCCTCCACCAGCTCCGACAGCGGAAGTATTTGGTGCCGGGAATGGTGTTTGTAGCTTAGGGCTTGGGTTGAGAGGTCCTGGTGTCTGTCCGCTAGATTCAGTGATGGGAATCTGCGAGCCGGAGATGTCGTTATTGGCGTGGCCCGTCGCCTTTGCAACCAGCGAGTAAACGTTGGACATGATACTAAAGTTCAATATGAGTGAGGTGACATCGCATGAGTGTGGTGCACGCACGGGTCAGTATCGCCGCGACCGAGAGAACCAAGAGCCCAGTTTGCTTGAACGGTGCTCATCGCGGAGTAGTGGGTGTAGTAAGTATGATCGGCAGTCCCATGCAAGTTCGATGGTACTGCGCCGCCAAGTAGTACAGCGAATACATTGTTGTTCAGATTATGGCTCTCGTTCTCGTCGAACGTCAGCAGGATGAGCGTCCTGTCATCGTTGAAGCGCGAGTCCAGAAGCAAGGGCTCAAGCCAGTACTCGAGCCATGAGGCGGTAAAGTCGATAGTAGCTGGCGTGCGGTCGTCAGCGGAGATCCGACGAGGGTTGTGAAGGCGAGCTCACTGTCATGTGCATCGTTCGCCATGTTGGGTGTAACGAACCTGTCAGTGATCAGCTAACGGCCAATCACAGCGCCGGAAAGTTGGGCTCACATCCATTGAGGTAGAGCCGACGCTCCGATATCTTCAGCGAAGTCGTTGAAGTTGCGAACGCGCGCGGCGCGTGAGGGTACGTTGATGACGGAGTCGTATAGGATGGGCGGGTTGTGTTTGCGCATGTAGAACTCAAAAGGCGCAGCTCCTGGGCTGAGATAGTTTTGAGAGGCGAAACTGATGCACATGCGGTAAATCGGAGATGTGTAAGGGGAGTGAATGAGGAACGTACTTCATCCCGGTAAAGCCGTCAGACGGCATGTTCTCTTGATATGCCGCCCAGGACACCCCGCCCAGCTCTAGCAGATCGATCATAGTCCCAATGCTAGACAATGATGGTCAGATACGGATGCAACCAGTAGACCAAGTGGAATGACGTACTTGGAGGGTATATCATGCCTGTCATCATCCGCCGCGCCCCAGAAGCTACCGCCAATCGTCGCCATATAGTTAGGTTGGGATGGATGGGTCAACGCGAAGTACTGATCGAGGAGGATGCCACGCTGAGCCAAGGACCTGAATTCGGCCTGGAGCAGAGGTGCATCAGCAGACATCACGCTTCCTCTTTGTCGACATGCCTCACCGTCGAGTTGGCTACGGCGAAGTCTGTGTTCTCTAGCCATATCTGAGTTGGTGCCGCGTCAGTACTTGCAGAGTACCACACGTCACTGGAGACGTACTTGAATGAAGCGATCGAAAACCTTGCCCTTCGTCACGCTCTGGACAGGAAGTGATCCATTCGACGGGCCGGTATAGTTGGTCGAAGTCGAGAACGGATCTTTAGCGGGAGGACTGAAAGTGAGAGACTGCGAAGCGTTTGAGTGATTGGACGTGCGAAGCGCAGAAGCGAGTTACGTACGGTAACAGCAAAGGCGCAAGGGAACGAACAGAGAGCAAAGAGAATGAGACCGTTCATCGTGGCAGCGAACGACTGCAGAGCGCCAGGGATTCCAAGTGACTACAGAGGCTCTTGTAGTGTCCCGACTTCAGAAGCTCACATATGAACCTCGCACACTATCGCATCCCTTGGTACTTGCTGGGATAGTCCAACTGAAGAACATATGGTGGGCGACGCACGAGGTCTTACAGAGCAGGCTTCGATATCCAGGTGTGGCGTATCGTCCGTCATCTGGATTTCCACAGGGAAGCATTCGCCACGAGTGAGCGCACGTTCAAGGAACGCGAGAGTTCGCCTTCGCAAGCTTTGCGGAGGGAGAGCGAGGCGGCGGAAGCCTTTGGGCGTCGCGCAAGGCATATGATCTGCCATAACAATCGTGGGTGAGTCCGTCGGGCTAGGAGACGCGTTTTCTGGCCGTGGGGTATGCACTGAGTCGCTGACAGCCGGCGGCAGGCACGCTAGCAGGCTCATTCGAAAGAACGAGCAAACGAGCATATTGTTGTGGCCAGGATGCAAGGCTGCTGCATGAACGATTCAACGATGAAAAGGCATGCAATATCCATCGCGAACATGGTGGTCTAGAAGCAACCCGCGTTTCGACGCGTCGATGATGGGCTCAAAGTTTCACGCGATTCAGACTGGTATAGGGTGTTATGCACGAGCAATAACATGCGACGATACCTAAACAGCGACAACCGGCAGACTATCATACAACCGACTAACAAACACAGTGGAAGAGGGCGAGAGTGAGAGCAAAGAGCGGGAGGGCGGGTGAGAGAGCCATTATCGTATGTACAAAAGTGATGCGCGCTGAGCGCGAGTAAATAGTATTACAAC
The DNA here is from genome assembly GCA_900536885.1 of Peniophora sp. CBMAI 1063. Taxonomy (NCBI): domain Eukaryota; kingdom Fungi; phylum Basidiomycota; class Agaricomycetes; order Russulales; family Peniophoraceae; genus Peniophora; species Peniophora sp. CBMAI 1063. The sequence goes on from UWZB01000095.1 coordinate 54,957, forward strand.
GGTGCAAGATGCGGAGGATGAGAGGAGTGAATGCGGGGACGAATGGCGCATGCGTGTGAATATGTGGGGGGAATGCTAAACCGTGATATTGGATGCGGAGAACAGCGAGAAAATATGCAAGCGTGTGCGAGGGTGTGATAAAGAGAGGACGAGGCGGGGGCATGATGAGTAGTACGCATGGGCGCGCACGGGAAAGTTAACCTATGATCGACAACAGAAACCAGTCATGATATGTAACAGAACAAGCGGACATGTCGACGGCTACCACCCTGCGTAGTGATAATCGTCGGCCCACGAGCGATGCCTCGCTATTGCGGCCTTATTGCGCTCCTTGCGCTCACGCTCCCGCCGTTGCTCCTCCGTCTCCACTGGAGGCTGCTTCGGCTCGGGATGAGTCTGCGTGAGCGGTTTGAGGCCGCCGCGCAGCAAGTTGGTCTTGCTGACCTGCCGTTCCCACAGCAGGTTACGACGAAGCGACTCGCTCAACTCCGTGCTGAGCATTTGTCGCCGAGTCGTGCGCGGGGTCATGGGAGGTGCGGGTGCCGGTAGATTCCAAGGATGGTTGAGCGGTATGGGCGCGGTCGCAACGCTCGTTAGCGTCGAGCGTTCGGGCGAAGTTCTGCGAGGCGGCTCCTGATCTTGATCTGATCGGCGTCGGCGACGATTTGGGTCGGTGAGTTCCGCAAGCTTCTGCTGAGCGAGACTACGCGAAAGACATTCGTCCTCATCGTCAGATGAATCGTCTTCGAGCTCCTGCTCGGCGGGACGACCCCTCGGGCGGTAGTGATTGTCAACGCGTGGCTGTGGCGCTTGGGCGGTGATGTTGCTGAGTTGCGGTATCGCCGCCATGCTCTGACTAGTCGAGAGCATTGGTGCCGGTACAAACCCGCGCTGGAGGTTGGCCGTGGACGTCGACCGTAGTGGGTGATTGGGTGGTAACACGGCAGGATCCGGGTTCAACAGCTGAGAAAGCAAACCAGACTGCGTCCGATTGAGATTCGAGTATGATCGTTTAGGGAGCTTGTCGAATAACTCGCGCTGGCGCTGAGCTTCGCGCGCCGCTGCACGGAGGCGCGCCTCGTCTGCCTTGTTCTTCGGCTGCTCTTCCTCGTCATCCTCCCAATCCGACGTAGAACCATCTTCGCTCTCGCTGTCACTGCCCTCCGTTGTCTCATACTCGTCCGAGGACGCGACGACGACTTTCCGTCTTGGTGGTTCAGCCGCGGGCTGTTTCGACGTAGAGGGTTGCTTGAGCGCCGACTTCGTTGCGGTGACAGACGGCGCCTTGGCCAGCGGTGGGGGTGCTGGTGTGGTCACGCGGCTACTCGTGTGTGCAGGACCCGTTTGTGCCCGCAGTAGAGGCGGCCGAGCTGGGGCGGTGGGTTTCCGCGGCTCGACCGGGCGAACTTCGGCGGCCGCACGAGCTTTGCCATTAGGCTGGGGCGCGAGAGCAGAGGAAGCAGCAGGTGACGGAGAAGCCTTGCCGATGCTGTCTGAGGGGCGTCGTTGACTGCCCGAAGTGGCGCGCGAGACGTCGCTGCCTAGCGAACCGACGTCGAACATGCCCTTCGAGCCCGCCTTGTGCTGAGCTTCCGTACCCGCCGCCTTACGCTGGACCAATGGGTGCATACGCTGGCTGAAACGCGCCCGTGTCATGTTGTGGCGAGGCTGATGCGAGCGATGTTGGCCATTCCGACGCGATGTGGCGCTAGCGTGAGTCTGATTCGAGTTCACGCTGCTCGGATCAGCCCCACGGGGACTACCAGCCTCAGATGATGGCGAGCGTGCGGACACGATAGACGGAGACCTCGCTGCTCCTTCGGCTGAGGGTGCACGGCCGGATGGACCGCTCCTAGCGGGTGATGAGGACGCCTGAGAAGAAGCGCTCTGGTTGTCCGGACTCTGTTCGAGGAAGAAGCGGCGATCAACTGCTTTTCCTTCTGCAGCGCTGCTCTTCGCCGGGGCCGGAACTGGCGCGGATAACGCAGGCATCGGCTGCGGCGCCGGAATGAGTGCGGCCTGCTTCACCGCCTCCTGCGGCTCGGTGACTTGCGCAGTAGCTGTCGAGCGAGTCTGCGAGACGGACAGGAGCCGTGGAGGCGGCAGCAGATGCGTATGGGGCAGCGGATGAGGCGCTACCAGTGCTGCGGGGCCAGGTGCTGGAGTCGCGGGAGGCGTCGGATGGGGTGTCGGATTGACGATCACGACGCGAGGAAATGCGTTGGGCACCGTAGAGCCAGCATGAGAAGATACAGGAGGCAGAACGACAGTCGGGAACGGCTCGATAGTCTCTGCTTCTGGCGTCGGGAGTGAAGACGATGCAACCCTGAAAGAGACTGGCTCGGGAGGTCCGGATACCGAGGGCCGACGAGACGGTGGCGTCGTATCGATCTTGTTCTCAGGTAGCATATCGACGATGATCCTGCCAATAGAAGACGACGAATTGGAGCGAACGCTACACGGACGGCTAGATGCCCCAGATATCGCCGACTGTACAGAAAGAGCAGGCGAAGGCGAGCGTAGACGCTGGTGGTCAAAGTCCTGAGAGGAGCCACGGCCGTAATCAGAGATCGGCGAGAGCGGCGCGGCGGTGGACGCGGCGTTCCTGTCTGGGGTCACGCAGCCCGGGCTGTCGGCGTGATGGTGGGCACCAGCAGCGAGTTCGCGGTGCCATAGTCGCCAGGAGATGTTCTCCAGCCGGCGTCCGTCCTGCAGCGACTCTTTGCATTTCGTGAACACTAGGTAAACAAAACGCGTGGTCAATAAACGGGCGAGAATCACGAGCTAGGAGCAAATCAACTCACAGGTCCATAGACCACCCAGTGCGTCCTTGCCCTCGAGGTCGCGTACGGCGTCGACGGCTACAGAGAGCACGGGCGAGGAAAATGTTGTGACCATGGTATGGTGGGGAGACGTGGCCGGAGCAAGTTGCTCAAACGGCAGGAGTCCGAATTGCGGACAAGACGCGACAAGTCAAGCGCGTCTTTCGACGAGCTCAGACCTCTAACAAATGGTTAGCAAATAATCTATAGACCCAGCACAGAGCTCGCACATACGTTGAAAGGTACGGAGAAGTAAGAGACGGAGGTGGTGGTCTGGAGTAAAGACGTGAAGCGGAACGGGCGCTCATGCACTCGGTTGCATGGCGGACCGATCGCCCGGGTACACGGGACGAGGCGGCGGAACCGGCCACGCTCGCCTTCTACTCCTGTACCTCGCCACTTCCCGCCCCAGGATAGGTTGCTTCCCCGCGTCCGGATCTTCTTCTATCACGAACAGACGACTCCTACGCTCTGTATGCATGTACCATTCAGTAAAAAACACATCCAGCGTTCTTTTCCCCCACCACAATCGTCCTACCCCGCTTCATGCCGTATCGCGAAACGCGACGCTCAATTTATCTCCACGCGCCTCCCCAGCCTGCTCTAACGGCTCAGATGACCTCGCCCTTCGCTCCCATCGCTCGCGCCTATCCACAACAGCCTCCCTTTTTCGTCTATCCGGTTGTTCTCTCTTCCTTCGGCCATCTCTGCGGCCAACATCTCGCAGCCATTGGTCGCCTTGCCTCGCAATTTAGTTCGAGTACACTGCACCCATAACGTTACAGATGCGCCTTCGGGTCTTGCCGCACGGTGTGCAACTGTGCACTCGAGCTCCGGCTGCAAAACATATTTCGATTGGTACGAGCCGCGCCGCGCCATCGCCGCCATCGAGCGTCCGGCTCGGCCGCTG
>UWZB01000095.1:58725-73455 GCA_900536885.1 Peniophora sp. CBMAI 1063
TGCGTTTCTGACTTTGGCACGTAGCGGCCGCTCGAGACCTCCTTCCGTTTGAGGACCGGCCGTACAAAGGACTCCACGCGGGTCTGCATCTGGCACTCGTAGAGCCCGACGAGGCTGGCACCCGAGTTTGTCTCGTATCGCTCTACGCCCGTACCGTGCGGCGCGCGGCCGACTGTCTTCCCGTACACCCGCTCGGCGGTATAGCTGCGGCGCTCCATACGAATCCTTCTCTATGTATCCTGTCTTGTTGATGAACATGTACAGAGGCCGCGGGCGTTGCGAGTCTTCTTCCTGCGCTCTGTGATCTGAGACTTACGGCCCAATAGCTGTCCGACCGCGGACATAGGCCTCTTCCGTATCCGATCCCGTGAAGATGGGCCGAACGGCTTTCTTCCTACGCGAAGGTCTACTTACATGTCCTGTTTACACGCTCTCACCCAAGCAGGCCTGCTCTGCGTTGATGAATTCACGTCTGGCACACTCTGAAGCTTATGTGCCTGCATGCAAGTATAACGTCAGGTCCAGGGCGATCTCAGACTCCTGAGCTCGACACGATGTCAATATGAAAGCGCATACAGGCACAGCATTGTACTCTAAAAGCTTGAAACGCACTTCCGCCGACAAGGCGCGAATTCAAGCTTCAATAATGCTACCTCAATATCGTTTCTCTAACCTGAGGCCGCGGTGAAGATGTTGCTCGTGAACACCCCTGAAGAGCATAGAGCTCTACATCCACGAGACCCCAAAAAGATACTGACTACAGCATCTACGTTCGCCGACTCACCCGTCGGGTCAGCCGCTCTCCGCTGATCCAAGCATGTTTGAAAGCTCGAATGTCAGTGACAGGACGGCACGTAATATCACACCAACAACGCACGCGAAGTAAGCGTCGCCGTGCGGTGCAACGGCGAGGATCGTCTCATCACGTTCACGCCGAAGCAGAGCCACAATTGCGCAAATCTACTCACCGGACTCGACACGGGGCCGGTCCTCGTACGTGTACACCCCATGCCATACATCTTGGATTTCAAATGCTAAAAAGCTCGCAGAATGTGTTGTGGAAGAAGATCTGGGGCGCCCGTACGAAGAAGGGAGGGCAGATCGCTCGCGGAGCCGCGAGTGTATGCGTGCGCGGTCTCCTGAGCGCGCATATATCCCGTTACCACCGAAGCCCAGACCTTCTCTGATGTCTACTGGATTGTGGCCGTCCAATACCAAACCCGGGCGTCGCTCAGCCTTCGCCCTCTGCCAATCGGCTTGTCCTATGCACGACGCTGAGAAAGGCGTTCTGCAGAGAACGCGCTGCGGTTGAAGCCCGTCGTGATAAGCGTAGGCGTGCTTCTGCATATAGCGACGGCCTTGATGCAGGAGCCCAAATCTGGCGATGCGGTCGGCGCTCGATGCTCCACCAACGTTGTATAGGGCCACCTGCCCGAGCCTCGAGAAGCTGTGCCCGAGCCACCCGATGTGAACGGGACGCAGGAAAGGCGCGCAGGATTGGGTCAGTGCCTGTGGGTGCAGAAGGTCAAACGCTGGATAGAGCGAGCGATGATCGCTCGACGCTCGGGCAAGTGCGTTGAGATCTGTCAGGCAGGGCGTACACGCGCAGGGTCGGATATCAATAGAGGCGAGGTACAGTACAACAGGAAGAGACGGGGAACTGCATGGGCGGCAGCGCGCGTGATGGCAGCAAGATCGACGAAGAGGACAGCGAGAGCATTGGTGTGACGGGGTGGAACAGGGAGCAAAGCAGGTAGACAGCAACGTGGACTTGGAAGGGGGAGGATGAGAGGAAGCAGTGAGGGATACAGTAAGGCAGCGTCAGGTGAATGAGCCCAGAGTGACGGACAAGTCCGACTTTTGTCAGCATCATGCAGAATATTGCAAGACTTCGATGCGCTCGATTGCGCTACCATCTTGAGCTTGACAAGTGCCTTTTTCGACGTGGTACTTGAGCCCGTTCGGGTTCAGGTACGTCTACAGAGATGTCAGAAGGTGTACGGTAGGTCGTAGGCATAGCGCTCTCTACCTTGACGCAATCCGGATGCTGCATGCATAGGATGGTAAGCCTTGAGGATACGGGTACAGATATAATAGGGCAGAGACGTACGGGACAAACGTGAATACGGCCGCGGTCGCGCGGACGAGGTGCACGCTCGCGCTCGCGCTTGGAAGGCGAAGATCCTGATCTTCGCCTCTTGGAGCGATCGTCCACGCGCTCCCTGACCTTCAACTTTGAAGGCCGCTTGCGAGGCGCGTTGGGGCTGAAGAACGCGGGCGGGTGCGAGGATGAGGGTGAGGCGTGAGGTTGCTCCAGATACGAGGGTAGGTAGTCGCTCGGTATGACAGGACTGGGAAGACCATCCGACCACAGCGGCGAAGACGGCGAATCGTATGATACCGGTACGCGGTCGGCAGGTGGCGGGGTCAGAAAGCGAGGGAATGGGATCACAAGGCGAGGCAAAGGAGCGGGCGGACGGTCTTCAGGGAGAACGTAGAGGCGCGTATGCTCTGGCTTGGGAGCGAATACGTGTGTCTCCTCGAAATGGTCGACGAGCGCGTGCATGTCGGGCAGAATAAGACCGCAGCAGGTGAAGTTGGAGCACTAGCAAGTAGATGAATCTATGACAGCCGAATGTATGCGCATATATGCACTCACGACCTCGCGCTCCAGATCAAATGCAGGCTTTTCTGATTCGACTCCGACAGGCGCGCCCAAGAATGACGGCCACGCATAACCCGGTGACGGGTACCCAACGTCGATGTCCATAGAGCTGCATCCAGACATGAAGTCAGTTCACTGACATCAGAACATGTAGACGATGATGTACGCACTTGAGCGCGTCGTATTGCATTATCTTGATCTAATTCGTGTGTGGCGCCGGCGGTAAAGTTGACAAACGAGAGCAAAGGGGAAGATGAAGGTGAAAGGCAACTGCGGCGTACGAATGGTCCAAGCCTTTGTATATCTTGCCGGTGGTGGTTCGTAACGGCAGGCGCAGATCCATTTGACAGCTCTCTCCACTCGATCTTGACGCGCATGCAAACAGAAGCAAGCGCATAGAAAGTCCCTTGCCGAAAGCGTTCCTGGATGATTGCATCGTCACGATTCTTCTTGCCGGAGAAGCTAGCCAAACTTTTCCAGAGACACTTCGCCGCCAGGTACACCGTTCGCCGCGCACTGCTGCTTGCTGAGAAACCATCGTACCGGACAGGGACGTGTTGAGCTAGACTTTATCGTATGACATCGATCTCAGGATGACCTGCTTGACAGCTTCTGAACCGACCGAAAAGGAAAGGTCGAGAGCACGAGGCGCAGAAGCCGTCAAAGCACCCCGCGATGAATGCGATCCAAGTCAGCTAAGTAGTCGAGCATGCGCCCCAAAGCGCGTGGTGTGCGCCATCAGAAATTCGCACGGCATGACTGGCATTCGAATATTTGACTTCCTGTCATTGTCAACTTCATTCAAGCGCCGTCTCACTGCGCGCCATCATTGGAGAGACCATCTCAGTTCATGCTGGGTAGCTGATAGTATACAAAGGCGTTGAGAGTGCCCATTGTCCATAGTTGGACTCATCATAAGGAAGGCAACGATGCGCCAGTGGCGCGCATCAGTCCGTACGCCTGCGTGGTGGTATACGTGCCTCAAGCATTGGTGGTCGTGGCGGCTGCACGAGAAATGCTTGTGACGGGGAAGGGCTCACTGGAGAGACTCCCATGAGCAACGGTAACGAGGAGCTGGGCGGCGCGGCGGCCAAGAAGTCTGAGGAGAGACCGAGGATGCCAGAAGAGGACCAGGACTTTTCGACGAAGCCGTGCGTTTTGCGCGCCACCAGTAGGATAACGACCACAGGGTACATTCCCTATGCAACGGATGAGCGGAGTACAGAAAAGATACCAAGACACGTACTGTGAGCTGCGCGATGATGATCTGGTAGCACACTCCAAAGAGGCCGAGGGAGCTGTAGTTACTAGCGAAATAGATGGCCTAGGGATAGCATAAGTTATTGTCTATATGGTTTTGTAGAAACCTCACCCAGAGTATGCAGTACCCGACGCCTGACTCGACCAGTACAACCATGACTGAAAGAACGGATCTTGTCTTGAAGCGAGGGTCAAGCGCTATCAAGCGCTTGTGTACACTGCCCGCGTTGATTGAGTATCTCATAGGGCAGATTGATCACAATGCAAACGCACCGAGCCTTATACCAGATCATGCCGGTAGCCCAGATGTTCAGAGCAAGCGGGATTGAAAGGGATATCGGCGTTATGACGCGCACAGCAGTCTCAACCTCGATCCCGGGGATACGACCACTGAGGATTCTCTCGACGTCTTCGATAAGAACGAACACGAATGGGACTGAAAACCCCTCAGAGATAGGTACCTGTAGCCAGGAAAGAAGTCTTAGGGAATGGACTCACTGAAGACCGCCAAATGGAAGACAGATGAAAGTACTATGACGCGTCGGTCCCATAGCCAAATAGCGCATACTCGCCACAAGACAACGACATCGCTGAGGAGAATCTGGAGTCAACGATAGTCAGGTATTTGACTATGAAGTGCAAGGAGTACACGCACGTTGATAACGATCATCACTTGAGAAACGTATATAAGCTCGTTGAGCTTGTACCTCGCACTAGCAACGGATGCGTTGTTCGTGCCGAGCGTAAGCGTCTGAGGGAGCACTCTGGTGAAGTCACCCCAGACAATTGCGAAACAAAGAGCCCACTTGATCGCCGCGACGCTGTACATGACAAGCGTAGTTGCGAGCATGATGCGGTTCGGCCGAGTATCCAACCCTTTGTTTCTGCGAGCTAGGCCTTAACACCATCCTTGGGTAGGGTGAAGGTAGGGACGAACATGATGGTACACGATGATACGATAATCAGGAAAGTGAAAAGACCTAAGGCTTCATTAGCATTATTCTGGCGGGTCCAAAGCGAAGCGCGACGCACCGAACGCAAATGTCTCGACAAGCTGAGGGAGCATCAGGTCGTATACGGCGTAGTGCATACTCGCCAGAAACTCGTCCATCTGCTCTGCCAACACAGTGGCGCTCTCCGGAGCTACGACGACTGCCATCCTCGCCAGCCCAAGTGCTCGCCTGGCGAAATCAACGGAGGAGGGAGAATAGAGCTCACGCGCGCGGTCCTGGCGACCCCCAGCTTTTGCATCAATCTACTCAACGTCATCTCAATTGTCCGGAAGATGAACTAGGGGCGCGCCGGGCGATCTCTCGGCCAAAATTGGACTCTTTGCAGAAAACAAGAAGCTACGAGAAGCCCGAGTGGGGATGCAGGTTTGATGAGCGAGGGCTAGCGGGCTAGCGTTCGGGTTGCACGGAGCGTCAGAATGGAGGAATCAATCCGGCCCGAGCACTGCGTTGAGCTTTCGGTGTAGAGTAAACAAGGCTCGCATCCGGAAATATCAATCTCTCTCTTCTATATATTTCCTGTGCCTGTCTTTCGGTTCCTCTGTAGGTCGAGAGCAAAGGCAAAGGGTCAAAACATAGGTAGATTGGCTGCTTCGGAGGACGTATTCCGAGAGCTCTATACTGCAACCGAGCCGCGTCGCGAGAGATGTGAACACGAGAACCATGCGTACAAGATACCAATGGAAGATGCAGAGTGGTGCTGGCAGTACGACGGCGCGCAGTTGTAGCTGGTGAAACGGTGCGCAATGCCCATGAGCGTTCGGGAAAAGAAGCGTGGGACAGCGTGCCACTGAGGACGCGAACTGCACCTGCTCCGCACGCCGAGTCTCGACGCTTTGGCAATGACCACCATGGCAGTCGCAGAGTACGACAGTAGCCCCGTCTGCGTAGTGCGCGTAGATGCAGCTCGCACCTATACGCATACATGCTGTTAAAGGCTGTTGGTATAACTTTAGCTATACTTCGGAGACTTCATATGTATGTATCGGAAGTGAGCAGCTACATATACGGACCTACACGGCTCTGCTGCGCGTGAGAGTAGCTCCTAGTCCGCTCCGCATACGTATCTAGACGTTCTGAACGTTCGGGAGCTCGGTCGGTACGCGAATTATATCGGAGACACGCGGTCACGTTCGCGCGTCTGCGCGCCGATTACCGAGCGACGCGTCATGGTAGCCGCGTCCTCGTCTTGCCCTCTGACCACCACCACCCGCGTCAATATCATGCTACCTGTATTCGGGAACGAGAAACGAAGGAGGATAAACCTGGGCGGCCAAACGTCGAGTCAGTCTCACGATGCGATCGTGAACCAGGCTAGGGTGCGCCGCGGCGAGCGCGAGGAACGCCGTAGGCAGCAAGATGCTGCTCTGCGCATTCAGGCTTGGTGGAGAGGGAGTCTTGAGGCGAAGGATATTAGGATGCAGCTACAGCAAATGTTTAGATCTGACCCTCTATCTATACGCGGCATGAGGTGTCTCGTGCTCATCGGCAAAAGGCCAGATGCCCTTGACATATGGTCGTCTGCGGTACTGGGAGTTGGCATCGGTGCGTTGTTATGATGCTGTCAGATATCTGAGGCTGACTGTATGATAGATTTGTGGCTACAGAATGGCGTTTCGAGCTTAGATCGTCAAAGCTGGCTTGTGCTCGTACGGCAAATATGTGTCCTGTTGCTGCAGGATGTAGCGGATCACCCGCAGTATGTGCTAACTTTATGTTATGAGCTGTGAATACTAATTGTTTATGCTAGAGTGACACGATCTGAAGCACATCTCCGAGTACTTGATGCGGTTCTATCGGCTACTGTAGTTACACGAGCCTTAGGTCCGCAAGGGCCTGAACTCAGTACGGCGGTGACCGCGTATACCTTGCAAAGGGGATTCTATGATCATGTTGCGAGAGCGATCCTAAATACGGTAAGCTTCCCAGGTTCTCACCTCGACTGTGAAAGAAGCTGACTTTGCGCCACAGCCACTCGACGCAGCAAAGACGTCCAAGACGCTACCTTTGCTGGTCCCGCTCATCAGTCATCCACTCCGCACCTTCAATACCGACTCACCCGGATACCTGGCTTCATTTTCGCAACTCGTGCAGCACATACTGCCGATCCCACTTCTGCCCAATCGCGTACCTCTCGCATCCTTGCCGCAATTGTCAAGTAGTCTTCCGCTCTCGAACATCGCTGTGCTTTCCGAATCCATTCGTTCGCTCGTATCCTCGCTTTCTGTCGAATCACGTGTACACTTGCTCTCGAACTTGCTCGCATTCTCCCCACCACGATACGCTAAACTTCCCGGACCCGCGCTCGCGACGCATCTTAAACTGTACGCGGCAATCATGCATGCACTGCCTCCGCGCGCCCTGGACCCACCCGAGCCGCGCGCTTCAGCTTCGAATGGCAAATCATCGTCTGTTTGGACCTCCTACAACACCGACGACGAAGACGACGATTCACCTATCACTGTCACCGTGGTCGCGAGCACCACTGCTCCTACTCCGGCGCCTCAACTACCGACCCTTGATAGCCGTACGCGCAGGAGATTGCAGACGATTGCGGCGGACTCGCACATCAAAGCGCTCCTTGCGGCTTCGGGTCACTTTGCGGCATCAAGACCAGCGTTCTTCGATTACCTCCTCGCACTCTGCACCGTATGGCCTGCGCGCGCAAGTGGTGTGCTCACGGGCGTCATGATTGCAGGCGGAGGCGTGTTTCGGGAGTTGTACCGTGGCTATGTTCGTAGTAGCCCACTTGGACGCGATGAAGGCCTCTCAGTGCTTATGGGTGAGTAATACCTTCCCCCGCACAATACGCGCCCGCCCTCCTTCCTCTAACATCTATATTCAGATCCAGCAAATGCCGCTCATTGGCCTCCGCTTCTCATCCTTAACGACCTATACGCCCAAGCACTGCTCACGATGGCCGACGACGAGTTCTTCGCCAGCGATCGTCCTTCATCAGTCAAGACCGACACACCACGCAATCCGCTCTCGATAGACGAGGTCGTCTCGTTCTCTCGTCGGCTGCTCAACATCGCCTTTACACTTTACTGGCGCGATGACCAGGCCGCGTTGCAAGATGCGTGCGCCCCGGGGACAAGCCTGAGGTGGGATGCTGTTAGGGAGAAGTTGACGAAGGCGCTCGTTGCTATACACGCCAGAGAGTGCGTTGCACAGCTACTCGTGCAATGTATACACTCACTAATCGTCACGCAGCTCCCGTCGACCATTCACGCCGCCGGATCACTGGCTCGCACCGGGCCGCTTCGACATGCAGTCCTTTATCGAAGCTGCAATGTGCGTCTACTACGCATCTCTTTCATCTTTTTGACTCATAGTTCTTGTAGTGCCGAAGATGCACATATCTCACAGCCTTCCGGAACTCGCGCTCTTACATCTCGACAAGTTGCAGCGCTCAGCCCCCGCCTCGGCGTACTCAACAATATCCCCTTCGCCATCCCCTTCGCCACGCGTTTCCGTATACTGCGCGCTTTCGTAGAAGCAGATCAAGCCGCACACGCCCAAATCGGTGAAGAATCCCCCCATGCTAGGCGAAGTTGGGGGATGCCGGGAGGGGCGCCACAGCGCGCGAGCGTGCGCCGAGGACATATCGCTGAGGATGGGTTCGACAAGCTTGGGGAGGCGGATCTGAAAGGACACGTTCAGATAGCTTTTATTGACCAGTTTGGCGATGTCGAGTGCGTACGACTGTACTACATTTGATCTTCTGGCTAACAGCTCGCTCTGCGTAGGGAAGGTATTGACGGTGGCGGCGTTTTCAAGGAGTTCTTGACCGAGATTTGCAAGGAGGTCTTCGACAGCGACCGCGGTCTTTGGCTGGAGACGAAGCGAAACGAGCTCTATCCCAATCCACATACGTATGCCACAGAATGTGCGTTCATTTACCTCTGTTCCCCATCCTCGACACTGAGCATGTCCCAGCACATAGCTTGGCCTGGTACAAGTTCATCGGACGCATCCTTGGCAAGGCCATTTACGACGGCATTCTCGTGAACGTTGTCTTCGCCGGATTCTTCTTGGCTAAGGTGCGCTCTCGTGAGCACATATCGTACCAGAGTATGCTGATTTCTCCCAGTGGCTCGGGAAGTCTAGCTTCTTGGACGACCTCGAATCGCTGGATCCGGAGCTATACAACGGCTTGCTCTTCCTCAAGCGCTACCCTGGCAATCCCGAGGATCTCTCCCTAAACTTCACTATCGCCGTCGAAGGTACGCCTCTACGCGCTCCCTTGGATCACCGCCGAACTGATGAGTCTGGCAGAGTTCGGCGTCGCGAAGACCATTGACCTCGTTCCGAATGGCAGCAACATCCCCGTCACGCGCGACAATCGACTGGAGTACATCCTCCGTACAGCGCACTTCCGCCTCACGAAGCAGATCAAACGCCAGTCTGAAGCGTTCTTTGAGGGCCTCTCGGAGATGATTGACCCGAAGTGGTTACGGTGTGTGCACTCGCTGCCTCCTCGTTTGAACGGACTGCTGATGCACTGCTTAGAATGTTCAATCAGCAGGAGCTACAAGTGCTCCTTGGTGGTGTGGACACACCCATCGACATCGACGACTGGCGCGCGCATACGAAGTACGGTGGCTTATTCGACAACGCTCACCCGACTGTTGCCGCGTTCTGGAGTGTACCGAACATTCTCAAATCTCGTTGGGATGGTGCTGAATATGTGTTCATATAGGTCGTCAAGAGTCTGACAGACGAGCAGCAGCGCGCGCTGCTTCGCTTCGTGACGAGTGTTGGAAGACCTCCATTACTGTACGTACTTCACCCTCGCGCTCTGGATCTGTACTCAATCGATCCACAGAGGGTTCAAGGAATTGAATCCGCCCTTCTGCATACGCGATTCGGGCGGGGACGAGACGCGCTTGCCAACGGCAAGTACCTGTTTTAACCTACTCAAGGTGCGTAGACACGATAGTGCGCATCTTGGTCTGTGCTGATGTACATTGATAGATGCCTCGATACTCGTCATCGACCGCGTTGAAGCAAAAGTTGCTGCAAGCTTTGTTTGCTGGCGCTGGATTCAATTTGTCGTAGATAGTGGCCACTCATTGTTCATATGCTTGTTGCGTTGTACTCCATTGTATTACAGTCTGTATGCATCACATTTGGATCATAGAATACAAGCAGCGCGGGGTGGCGTGGATTCTTGATAGCAAGTGCGCGCCGAAATGGTGTTTGACGGCTCTCTCTTGTGCACCACCACCACGACTACTGCGCGAGCGGCGAGCGTGCTTTACCGATAGTGGCCGCCATACTTGTGTGAACCGAGAGCAATGGCACTTGATACGCGTCTTTTCTCCTACCACCACCATCTCAACCAACAACTTGCCATATCTCTCGTATACATGGGCCTTCTTTCACTGCTGGACGTGTCCGCTCAACACACTGCGCCTATCGCGTACCTCCAGCCGTTCTCCACATGCAGCAATAGCCCATAGCTTCCTATGTCACCCGTCAAACGAACATCGCTGTCCTCCAAGTGACTGGACTGTCTTCCGGCCTCACTGTCTCCAGCAGCACCCTGCGCCCCTGCACCGAGTGCTCGAATGCGTACCGGTCGGCTTCACGATCCAGCCCAAAGCCAACGATATCACCACCGGCTTGGCAGGGACGCCAATCGTCTCAACCGCGCCGAGGTCATTGACCAAGGTCACGTCCCGCTACCATAGACATGCACGATTGAGAGCAGACTGTCGTTATCTTCGAAGTCGCTTCCGGGCGCGTTAGAGGGAAGGAGCTTGCTCCAGACGCACAGGATACAAGACCGAGGATGTCAACCGCGTCGAGGCGGTCGGTATATGGTGAACGAAGTCCTGTCCGTTTAGACGTGCTATCTGCGAATTAGCATCATAGGGAGCAGGATTTGACGGACTGAAGGATGATTGGGTATGGATGGCTGGGATGATGGGCAAGCCGTGTATTGGGAAAATTGGGAAAGGGATTAAAGCGTGCAAAACTAGTATGTAACGCTCCTATATATCTCGATTTCCGATTTCCTTTAGTCTTGGGCTCGTCGGCGCGGTAGCCTGTACGACGTGTTTAATGACGAGCTCGTCTCTCATACCGACGAGCATCATCTTGGTCGCAGAGCGTCGCGCTTTGGCGGAAATACCGCTTTGAAGTCTGCGTATCGCCTATTTTTGTTCTCGCTACTCATGTCTGCCCTATATATACATACTAACGACCTCATCTAGACACAGAACTGCCAACGGATGTACTTCGCGTTAACCATAACACCGTCATCGCGCTTAGAAGAGTCGATCATCTTCGCAAGACTATCCGCGATCCCTTGGGACAAGATACCTCTCGTGAAGCTAGGCGAAGGGCGAATACAAGGATGGCAGCAAGCGTTCAGGCCGTCAGCGCGTCTGCGACGCCCGCTTGGGTTCATGAGCGCGGCGGCTCCTGCCGTTTGCGACGGCGTGGCAAGTCGCGCGCGCAGTTGCGGGTCGGTGGGCGGGATCTGTCTGCGTCGCGCGGATGGCGTCATATAAAAGCGGCCAAATGACCACCGTCGCGAGCTTCGCGGCAAGGCTTCGCTATGCCTGCGCCCGTACCCCATGCAAGCGCCGCTATTACCGGGCCGCGGAGAGCTGGAACGTCCATCGAACATGCTGGACGACTCATACACCGTTCAAGCTCACCAGCCTCAACCTCGCGGAGACACATTTCACTTGCGAGGACGTCGAGCATACACGTTATGCACAGGTTTTCACCACGTTCCGTTCGCGGATACTTTTTCTTCGTCGTCGGCGCGGCCTGTTCGCACCCGTCGCTCGTATCTCACGCGCAGCCTCGCGCAGGCACCAAACCCGCTCCCCGTCTAGCCTGGCCGCGCGAGCGATGTCGTTACGAGCCATCATGGAGCGCATACGCCCAGAACGGATCCATGATGAGGCCACGGACTGCACGACCTCCGCGTCAGCGTGCCAAGCGTTACCGCTGAGGATGGTACTGTTCGTGCGTCTGACAGCATTCGTTGTAAAGCCTCGCGTCCGCTGATGACGATGTATAGACCTCAACCGCGCAACGACCTCGTAGACTTAAGACTCACAATACCCGCTGTTCTTGCAGTGCGGTGAATGAGAGCGAGTGCTGCGGCGTCTGTCATCTAGCATGGAGAAGGGCTGCAGACTTCCGAGTCGACCTTGCGCGCAGAGCACCTCATGTAGAGTCGCACGCTGCCTCGGTCACCCAATGTTTTTGACGACGCGGAAACCCTGGCGCTGGTAGCGATCGTCGTACCAGCATTCGCTCCCTGCAATGAGGTTGCCGCCGTTGTACTACACTCTGTGGTAACAGTACGTACAGGCTCGTACCGTACATACAATAGATGACTTCGCTCTTGCGAGTCGATGCCGGACTGGGATTCGTTGATAAAACAGTCGTGTAGGACGTCTTGGTGGACAAAGTGCCCGTGCTGGACTGCGTTGAAGATGCCGGGGTGAACATCAATGATGGGAGTGGAGGACGGGGTAGAGGACGGGGTTGAGGATGAAGTATGAGTGCTGCTCGAGCTCTGAGTTGATGCTACGACGCGACTACCAATAAATTGATGGCGTATGAATTCACACATGCATACCTTGAGGCAGGCGTACTACTCGGCATTTCCGGGGTATAGCATAAAGTCGGGTCTGCATTATTCGCATTCGTGTGCGTTGGCAGCGCAATTGTGCCGGGTAGCCCTCCTGGATTAGACTGGCGCGGTAAGTTAACCTGCCCGCCAGCAGTGGGCGATGCAGGCATGGTGGCCGCCAGAGACAGGAGCGCTCGGGTGAGGATCCGCGCTTACGCTCGCACGCAGAGGCGAGGCGCGACTCTGTTCATGACCGCCATCACCAGCGCAGCAACGACCTTCACTTCGCACAGGACTTTATCCACGTAGCTGTTGCTCATATCTCGCATCACTCTAGATGTATAGAATGCACCGTCTCCGAACTCCCAGAAATGCTCTGCGCGTCATGCCCTCAATCGCCCGTTCACGCGTCGTCGACTTCCGCTGAACTCTCTGCGACATCACCGAGACGCCCATTGCTTTGCGTGCTCTCGACAGCAAGTTTGAAAGGCTTGCGCATAATCGACCGGGCACTAGCTCCTAGCTGCTGCCATCATTGCCTCGGGAGTGTACGACCCTACGAGATTCCTAGACGCTCTGCTTGGCGTCAGCGCGTAAGTCTTCTCACCTTCTGTACAGTCAAGTACCTCAGTGCTCACGAAAACGATAGCTGTTTGCGAGACACGACGACCGTGGACCAAGAACTGTGTCGAGACCCTCGTGCCCACCGTTCGCAGACAGTCTAGTCCGCGCTTGTGCACGTCGACGTCGTTTGCTTACCCAGCTCGCCTGGCGGGTCGCCCAAATGCTACGACCGCACCGGGATATAAATTGCACCCAGCCGAATAACGCCCATCTGTGTACTACCGACCCACAGTCGCGCCAACTATCAGCACGCTCCGTATTGGCGTCCGCGCAGTCAGTCACGGCAAGCCGGCTATGGGCTTGCTATCCAACTTCTGGGCGGCGTGTCCACTTGTGCGACGAGGCGACGACTGGAGGACAAGGTATCAGAAGGTCGCAGATACACTCTCGGGCCCGGACGAGAGGCGTTCGTGCCTACGTGAACAAGGCATGTTCTTGTCATGCGCGTATTCTGAATATATCACTCACCAGATGTATCACGTCTAGGCTCAACGCGGTGCCACACTCAATGGAAAGCCCGACCCAGTACTGCTCGAAGATCACGCGTCGGCCTCTCGGACACCTACGCTACAGCCAGACTCCGCAACGACAAGCTTGTCGGCCAGGTCGCGGTCATGTTCGCCCTCACGAGCTCAAAACGTCCTCGCCACCGCCGAGCACATTTCAGCCTACGCTTGTCGTACCAAGCGTTGATCTCCGTCCTTTGCCGGCAACCACGTCGGCGCACTTGCTATCTCGACCATCAGCGCCGTGTGGCGAACTAGCGCAGGAGCTCCGAGATCCGTGCCCGCCTCACTAGCCTCCGCCGACGTACGCCGTAGGCCCTTGCGTACTACGACTACGCCTACGCGAAGCGCACGGCGGGCATAGCCCGGGTCGCTGTAATCATTACCGCATTCGTTGCGCGAACGTCGAGATGTTCCGTCGAGTGTGAACCGGCTGCATCGTCACCAGATGCTCCACCGTGGCCAACACCGCGCACAGGTCGGGCGAACGCATACGCGGCTCCGCGCGCCTATTCGACATCCATCACGGCGAGAACGAGGTCACGAAATGCTCCACCACCCGACATACGGCACGGGAGGGAATGACATGAGGACGTCTGTAATGCTGGCGAGGTACTGCATACATCGTGTTGCATCGCGGCCGACGACTGGACGGCACGGACGGCGCGAGCTCGTCCCGCCACTGCATCAACGTGGGCCACAGCACATCGGACTGGTACTCAACGGAGTCCGCAACTGACGGACTCCTTGCCGTGGAAACAATGACACTTGGGAATGGCGGAACCGACGGGTACTGCAACAGAAGGCGAACGAGAGACGAGATGGGTGGTGGGATAGTGAAGGCTCGCGACGGGTGGCGTGCATGGGTCGACGGCGAAACAGCCAGGACGTGCGAGTGCAGGACAACGGGCAGAGTTTTCTACTGGCCGGTCACCGCCTCTCCAACCGGCCTGCGCGGATACTGACTGTACATATCGAGAGTAAATAGAATAATATATAAATAAATTTGCCACGTGGAAAGGTCGTTCCCAGGGTGCTGCGCTCGAGATAGTGCAATTTCAG
>UWZB01000096.1:1869-29882 GCA_900536885.1 Peniophora sp. CBMAI 1063
GTCAAATGTAGGTATGGTACATTGCGTTGTAGACTGGAAGAGAGCATGGGAGATATGAAAGCATGAGCGTATGAACCGGGTCAAATATAACCAATGTACGAGACTAGACCAAGAAAGGATGAGATGTAGCAAAATATAGAGCAGGGCCGTATAGCGTAGCGATGTGTATAAGGTCGGACAGGCGCGGAGGTGGCGTAGGCAAGAATCAGACATGACGGGTTCTGCCTGAGAACCGAATAGCAGTCGTAACGGATGGGCTTCACGCCCAGTAAGCCGGCGCAGATATGCCCAGCGGAAGCATCGGGTATTGCTGTTGGGGCTGCGAAGTCGGAGCTGGGACATTAGGCGCTGCCGTGGGTGCTGCCGGTGCGGACGAAGTCACAGAAGATTTCGGGGCAAAGCGAGACTGCACTGCAGCGGAGATGGGCTGGAAGAGCAGCGATGAGGAATCCAGCACAGGACGCTCCTGTCTGACCTCCGGTGCATCCCTCTCGTACTCATCATCGTATTCTTCATCCTCGTCATCATACATCTCCTCCTCCTCCTCTTCAGCTTGCTCTTGGCCCACGGACACGACGTGTCCGAATTGGAACGGAGCCTGCACAGGATACGCAGAATGATGATATTGCTGATGCGTGCCGCCAACGTCTACACGCGCAGGAGCTGGTGCGGACGCGACATGCGCGGGCGTCACACCCGGACCTGAAACCAACTCCGGTTGCTTCGTCCACTCGGGAAGCGGGTGCTGTGGCTTAGGGTGGTACAGGGGTGCCTGCACGGCAGCGGGCTGTTGCGTCGCCCGGTACTCCTGCGCAGCGTGTCCTTGAGGAGGGGCGAGTGGTACGTGCGAGTACATTGAAGCCGGATAAGGCTGTTGTGTGTGCGCGCTCGGGTAGGAGTGGGACTGGGAAGAGCTTGCCGGCAAGTACGCCGGCTGTTGTTGTCGTTGTTGTTGTTGGACAGGCGGCGAATGATGAGACTTCTGTTGTTGTACGCCATATCCGTGATGGATCGAATACATCTGAGCGTGTGGATGGTGTGATGGGACGCTCGCAAAGGCGCTCGCCGTGTTGTTGCGCAAGGTATGGGAAACGGCTACCATCTGCTCCTGTTGCGGCTGCGTGGGATATGTAGCATGATGGCAGTCTTGTTGACCGGCGTAATAGCCGGCATTCAGGGACGTGATGTGCGATGGCTGTGGCGCGCGTTCATCTATTGAGGAATAGATGAGTGGGAGATGTCCATCGTCAGACTTTGTATGACACGCACAACTGAACGACCCAAGAGCATCGCTGAGCGAGTTTTTGCTCTGCATCACCGGCGGCGGTGAAATATGCCACGATTGTTGTTGCTCTGCATATGTTGCAGCTGGAAAGTCTGGCGCGACGATCTGTTCACCCGCAATATACGGGTACGAAAAGGCCGCCGGCGCGTCGCTCACGGGCGTGTCGATTGAGGAACCTGAGGGCGACACATTGGGGTTGGAGCCGTGATAGTCCCAGTCATCCATGGACAGAGATTGCTGCTGGTACTGGCGAGGTGGCGAAGAAGCAGTTGCTGAAGGACGGATGTAAGATGGTCCAGCCTCCGCGTAGTAAAAGTACTCTTGTACATCCATGGCGCGTCAAGAAGGTGGCAGGCCGCACTTGAGGAGGTGCGAAAGGTTGTGTAAGGCGAGAACGGAGTGTAGCGAGAGCCGTCATATATATGAAGGTAGAGCCCCTTATATGTAGGGGCCAAGGTTAGCGCGCAAGAGATCTTCCCGACGCGCGGAGGCGCAACCTGTAATTCTGTCACGTCCCAATTACGGCGGTCCTCGGAGTCGCACCGCGCGGAGATCTAGATGACATGCCTTCCGCGAAAAAGAGAGTGCGCAGGCCATCCCAATTCAGTACGATATGCGACCCGCACCCGGAGCGATCGGGTACGCGGAAACAATGGGTACGATTCGGAGGCGGAACTGGGTGGTTCAGAGACAGGAACAGGGAACCAGGACCAGGCCCAGAGAGGAAGGAGAGCTGGCGTTCCTGACTCTTTGATGAACGCCATAACAGAACACGAGGCGCAGCCGTTGCGGTTGTTGTTGTTCTCCGTCAACCTTCTTCGCCGTTCTCGCCTCGGCAAACCTTTCTATCCGGCCGGTACCGTCGCGTGCCCGACAAAAGCTGCGCCGAGGCGCGGGCTTCGCGTCACCCAGGCAGCGCATATCAGGCAGATCAGCGCGGCTCACGGGCGCGCAAACAAACTTTTGCACAAGGGGAAGAGCCGCCGCGGTTCAGATCGTTCAGAAGCTGTCCGCATAAACTTATGTACGTGAGACGCGGAGAGACAAGACGGGCGCAGTTGTGCAGTGCGGCGCCAGGCGGGAGAATGGACACGTCGCGTGAGGGTGACGGCACAGTTGAATATACGGTGAGCACATACCGCTTAGCCGCTCCTGGGCGCCCGCGACGGACCTCCAGCTGAATGAGGTTACAAACGAGAAGAAGTTGGATCGCATGGCCTCATCGCGTCTGGATCCAGGGATACCGCCGGACTAAACCCTCATTTTCTACTGAATTGCGTAGCCGAAGATGGCGGCCCATGCCTGTATGGGGGTAACCGGCAACCCTGTCCCCCCATCACAATAGAAATATGAAACGGATATACACCTTTTATAAATCACAGGCCGGCCCGAATCCAACCTTCACGTTGCCGTCAGCCAGTCGAGCGCTCAGCGCTCACTGACGGGTACTTCGCACTCGGATCGCAAGGACGGGGAGCATGCGTCTCACAAATGTGCGCGCAACGTGTAGCCGGCGGATACAGCTCGGAGACCTGATAGCGCAGCGCATGACAGACTGGCTAACGCATATCATAGCGCGCCACCGAAGTGCGCGGTCCATTCTGTCATCGGCAGCTGTTGTAAGAAGAATCACAGGGGGGCGTCAGAAGAGACGTACAGAACGTCTACACACTCCGACACCACAAAGGCGATCCGTTTGCGTCGTACGTCGTGGTGCGCGCTTCCGTAGCAGAGCCATGGAACGGGACACATATGCTCCTCCTATTCATGATGGCCATGTTTGCCTAGTGCCGAGACTCTTCGCAACCCAGGCAACCGCCACGAAGAGTAAACGCGGTGAACTTGGAATGAATCCCATTCGTCATTCCGCTGCACGGTCAAATCAACCAACACCGGGTGAACAAGGCTTCTGGCCGAGCACCGCAGCTGGGCGGTGCAGCGTGAAAGGATAGAACGATTTGACAGGGATGCCATCGTGGCGAGAGGCAACTTGCAAGTGGCACGCCTTGTGCCTTCGCGCGCCGTCTGCACGGACTTGCCTCATCCGTCCGTCTTCGAGCTAACGCTACCACCACCTGTTTTGGGTGGGTGGCTTGTGCCTCTAATGGGAGCTTCTCGGACGCTGCCTTGTCTTGATGCAGGAGGCAGAACCCTTATTCTCATGCACTGCTGAGGTCAGGCGCCTAGTGCGGCGTGCCCAGTGCCCGTGGGCTTTGAAGGGACTTATCAAGTTTCGTTCCCCTTCGTCTATAGATCGCATGTTGTTGTTTCCGCTACGCTATCGTGCGTGAGAATGCATATCCCTCCCACAGAAGTGTAGGTCATTCATTGATGACTGCGAAATGGACAGCACCCCATCTCTGCGGTCTTCCAGAGGATGTAGGTCAAGGCGCAGAGTCTGATATCGATCTGTTCATCTCCTGCGTATGGCCTCCCACATCCATGCTAAAGCACACTGATCTCTGGACTCAATTCTAGGTGCAAGGTCTTCCCCTCACGGTGCGGCCTTGACGCCGCGCAGCTCTACCACTCGCCAGACCAACAGACGTGTTCGCGCCACTGGTCATGCATCTTTCCGTTCTCGTACAACCGCCTATCCCGATATAGCACGCTCATGACTATTTGTGCGCCCATCTACTGCTGTATAGGGAACGGACACAGATGCGGCCGGCCGCCGCATCCTTCCCCGTCTCCCCTTCATATACAGTTGTTCAGATCTTCCAGTCAGACCCAGCTTGGTGAGCTTTTGACTCTAGGTTCTCCATATCCGGTTCGACTGGGACGAGGATCGCAAGATCCTTGGCCTCGCCCTACTAGCGTCCACCTATGCCTCGCGTTATCCGGCTAAAAGCACAGTACCGGTCAGGTGCGGCCGCGGAACTGCCCTTTCGCCTCGACACACGCGGTCATTGCCACCGCTCATGTGGACCCTATATTCAGGTCAGCCAAAGACGATCGCCCCGCAAAAGTCTTTCTGGCATGTCATCAACTATTACATATACACCTAGATGGGGTCACGGTCAAGAGGAGCTGAAGAACGTGGACGATGTGAGCCAAGGCCTCATGCATCATGCGGCTACTCTCTCAGAGTCTGAGTCGCCACGGAATATATTGATACTCCTGTCGCTGAAGCAGTCGCCTTCATCTTTACCTCCGCTGTCATTCTAATATTTATGTCCTTACCGAGGAGTATACAGCCATAGAAACGGGAATTTTGAGGGCGGATACGGTGGTCAAGGGTATTCAGATGCTGCTGATATCCAGCCAGATTCCCCGTCTCTCGGTAAAGGGAGGCTAGTCTCTCGGAGCGTTCATCATACTGATGGCTTCATACCAGATGGGCGGCCTCGTATTCAAAGCTTGGCGCGGTGGCTCGGGGTGGCACGATAGCACCACGCAATCGCTGACCAGGCTGATCCCGACGCGAGTATTCAGTCCCGACGCAATACCGACAGTGTCACGATCATCTGACAGACGCATGGTGTACAGTATCAGGGACCAGAAACCATCTCCGACTCTCACTGGAAACGTCGACAATCCGTATGAAACCAGACTGAAGAGACGCAAATCCAGAGAGAGAGATACTAATAAGCGCCTATAATATTACAGCCAACCGGGATGTCCAATCTGGATCCAAATATGCGCGCGAGTACAGGTACATGAGGTCGATAACAGGGCATAAGAGTCGTATGAATCGTAAGTCCGTAAACAGCAAGAGTGACAGCATGACTGCAAAAGAAATAACACATAACGTAAGAGAGAGAGAGAGTAAGAATGTCAGAAACCGGCTGCTTGAAGACCCTTCTTGATATCAGCATGAACGAGTTCGGCCTTCTGAACCTCGTCCGAGCGAGCCCAAAAGTATCGATCGCCACCCTTCGACGCGGCGCGTTCGAGCTGCTTTACGATGAACTCGGTGAGGGGCGCGTATTCGGCGTAGGTATAGTGGCGAGTCTGAAATCGCAGAAAGCTCGTGCTTGCCTCGTACCACTTGGCTCGTTTGACGAAGTGAATGAGCGTGTGCCGTCGTGTATCTGTCTGAACGACAACGTTGTCCGCATGTTGATCCTGCGCGTACACCATCATCTTGAGAAATGGGCCTGCATATGGTATGCAAGCCGCATCGGTATTGGCGACGCTGTCAAGCACAGAGCGGTAGTAGGAGTAATTGCTCCCTGGCGAGTTGAACTTGAGTAGAGGCGTCAGAGTGGACTCGCGTGAGCTGTTCAGCCAGGTGAAGTGGAGCCGCGAGACGACCGTGCTCGAGAGCGCCGCGACGATGGCACTGAGAGACGAGAAGTTATTGGCTGCGCGGCATTTCTTTCCGACTATTAGCTTCTTTTGCCTTATGAGTGTGAATGGGGAAGCACATACATCAGCGACACGGATCCAGAAGTCGACAATGCTCGCGCGCTTTCCCAAAGCATCAACCTCGAGAATTGAGAGCTTTACCCAATCCGCCAGCCGGTCGTACGTTGCGGTGAAAGCGGCCATGTGCGCGACGGTCGGGCCCTCGCGAACCTTCGTCCAGATGAAGCACTCCTGCCGAAGGATGACGCGGTAAAGAGCGTGCTCGTACAGACACAAGTGCTGCGCCATGTCCCAGGGATCCATCTTCGCCAGATCCGGCTCACCCTTCCACTTGCGCTTCCACCGCCTCGGGGCTGTAAGCTGTGGCGGATCTACACTCTGTGGTTCCGCGAACGTCAACCGCTTGAGCGTGGCGAGAATACCCTGAGCAACAGTTTGTAGTGCCGGTGGAGTTACGATGAGGGATAAGAATTCTTGCAAACGCGGTGCAATTTCGTGGCTCTGGTTGAGCAGATCATGTTCCTCGAGCCATTGAGACAGAACCGCGAGGACCCGGCGTTGCGTTGGTCGCAGCTTCTCGCGCTTCCAGATCTCAAATTCGGCCGTCGTCAGATTGGGCGGTGCATCCATCTCATAGTGAGAGATCAGGAGTTCGAAGACCTCGGTCGGATTGGAGAATGTGCGGAAGGTGGTCAAGAAGATGCGACGGAAGTTCTCTTGCTGCTCCATCCCTACAGTCCGTGTGAGATGTCGTGGTGAATAGAGCGTACGCATGATACGCACGCAACGGGTCGATGACCAGCCTCTCGACGAGAGCCGGGAGAGTGCCCGCCTTCACAGTACCATCGTATTCTAGCTTGATCTCTTCGTCAGAATGCCGTGGTCGCATAAACCAGGGCAGATTGGCCTGCGCGAGCTTGGCGTCGTGGAACTTCTGAGCATCTTCGTCGCCGGTGATGCGCTTGATCTTGTCTGGTTTTCTATCCTGCCCGCGTGACACACGAGCCAAGATCGGGCTGTCGGGCTCGCTTGGAGACGGGGGTGCAGACTCCTCGATTTCGGCCGCTAACCGAGCCTGCTCGATGGAGCGTGACGGATCGAGGTTGTGCGTCTGGATGAGCATGCTCAGACGTTGGTGCGATGGTCGGTCATTGTCCTGCGCTTGCGCGAGACGTGGTGAGGGGACGATGAGGTCGCCGCTCTGGCTGCGGCTATGGCGTATGCCCCATTGGGCAGGCGGTGAGAACTGGAGTGGAGAGGCAGGGAGGGACTTGTCGACGTGAAGCTTGGAAGTGGAAGCGGAAGGCCTATTCGGAGGTGTTCGTGTGGGTGTCTTTGGGTTTGGCGTTTGCTGTACATCAGCTTTGAACGCGGCCTGAACGAGAAGTTCAGCGTCCAAATCGGGAAGTGCCATTGTCTGAATACGCACACTCGTGGGATCGCGTGCCGTGGAGCCGGCTGTGACGACCGTACCTATCGAGTGCTCGTCGAAGGCATCCGTATAGGCGGTCGTCGATGTCTCGACCGAGAACGTCGTCGAGGTTCCAAAGTCGGTCTCCTCCTCCTCATCGGAAGTTTCGAATTCTGTCGGCGCACTGCCCGACCCGCTTCTGCGTGCGATCTCGTCTTCCTCCCGTGCATACAGTTTCGCAGCGGTGGCGTCGGGTATTTTTCGCACGTACGAGGCCGGAATCCAGCCGACCTGAGTGCCATCGCCGCGCACGGCGGCCCACCAGCCGGTGTTCTCCTGCTTGACGACCTCGAGCACTTCGCCCTTCCTGAAACTGAGGTGGCCGGGGTCCTGGGAAGTAAAGTCGTAGAGGCAGGCGACGGAGCAGATGCGCGCGTACGCCTCGCCTGCCGATGGCGTCAGCGACAAGTGTATCCCCCGCGAGCGAGCGTCTCACCCACCGGAAGGCGATTCGTAGCTCCAGCCCACGTTGCGGGCCAGGAGTGCGGATATGGGGGATGGAGATACAGAGTTGTCAGCCCCGCGCCGATATACCTGCGCAGGCGAAATGAGAAGTCGTAGTTGCGGCTGGGCCATGCCGGCCAGACAGCCTATTAGTATCACAGTGCAGGACGGAGAGAAAGATCAATGATGTTCCCCTCCTCCCTCATCGCCGCGTCTGACACCGCCCACATTGTTCTCATCACCACTTGCATTCCCTGGGAAACACGCTTCGTGTGCGCGCGCGCGGGGCAATCCACTTTCCTCTATCTCTCTCACTCCGCCCGTCATCGAGGGCTTTTGCACGCCACAATGCATTACCACGTATCCACGGCGTGAAGCTCTCTTGGGTGCAAGTAGTTGCCGCCAATGAGAAGGAAAGCCATCGCCGCTTTCGGTTTTCCGCTTCGGCCTCTGTAGTCTGGTTGTCATTCAGCGGTTTCTTGGCTGTGGCACGCTGTACAAAGTCTCAGTGCTGCACGTACCTGTATCCCCCTCTCCGTTTGAGCATACGGGCTTCATAATGTCTCTGGCGCTTTCCTTCCGCAGAGATAGCGGACTCAATGCGGTGTGTCTTGACAGGATATCGTGCCGTGCGCGTCCGTTCATGATGATGGAAACGCACGCCAACCATCATCGCGCGTTCAAGTGGTGCCGCTCACTACGCAGTCTGCCTCGGCTGGGTTGTATCCCCGGGTCATGTCCAACGGCTTTGACGGAGGTGTCAAGCGAATCATCCTGTCCGACTGATATTGAGTCAATCGGAGCAACGGTAGTCTGACTTTCTTTCGTATGGCTGCGTGCAGTCGCGTTTCAAAACACTGACGATGGGCTCACTGAGATACTGCAGTCGAGCCAGAGAATGGCTCTAGAAATGCTATTTTCCAAACTATCTCATCTCTCCGGCATAATCCTGGAATAGACGCTGACTCTCACCGCCAGTCTTCAGACCTGCAGCATGCTCACGGAGGTCTGGCCGGTGCCATAGTTTAGACCAAGTAGCTTTACACAAAACAGGCTAAACATCAGTTGTTCTGAAGTGAACTTGAGGTTCAGTTTGAAGTCCGAGTGCAGTTACTAAGATCTTGTGGCTGAAACCAATAGTTGGTACAGAACTATGCGACTCGTATCTCGACGTGCACTATATCTTATCTTACCATGGCACCTAGAAACCATGCGGTTGGATTGACTCTGCATATCATTGTAGACATCATGACGACCATCAGTCGATACTGGGAGGGAAAAGAATAGATCTTACGGTCTTGTTTCTGCCTCCGATCACAGCCACGCGACGTCGGGATGACGTGCCGATATCCGGATGCGTGAGTGCACCGGTGCGCATCTTATCCGCAACACTCATCCTCAAACCATCATCTCTACACGTATGCCGCCGTGGAACGGAACCAAAGCGAAAGTGCGCGTCCCGCAAGCACTGTAGATCTTCCTTCAGGCTCATCCGTTGCACGAGCAGGTCCAGCTGCGGTGCGGACGCGCCTCAACCTGCATCGGCGACGTACGCGCTGATTGAAACCAGCCTCTCCGTCCAGCGACTCCGGACGTTACAAGAGAAGAAGGAAGCACAAGCTAAGATGGCTCGGAGGGATGTTGCGATGCTCCTGGAACGCGGGAAGATTGAAACGGCGCGGATCAAAGTTGAGAATAGTATGTCTTACATCCATAGCTCTACCGTTATACCTGGACATCAGAGGGCATATAAACGCTGAAGACGGCGCTGACCATGTTTCTTTCGATAGTCATCAATGAGGACGTCTATTTGGAGCTTCTAGAGCTGCTCGAGCTTTACTGTGAATTGCTGATCGCTCGCTTCGGGTTACTGGATCAGAAGTATGTGTGGTCTACATGATACTCCTTCACCTTGTCTGAGAATTCTGCAGCTCGCGTGAGCCAGACGCCGCTGTTAGCGAGGGAGTGAACGCAGTGATACACGCCGCGCCACGAACGGAACTCAAAGGTACGTTGCTTAGTTGTACGATGCAGTCAGACTCTCCCAAGTAACCTCGCTGATGACTGGGATCCAGAACTGCACATACTTCGCGATCTCCTCATGCACAAGTATGGGCGAGAATATTCGGCTGCCATCATGGAGAATCGGGATGGGGTGGTATCTGAGCGAGTACGTACCAATCCTTCCCGTTCTCGACGCGCTGTAGCCGTGTTCTCGACATTCGGTTCACATCGTCAGACGCTGTGTACGCACTTCAGTGGACGTTGCTCGAGCTTATCGGCATGACCGACACCCTATCCAGTACGACCATGTCGACATCGCTCATTCGTATGAGTCCCGCAGCGACGAGACCATCGGCTAACAACATTGTTCGGTTACAGGTTACGAAGAAACTGGTCGTCGAGACACCGCCAGCAGTGCTTGTGAACGCATACTTGTCTGAAATTGCTAAGGGCTACGGCGTGAAGTGGTCCCCGCCGGAAGATGACGTGGAAGAGCAGGTGCCGAGCACCGACGACGTTGATGATACACCAGACGGCGGAGTGAAGGTTCGGGTGATCTTACGCTATGCTTCACCTGAAACTAAAGCGTACACAGGAGCCTACCTCTCCACTCGACGCTGAGCACCTGCCACCGGGTGTGGGTGTCAGCGATTCCGTAGCTCGCGAAGGCCGCAAGACACCTCGCTTACCCGAGCTACCACCGACCGAGGATGAAATCGAGGGTACGAAAGAGGCGTCGGCGGCGGCGGAAGATAAGAAGGCCGTCTCGGAGAAAGGCAAGGTACAAAGCAAGCCGGCAGAGCCTGAAGACGACTTCACCATGCTCGCCAAGCGGTTCGAGGCGCTGAAGAAGCGTTAGTTCGGTCATGGAAATATCGGGGTCAACATGCCACTTGGTACTTCGTTTGCATGGGATACTCGAACGTATGTGTTGTCGATCTTGCTCTAACGGTTGTAAACGCCGTCTGCAGTATGGAAAGTCATATATGTCTCAAGTCATACCGCCGCATCATATGTGCTTCCTTGGGCTATACACCCAGAGATATCGCAGTTAACTCCGTTGACTAGACCTGCACATAAAGGAAGTTCCGATGTCTTCGGTCGCCGCTCATAGCCCACGCCTCGGGCTGCGGTCGCAAGTCTGCCCGAAGACCGAAAGACTCTTATTCAGCGCTACAGACCACATACGCAATCGGTCCACCATACAATCGATCGTGAGCACGACGATCCTAACTCTACGCAGCCGTTGCAGCCGGTTCTCGCGACTCCCGTACCACCCTGAGCTAGGCCATATGCTTTGGGGGCTAGGCAGACTCTTCGTCTCAAAGCATATGCATATGCGCACATAAGCATAGGAGGTTGGCGGTATGATGAACATGGCGGCGCGTGTGAATGGAGATGGCAGCATTGAAGTTGCCGGCGCGACAAGCCTTTAGCGCACATTTCTCGCGAACGAAGGTGCACCAATTTGTGCGGGGTGACTGTGCTTTGCAATTGAAGAGTTCTGCGATATACATTGCACTGGGCCTTGTCCCTCAGACATGTGAACGACGCGGTTCCGGTGAGCCAAGTGAACGATCGTCACAGGGTCAGATGCCGGATGCCAGGGTCAATGGTCGTATTATATTGGGTTGCACAAGGACCTCGGTATGGTGGGAACGGTCCACGGTACCTTGTCGCACATGAGTATGCCTCTATGCCCTACTCAGCTATGCTATTATTGCAGGCGGAATAGTGAGGTCAACGTTGACACTCTGCGCGCGAGCGATGCGCAGCAGAGTGGCACGTCGCGACTCGCAGCGAAGACAGCTTGTAGCGTGGGGTGTAATGTTCATGTTCTGGCCCCGGTTGTTGCCGTAAGAGGGTATGCATTTGCGCGATAGAAGAGGCTGCGCGCGCCTTGGCTCGTCGAGAATCTAGCACCAAGTCTGAACATGCCGCACGGACCAGCTCTAATAAGGCTGCCAGATGGTCAGAATATCATGGATACGTTTAAGGGCTACCTGCGTAGCGCGTCACTGCGCGTCACTCGATCGCGGACATCGGTGTGGAAACTAGGGACAAGGGCCCTCGGCAAGCTATCCGCTTGCTTTGAATTATCGCAAGGAAGTTGCCCTACCAGATCTGGAGGCTAACATGTGGTACGAACGCATGAGAGTGAAGGACCGTGCCACTTGGAGATGTATGGTTTCAAGCGTGTGTACCGCACACGACCACCCGGCAAGATGACGCAGTCTTGTCGCGTCGGCGGAGAAGAACACATCCCGCGAGATCCCAAGGGGAACCAGCGGCGCGAGAGTGCGATTGCCACCTGTGAGGCAGAACCGGTTCGTGTAGCTGGCGCGTAGACGATTCCATGGTCAACTCTGACCTTATCCGACTTACGCCGGGGAGCATCTTGGAGAGAAAACGATACCCGGGAGATCGCCTCGAACGCCTGAGGAAAGCGTGTGTAGTTTGGGTGTCTGCATCACCCGTTGGCTTGATCAACAGAACACAGAAAGCGTCCCTGCAGAAGTCTAGCTCTTAGTTTATTTGTGCCGCCAAGAACAGCCTTCATGTCAGTACTGAGGCGTAACGCATACTAGAGGATAAGGTCAAAATCACGTCGGGTCTAGCTATGCGAATCCCGGCGCGAAGAGCCGTACCGAAGCCGTACTCGGGCATGTTTGTCCAGTCATAGGAAGGCTCATGACGCGACGGATCGAAGAGGTTCACCGCTGCCAGGGATGTTGCCGTGGTGCGTAGTCAGACCAGCTCGGGCACAGGGAAGTTAAGGTCGCGGACCTCCCGCTGCCAGGCCTCTCTGATAGAATATGGGTTGCATGGACCCACATGTTCTATAGGCTAAAGTGATGGTACAGGCCCACGGAAGTTGAGTGGGAGATTCTGACGTCGCTCGCTGTTGCAACAGAGATCTAAGATCTGCACGTGGCCCATCCTGGATGTTCGCCCGGCGGTCGAACGCGGGGCGCGGAACGATTTCTTGACCTCCCATGCCGACTCGGTATTTCGGATACCACCACGGTGACTACACCGTGTCCCGGGTCTCTATATAGACAGGCGGAGTTGCCTTGTGGCGATCCGTCCACTATGTTCATAAAGTCTCTTCGAAACTCTTCCCGCAGGACGCCACCTGTGCCCACAGCGGACCGCTCGCGCTTTTCTGGTAAACTCAACGCGAGCATTCGCACATCGGACCTTCTGGCGCTCGACGACGGATTGCAAGACGAAGCCATGGACTCTGACGCCATGTCTGTCGATTCTGCCTCCTCGAGGGATGCCCCGAGCTCGGCGACCTCTCACGAAGATGAAGGAGACGGGGATGCATCCACGCGTTCAGGCTCACCGGCGCCATCTATGTACTCGATGACCGACTCCATACGAGCCTCTTCCTACCGTCACGAGTTTGGCCGCAGCGTGAATAGCTATTCCGATGTATACTTGCTGCCTGCAGATGAGGAAGAACTGCAGCGGTTAGGTATGCGTGACTTTGCTGTCCGCTGGGTGCGCTCGGGCTCATAGCCCGTGCGCAGACCTCGAACACATATTGTTCCAGCGTCTCATGGGCAAGTACCCTCCTCCGATGCCTACTATCCTCGCGGAGGATGTGTCCGCTGGACCGAAGCGTGTACTCGACCTAGGCTGTGGGAGTGGCACTTGGTACGTTCCAGTGATCCTTCCGTCAGCCAAGCACTGGATCTGACTTCATTCGCAGGGCTCTCGAAGTTGCACGGGAGTTCCCCCACTGCGAAATTGTCGCAGTAGATCTGGTGCCGATGCAGAATGAGTAAGGGTTGTATCTCTTCTTTGTCTGTAATGTTCCGCTCAAGAATCACGGCGCAGGGATATGCCTGATAATTGCAGGTCAGACTTGCGTCCTCACGAATACGACGAGATTATATTGCTCACTGGGCTTGCAGGAGTGAAGTCGACGACATCAACCTAGGGCTGCAACATTTCTTCAACGATTTTGACGTCGTCCACGCCCGATACATCTCTGCTGGGGTGGGTGTGTCTGTTTGGCTCTCTACACGGAGTATCCTCGAACTGAGTTAGATCCGCAATTACGAGCAACTCGTCGATCATATGGCTGAGGCGCTACGTCCCGCGGGCCTGATTGAAGTGGTAGAGATCGGCTTACGACTCTATGACCACAATCGTGAACCTATCATTCCGAACCTTGGCGACGACTCGCCTCACCTTGCTCGGTGGATGGCGCTGCTCAACATGGCCGTACGGCAGCGAGGTGGCAGTCCGGATGCTGCAGATATGCTACACGAGTGGATGAGCGTCCAGCCCGCGCTCGAAGACGTCGTCTATCGAGACTATTATGTTCCAACTTCGCCCTTCATGTCACTCAAGGATCCATATCACTCCTTGTCGGAGCTCTTCCGCGAGGACCTATTTGTTCGTGATTCCCCGCGTTTTTCTCATGCAATACTCAATGTCACATGAGTAGGCATTCCTCAAGTCTGGACGTCCACTCCTCTTGAAAAGCGGGCTCTCAGAGTCCATCGTCGATAACCTGGCCATGAACGCGCATCAAGAACTACGAGATGCGCGCACGCCCACTTACATCCGCGTTCAGTCCGTCTATGCTCGCAAAGTCTTTCCAGCTCACTAGATCGTTTGCTCTGTCGGCATCCTTTGTTATCCTCCGCATGCTATCGGTGTTACACGCTGCTTCGTCGCGCTTTGAACTGCACATATACCACGCTCCCATCATCCTCATCATGGACTACAACGACATATACCGATTGCCTGCTATATGCGCACCGTATTCCACTCCGCCGTATAACACCCTTAGCCTTCGTAAGTAATTTTAGGAGCCGTCTAATGAATGCACTTGAAATGCTATTACACTCCCCCTTGAAGCTGTCAGTATGTATGTATGACGTCATCAGTCCCGAGGCCGCACAAGTCCAAGGAGAGAAGTGTGATTTGTAGTGGAAGTGCGGGCACAGGCTAATAGCTGCGGGGCGGCAAGCGCGGGCCGTGGCGGTCGAAGCGCGTCGTGCGAAAACGAAGCTAGGGCGCGCGTCAACGCGCGATGCATATGGTCCCGACGCGTCTTGGTCCTGACGCGCACGATGGACGCGTCCTTTCCCTCGGTTCTTGATACCATCATCCACCCTGAGAGCAAGAACGCTACTCAGCTGCTCAATGCACTAGGCCTTGCCGACGTACCGTCAAGAGAGCGCGTACACCGTGAGATAGAGGAGAGACTCCTCTTACCACAGGAAAAACTCCCAGAGGACTGGTTACCCCAGTACCAAGAGTGCGTATGTAGCTTGTAGAGTGACGAGGCAGTTGTATCATCGATGAGTAGGCACTGGGAATCTGTGCTATCTGTCCCATCTCTTCTGTCCATGGCGCCGGCTCCGGCCCCCACTATGCTTTCCTTCGTCCGAGGCGGCCTGGGTGGGCGTGTTACCGGTTATACTGAAGTACGTTCCCACCATCAATGTCCCTTGTGAATCTAGACAAACAATATGCCAGTCTCTAGCTCCTCCTGTCGTGACAGGTTTGACTTCTACTGCCATTGATCGTGCACCGGGACCGTCGAAGAACTTTGTCCGCGGCAAGTCGGGTTACGTGCCATTCTGGCCGGGTGGACTGGAAGCTCTCTTGCCTGAAGCCGAAGATGAAGAAGGCGTTATTGAACAGAAAGGATTACGAACGGTCGCTCCTGGACTTTCCCGCGGGTTAAAACTACCAGGCGATGAATCAGAAGAAGATGCAACGTTGCAAGAGCTCGATGGTCTGGGAGCCAATGCAGTACAACACGATGCGGTGTGCATTGTCTTCCAATGGCAACTCGCCGCAATGTTGACCTTCAAACAGAGTGGCCAGGAACCACTGTACGAAGATGCACCGTTGCTGAACGGCGGCGGTGCAACCTACGGGTCATCCGAGATCGATGACCTTCTGCCAACGTCGGTACGCAGGGCACTTACTCGTACCCGGTCTTCACACTGAATCAAATCTCACAGCGCTCACAATTGAATTCCGTTTCGGCCGCCCATAGGCCGTCAAGAAGAGCGCATGTACAGAAACGGGACTGGGCACACGTCATTGATGTAAATAAACCCATGAAGAATTTTCACACCCTTGTTCCGGAGATGGCTCACAAGGTCAGTATAGTAATCTACTCGTGCCCGAGATTAAGCTTACATGCTCGAGTGTAGTATCCGTTTGAGCTGGACACGTTTCAGAAGGAAGCCGTATACCATCTTGAGATGGGCGACTCTGTCTTCGTCGCCGCTCATACCTCGGCTGGAAAGACTGTCGTTGCTGAGTATGCTATCGCGCTTGCCGAGAAGCATATGACACGGTGCGTCAGTATCTCCGCAACGTAGCGCTTGCTCTGAGGTTCTGCTTATGCAATTAACCTAGTGCGATCTACACGTCCCCTATCAAAGCTCTATCGAATCAAAAGTTCCGCGACTTCAAGCAAACGTTCTCGTCCAATTCTGTCGGTATCCTCACTGGTGATGTGCAGATCAACCCGGAGGCAAACTGTCTGGTGATGACCACGGAGATTCTGAGAAGCATGCTCTACAAGGGTGCGGACCTCATTCGCGACGTCGAGTTCGTAATCTTCGATGAGGTTCACTACGTCAATGACGCAGAGGTCAGCATTAGGCGCCATATAGCGATCGACTCTTACCCTGACCACCCCCATTAGCGTGGTGTTGTATGGGAAGAGGTGATTATCATGTTACCTGACCATGTAAACATCATTCTACTGTCGGCGACGGTACCAAACGCGCGGGAGTTCGCAGATTGGGTCGGGTACGTGGAACATCTCTACACTGCCCCAGACCTTCTGACCGATGTGACAGGAGGACGAAGAAGCAGGACATATATGTCATCTACACGGCCAAACGCCCGGTACCGCTGGAACACTACCTGTGGGCAGGGCGGGAGATGCACAAGATCGTTGACGCGAACAGAAACTTTCTCGGTCAGGGGTATGTCAGACGTGTCCTGCAGTAACCTCATCACTTACCTTGTCTTAAAGGTACAAGG
Organism: Peniophora sp. CBMAI 1063; assembly: GCA_900536885.1. Taxonomy (NCBI): domain Eukaryota; kingdom Fungi; phylum Basidiomycota; class Agaricomycetes; order Russulales; family Peniophoraceae; genus Peniophora; species Peniophora sp. CBMAI 1063. The sequence goes on from UWZB01000096.1 coordinate 18,420, forward strand.
ATGCCAGCGAAGCTCTCCGACGTAAGCAGGATAAGGAGCGCGAAGCGGCCGGCTTACCTCCAGTTCAACGTGTTGGCGCTCGTGGTGGCGCACCCCAACGTGGGCAGCAACGTGGTGGTTCTCGTGGCGGTGCTCCCACTCGTGGACCTGTCGCCAGAGGTGCTCCTGCCCGTGGAGGTCCGTCGCGCGGCGGTGGACCAGCTCGCTCCTACCACCAAGTGGATAAGAGTCTCTATGTGCATTTGATCGGTCACCTCAAGAAGAAGAATCTGCTTCCGGTTGTCGTATTCACATTGTCGAAGAAACGCTGCGAGGAGAATGCTGGATCGCTAACGAATGTTGATCTGTCGACCGCTGTCGACCGGAGCGAGGTTCATGTGGCGGTCGAGAAGGCCATTGCCCGCCTCAAAGGTGGTCAAGATGATTACGGCGTGGCGACCATCGACTAAGTGTTCATTCACAGGCACGGACCGCAAGCTCCCCCAGATCGCTCGTATGCGAGACTTGCTATCAAGGGGCATTGGTGTACACCACGGTGGCCTGTTACCCTTGGTTAAGGAGGTCGGTGCAGTAGTCTCACTCCGGATCGCCTCTGATTGATTGTCAGCTTGTCGAGATATTGTTTGCTCGCGGTTTGGTGAAAGTCCTCTTTGCAACAGAGACCTTTGCGATGGTCAGATGGCCGCGGATATTCTTTTCACCTTGCGTTCATACTCAATGTTGCATAGGGAGTAAATATGCCAGCAAAATGTGTCGTCTTCTCGAGCACGAGAAAACACGACGGGCGGAGTTTCCGTGACATTCTTCCAGGGGAGTATACACAAATGGCTGGCCGTGCTGGTCGTCGCGGTCTTGATCCCACTGGAACTGTCATCATTAACGCGGCAGACGACCTACCCGAGGTTCGTCGGACGTTCCTATACCCTCCGCCGACCTTGAGACACATTTTCTTTCTAGCAAACCTCGCTGCACACTATGATTCTAGGGAAGCCCGGTCGACTGTCTTCTCAGTTCCGTCTCACGTACAACATGATTCTGAATCTGCTGCGGGTGGAAGCTCTCAAGGTCGAGGAGATGATTAAGCGCAGCTTTTCGGAGAACGCCTCTCAGCGGCTCCTCCCGGACCAGCAGAAGAAGGTTATCGAAGTACGTGGCCGATGTCCACGGATGCCGATCCTACACATGCTCATCCAACCTTCAGGGCGAGAAGCAATTGTCGAATCTTGCGAAGTTGGAGTGTGAAGTCTGTGCCGAAGACATCTATCGGTACTACGATGTCTCCGCCGACCTCGTCGAATTGAACGAGAGACTTCTGGTTCTTGCCGCCAATCATATTCAGGGATCAAAGTCTCTGGTTTCCGGACGAGTCGTGGTTGTTCGAGATGGGGTACGAATCCTATCTATGTTTTTGACTCCCACGCTGAAATGCCTTCAGCACTTCCGCTGGAACGTAGCCGTACTTTTGAAGCCAGCTCCGGCCCGTGAACAGGTCAAGTATTACTTCGTACTAGCGTTGGTGAATCCGACGACGAAGTCTGGTGATCTCGGTGCGTACGCAAACGCAGTACTGAGACGTGTTCTCACGCGGCGTAGACCAGGAAGCGCAGCTTGTACCGCCACGATGGCCACCCGCCCCGAGCGACCTACCTGTCGCCGATGCGACGTATGACTTAGTCGCAGTCCCCCTTACAGCTATTTCCCTCGTCACCAACCGAACGATCAAGGTGCATGAGGTACATTATCTGTAGAATTGACGCTAAATGTATGCAGGTGGATGTGGACGCCATCGTGGAAAAACATCTCAAGTCAGTCATGACAGACACCATTCTTGCGTTGGAGTCGCTTGTGGAGGAGTGGTCAGCGCATCGATCCTTGCCGGAACATGATTGGGAACGCATGCGCTCCCTTGACTTCCAGGAGCTTATACATCGGCGTGGTCAGCTTGTGAAGCAGCTTGAGGGAGCAGCTTGCACTTTGTGCGCAGGCTTTGAGCAGCATGTAAGCTTCTATCGAGCCCTGATGTTACTCCGTGCGCTCACCGCGCGATCCCTAGTATACTACCGTGCACTTTGAGAAGATGCTCCGAGCGAATATCGCCAACCTCAAGATGGCCATATCAGACCAGAATCTAGAGCTCATACCCGACTATGAGCAACGTATTGAGGTCCTACAAGAACTCAAGTTCATTGATCAGAATTCGACCGTGCAGCTCAAGGGCCGGGTTGCTTGCGAGGTTCGTACCCCCGCGCTTGTTTCATTCGCGGATACTGATGTTCCTAGATTAACTCGGTCAACGAGCTCGTGTTGACAGAGCTCATTCTCGAGAATACTCTCGCATCCTACGAACCGGAAGAGGTTGTCGCGTTGTTGTCTGCATTCCTATTCCAAGAGAAGACCGACGTCGAACCCGTTCTTCCTCCGAAGCTACAGGAAGGTCGTGACGCAATCGTACATATAACTGAGCGCGTCAGCGCGGTTCAGGATCGACACAAAGTCCCGGGTGACAACTTCAGGTCTACGCTGAAATTTGGTCTTATGGAAGTGGTGTACGAGTGGGCAAAAGGAATGGTACGCGATCTATTGCTCATGCACGCGTAGGGCGGCGTCTAACGCATGCTTCGCAGCCGTTCGAGCAGATCTGCGCCTTGACAGACGTTCCGGAGGGAACGGTTGTTCGCGTCATCACGCGCCTAGACGAGACATGCAGGGAAGTCCGGGATGCGGCACGGGTTATTGGCGATGGTGACTTGATGAAGAAGATGGAGGAGGCTCAGCTCATGATCAAACGGGATAGTACGTCTTCTTCGCTGGTGCTGAGAACTGGATAGGATACTCACCGCAGACACAGTCATATTTGCAGCATCCTTGTACTTCTAAGTAGACAATTTTGCTGTACGCTAGACAGTTGGGGTAGGTCGCTGCGAGTCAATGTCAAAGCGATGGCACATGACATTCGCGTCCGACGCCGGTCGTTGCGAGCATCGTGGCCCGCAAAAGAGCTTTGCTCGAACGCCAAACATGCATGCACGCTGTCAGGGATTGACGGCCACTCCCCGAATTTCTGTGATAAGCCAGGATTATAAAGTCGACGGCGACCATCGTCCTCTCCTCGTGCGTCTGTACCCCATCGCCGACCTGTCTCGATCTCATTGCTGTCATGGCCTCCTCTCGCGCAGCCTCGCCCGATGCCGAGTCGGCTCTTCCCTTTGCCTCTGAGCCCTCGATCTCTCCGGAGGCTGCGGCGTTGGCCGCTGCAGAGCGCCGTCGCGTGAACCCGGAGAGCCTTGCAGCGCGCCTGGGTCCCGAGGTCGTTGCCGAGTTAGAGCGCCATATTGAGCCTGGCAGCATCGAGATGCCCTCATTCAGTGTTCGACGTAAGGTTCAAGTCGACTTTAACGTCGATCGCCGCCACATCTACGACTTCTACCACAGCCGAGGGCTGCGCTGCCTCAAGAACGAGCGCTCCACTCGGGCGAAGAAGAGGGAGATCGATACCGTCATCATCGAAGACCCGCCGGCAAGTCTTCTCCTTCGCAGGCTGTCAACCTTAGGCGCTCACATCACATTCCAGACTTCCCGCTCAAGATCTTCGCGCGGCCTCCCTATCCCCGACTATAGCGAACCAAGACGTCGGCGACGTGCCGCACCCTACGATATCCCACCATCACCGAAAATAATGCGCAAGCCTCGCAAGTCTAGCTCGGTTCCCGATCCAGCTCCTATGGCTTCTTCATGTACTGAGCTTTCGAACTCTCCTCCTTCCTCATACGCGCCCACACCGGAGCCTTCTGGCGGACACCTCCCTTCTGCAACGCCTGTCGACGTTCTTATGTCTGCACCGCCGTCTCCTCTAGGCCTGCCAGAAGCACCTCCTCCGTCACCATCGCTGTCCAGCACTGGCTCTAGCTCGAGTACGGATTCCTTCGAAAGCTTGGCCTCCATGGAACACTATCTGGCCTCTCTTGAACCCGTTGACTTCAATATTATCGTGTCCACTGCCGACACCGACAATGAATCGTCGGGCGAACAACCTGCAGATCCGGGTGTTGTGCCTCCATCACCCTTCAGTCTACTCTCGCCTCAAGAAAAGCAGCAGCCCTACTCGTGGCTCAGCAACGTTCTCGGCCCCGCCAACGGCATACAAGAATGCGTGGGCTCGTATAAACAATACATGGACCAGCAGCGCGACGCCTACTACTCCCCTCTCGTCGACAACGATCTTCGCCCGCTCAAGGCTCGCGTTCACTCCGTGGGCCCCACTTCTGCGGCCTCGCTCTCCTCCGGTAAACCTGCCCTTACGTCCACGGAAGCTACACTGCGTGCTGTATCGCGCACGATGCGCGCATCGGCGAGGACCTCGCTTGCGACGTCCGGTTTGCATCAGCCACGGCCAACGCCCATCTCACGCCCGAGCACAACTAAGCCAAGTACAGAGAACGTCCCCTGGCCTGCGGTGCGCGCGCCAGTCCCTGTCGTCGCGCGCCCCTTGAGCGCGTCGTTCCTTCAGCCACTTCGGGCCTCTACATCCTTCAATATGGCCAGTCGGAGGCATGGCGCTCAGCATTCTGCCAACTCGGCGGAGAGACTTCAAAATGGCGCTTCCAATTCTATCCGGCGCCAGGACCCTGCAATAACGCCGTCCGCAACCTACACCTGGTCTCACGGCATCGCAGGCCACAGCATGTGACGCTCGTACTTATATAATAAGTCTCATGTATACTAGCAATCAACTAATCCTTAATCCACGCGTTGCCTAATGAAAGTGGCCATCCAACTTGTCCTTCAGTCACGTTCAAAGTAGTGTGAAAACCGACCTAAACTCATATGAAGTACTCCATCATCAATATGGGAGACGTAACGCTGTCATTGATAAGGAAGATATAGCAAGATATATGTAGCGATTATATTGGTGCTGTAAGAGCAGGATTAGTGCGGATCACGTGCGATCGGAGCTACAACACTATTTCTCGAGCACTTTGTACCTGGCACAGTCCCCCTCCAGGCGCTCATCGATGAAGCTGGACGTTAGTTCGAGCGCGCGCGCTACACCTTGAGCATCGATTCTCGGGAAACCGATTGTTCCGTATTTGAACGCGTCGCTGGACAACATGCGTACAGATAACTTTGGGTCCGTTGCCCGGGCCAGCAGCCGCGTTAAGTAGTTCCACGCTTCTCTCCATTGTCCTTGGGTGGATTGCCTTTGTTTGCTCACGACTAGGTGGCGCAGAGCAGGGAACCCGTCGGAGGGAGCAGCTTTCGCGCGATAGATGAGTGCCGCGGCGCAAAAGTCGAGGAAGACGGTGTGCGCGGAGGTGAAGACATGTCGTCCAAACGCGCGCTCGAATGTTGACCAGTCCACCGCGTTGGAGACGTGCAGTTTCTTGACGTCCAGGGTCGATACGTTAGCGAGGAATTCGGCGAGAATGGAATCGCGCTTGTGCGCGTCGTTGAGCCCTTTCTTGTAAATGCCGATTTCCAGCGTAACTCGCGGCCGGTATCGGTAGAGGGGTCCTTTCTCCACTAGATCGGAGGATTCGAGAGCGATGTTCATGCAAGGGTGCAGTGTGCCCGACCGTCCCCCACCGGAAGTGTCCAGGAAAAGGTTATCATGCGATTGATGCGTCAAGTACGACTTGAGAGCACGAAGCAGCGGAACCGTCGTGAACAGGTCCGATTGAGGGACGACGGCGTCTACGACGATATGTACGCCTGAAGGGAAGACAACCTTCTCGCAGAAGGCTGTGCAGCCGGCCAGCGAGCCTTAAATCTCGACGTATCTCGCGTGGGGAAGATTGACGGTGCCGGTGACGCCGGCCGCGGACTGTATATGCAGCGGAACCCAGACCTCCAGGTGTTCGATATTTGGCGCGCATCGGAGGGACTTGAGGATGACTTCGAGGGTGCAGTCCATCCGGTTCTTCTTGCAGCGCAAGCATAGTGATCGGAGTTGCGGGGCGACGACTGCGAATGTTGGTTCATTTAGAGTGAGGCTGCGTAGATTGGGTGCATTGATGGAAAATGTGCCGGGAGTGTCGTTCGTGTATGAGCCATGGGAAGTGAGGGACAAGACAAGTAGGCGAGGGAAGTCCTTATTCTTCATGCGCTTGTACCAGTGCCTCGGGTTCAGGACAGTATCCGTCAATTCACGGATGCGCCCGGGGCTGTTCGCCACAAAGTCTCTGAATACGGCACGGTTGACCTCCGGTAAGTCCCTCTCTAACGTGATGACGACGTCCGTTTCACGAGCTCGAGCAATAGCGGCTTGAGTGAAGGCGTTGACGTTGGGAAACGCAGAAACATTTGTTGCCCAGAGAGATGCAAGATCCAGTCCGATAGCGCGCCAGCGACGGCAAACGTGTGTTACGTTGATCCAGCCAAGGGTCTTGCGAGGGGGGTATGCGTAGCGCACAGAGCCAGGAGGGTCAATTACGGCGAGAAGATAGAGTATTTCGCAAACAACGTCTGCTGGCAGACGATCAGCCCCGCGAGACACGAGAAGAGACCTTCATACGGACTCGTCAGACTCCAATGCAACAAGCGCGCAACTTTGAGGGTTTGACATACATCCTGCTCGTGAGAGCTCGCGAATGGCGAAAGGCAACGCGCACTCAAGCATTTGCGCAGCGCTCAGATTTGAACCATCGGTCATCGGCCCATCGGGCCGTATAGCGGCAAATTCCGAGAATGAACTTGGCTTGGCACAGTATGGCACGAAGGCTGGCAAGACCCCACAGCACCATTGAAACCAGTTTCAGTCGTACAAGTATTGAAGCTTGAGTCTCATTACGCGTATACTAGGCGATTATGTAGGCGAGGTCGATCTGACGTGGTGATGTGAGCATCGTGGCCGGCCGTGCGAGCCTCGAGGTGACGCGTGAATGGATGGGCGCGGCGCGAGACGCGTCTATTCCAACCGAACAGTGTACGAGCACAAGCTATGTCCGAAGACGACCGTGCAGCCAAGGCAGCTCGTGCGAGGGCCCTCGTGCGTATATAAACTCCTCTGCAGGCCCATTGCTGAATAATATTATAGTTGAACAAGAAGAAGGGCAAGAAAGCTGCAGGCGGACCCGCGCGCACGGACACTGCTTCTCCAACACCGTCCTCGGCCCGCGCCGCCTCCCCAGCCATATCCGAGGGCCTGGTGTCGCCCACACCACCGTCAGCAGCGAAAGGAGCAGATGTCGGCGACCTGTACGCTCACTTTACATATGCTATATCCACTTCACCGACCGGGAATATACTCGCAGGTTCGCGTCGGCGCCGTCTGGTGGGACCGACGACTGGCTCTCTGGACTCTCTCGAGAAGAAGGATCCCCAAGTATATTATCCCCGCCGCCGCCGCAGACATCCACTCCCGCCTCTGCACGCTCTCCGCCGCCCGCCGCCTCCGCAGCATCTCCAACACCGAACGTGCACGCACCCGCACCTCGGTCCGCACAGTCTATTGCACCACTACTATCACCCCCCGCAAGCGCCGTGCCATCGCCTCAACCACCATCCGCCGGACCACCTGTTGATTCGGTCGAACTAGATGCGCTTCGGGCTCAGGTTCAGAGCGGACAACAGACTATCTCGTTACTCGTCGCGGAGAAGTCCTCGCTTTCGGCTGCATTGGACAAGCTCAACGGCGCCCAGAATCGTAAGCGGCCGATCCATTCTAGGGCATGCACATACGTCTGATATTTTTATAGAAGCAGACGAGACGTTGCAACTATTGGAGCAAGAGAGGAAAGCTTCGCAAGAGTTGCGTTCACGTGTTGCAGCCGCTGAAAAGGAAGCCTCCGATGGAGCGGCAAAGTCCAAAGAGCTGGTAGCAAGGGCCAGCGCGCTCGAAGATAAATGCAAAGAGCAGGTACGCCCCGTTGATGAAGAATGCGAGACTTCCATTCTTGAGCCTGACGTCGGACACGGTAGGAACGCGAACTGCAGCTCACGAAGGGCGCTGTGGAGGATCACAAGACCGAGGCTGAGGAAGCTTCTCGTCGCGTACGCGAGCTGGAGGACCAGATCCAAAGCGACGACCGCGCCGAACGCGCCGAGGCCGCGCTGCAGAACATTCAAGATCGGGCAACGGAGCTGGAGTTACAACTTTCGAAGCTCAAACAGGTACGGACGCGTAGTACAATATGATCAAGAACTCTGCTCATACACAATATAGATACACTCCACTCTGAAGGCCGAGCGCGATTCCCTCGACGAGAAACTCGCTGCTGTCACCGAATCCGAGTCTTCCTGGCGAGCGCGTCATGCCGCCGTCTCAAATCAACATGCGCAATTGACGAAAGACATCACTGCCGTTCAAGCTGAGCGTGATACGCACGCCAACAAGATTTCGTCTTTGGAGACCGAGCTTTCGAACACCAAGGAGGCGCTATCAAAGTCGCAGGCAGAGGTCTCCCGGTTGACAAACGAGCATATCGCCTCTATGCGCTCACTACAGACCGCGCAAACGGAAGCACGTGCTGCATCTCGCCGTGCGGACGAGGCAGAGCGCACTCAGGCAGAGCTTCAGGCAGAGTCGTCGCGTCTATTAGCTGCGCTTGAAGAAGTTCGCCCTCGGGTAGTGGAGCTGCAGGATGCCCGCATGGCGTTGACCGAGAAGGTCAATGCTCTCGAAGCTCGCGTTCGGGAGCGAGACGCAGCCATCGCGACTCTGGAGGCCGATGCACACGAGGCTCAAGCTCGCGCAGAGGCCGCAGAAGAGCAGTTGCACGAAGCACAAGCTATTCAGGAGCGGGAGCGTGCTCAGGCTCAAGACGCGGCGGACGAGCTACAACGGGGATACGCCGAACTGCAGACTGAGCTGGAGGAGGCGCGATTAGCTGTACGAGACCTCGAAGTTGAGCGCGCGACCAATCGACAACTGGTCGCTCGTCAGACGGCAGAGATTGAGTCCTGGTCGTCGGAACGCAGCGCGTTGCGTGAAGAGCTGGCCGCTGTTCGACATGAAGCCGACGAGGCCAAACTTGCGCATTCGGAGCAGGAGGAGTTCCTCGAGCGCGCTCGGACCGAAGCTGAGAGCTTACGCACTGAGCTCGAGGCGCGCACGGAAGAGCTCGCGGCGGCAGTTGCGGAGCGCTCCGGTCCGATGTCTCCGGGTTTGGGAGAGGAGCTTCTATCAAGCGTGCGCGCCCAACACGGACTCGAGCTCTCTGCGGCGCAAAGCCAAATCCGCGCCCTGCAAACGCAACTTTTCGAGGCCGATGCCAGAGTGCACTCGCTTCAGAGGCAACTGGCGGCGGCCGAGGACGCGCGGGGGAAGCGACCGTTCTCGCCTGATCCCAGCCGCCCAGCCAGTCGAGCCGCCCGCACTTCAAGCGACGAGCTCCGTCGCACGTCGTTGAGCCGGCGGGTATCCGGTGGCGCTGGAGGCGCCGCACCATTGCAGCAGAACGCGTTCTCTGCGGGGCTGAACCTCAGCCCCGAGACGCGCCATAAGCGCAAGGTTAGCCTTGGAATGCTGAAGGCGCGCATCGACTCGGAGGTCGCTGCGGCCGTCGCGTCTGGCGTTACCAGCCGCGCTGTTAGCCCCGGTATGCATGCGCACCCGCCGGCGTTGGAGACCGTCAAGGAGGACGGGGCTGGAAAGCCGCAGTTCTTGGACGAGAGTCATATATTCTGGTGTTCCTCATGCCGTGGAGAGTTGGTTATTCTATGAGCTACCTGGATAATGTACTTAGGACGATTTATTCCGGCTTATTGCGTTTCTCAAACCACTACTCGCGGATGAATTTCTTGCGTTGGTCGCTGAAGATGCAGTTATATCCTACTACGATTGGGCACAAGGGTCGTAGACTGTGTCATAAATTGGTATATTCAGCCATGTGTATACTTAAGTACGAGAGCAGGAGAGGTAGGTCTGTAGGATAGATCCAGAGCTATGGAAACAGTGGTGAGGGCAGATTACGGATTACAAGTGTATAGATAGAGGTGTACAGGATAGCCACGAGTCAAGTGTCCGAGGGCATGGATGGAATCATAAATCTTGACGTGTTCGTGAAGACACTCAGAGGCGCTTGGTCTTCAACTTGCGCAGTTTCTGGAGCAGATCCTGCGCCTCGTGAGGCTGTAGCCCACCACGACGGCTCTCCTGCTCGACATCCTCTTCGATGCTTTCGAGGATGTCGCCGACGAGCATGCGGTAGTCAACGCCGAAGAAGCTGGTTAGCTTCGCTGCACGTCGCCGGCGCGTCTGGAAGGTCTTCATGGCCGGTTCCTCCGCAGCGGTGAACTGAGAAGCGAGAGAGAGTTGGCTCGCGCGAACGGGAAGCGAGCGTCTACGAAGAGATTTGATGCTCGACGCATCAGAGGTCGAGGGAACAGGCGAGGCTGCGCTCGTTGTATTGGTCGGCGTCGGTGTCGTGGTGCGCACATCCTCGTCATCGCTACCGGGCAAAAGCTCGGATGTCGAAGTCAAATACTGGTGTATCTCGGCTATGCTCTCCTTGTCGTCCTGAAAGGGATGGGGGCGTGATCAGTACTCTGGTTGTCCCACATGGGGCAAAGTCACTCACGCGGTCGATCATGTCGTTCAGTGAATTGAGCGAGAAGCGGTACTGCATATACACAGAAGAGGTGCGCCGTGAATGGCCGGAAGGCGAAGGGTCTGCGAAGGGATTCGAAGGTCCATCCTCGCCGAGAAGGTTTTGCATGCTCTCGGAGGCTGTGCTAGTCCGACGCCGAGGTGTACGGCCGCCCGAGGTAGCCTTTCCCTTGTTGATGTACGCTGACTGGTTCGGATTGCGTGAGGTCGGTGACGAAGAGATGGGCGAGGTTGCTCCGGGCGAGGTCGCTCGTGTGTGATAGAGCGTCTGTGGCGGCGGGACGCCGAAAAGCTACGTGTAATCATGAATGTCAGCCAGCAGTCAGTGAGGAGTTGAGAGCGCCGCTTACTTTCTCCATCTTGACGGCCCTCCGAACGTTCAGAGCCTTCTCTCGCTCGTCAAGGTTAGCCTTGACTCGCTCTCCATCGTCGAACCAACGAGTTTTCATCTCAGCGGCAGATGATGAACGACGGCGTAGGCGCTTCCACGCTTTCGGATCTGTTTCCTGTGTTGGTGGGTCGAAGACGGGCTCGGGTGAAGGAAGAGAGTTGTCGTCTGCGATGGTGCCGAGGACAAGTTCTGCGGGTACGCGAGAGCCGAGGTAACGATGCAGCTTCGCCAGCCGGTCGCGTTGCTTTTTGCGGTTCTCCTGGGCGACCTCGATGGTGGTGAGAGAAGCGACACTGAGGCCAGAAGGTGAAGTGGGGCGCTTGAGTCCGGACCGAAGACCATCTTCTGGCGTGGAACCTTCCTCGTCCGAGAGATCAATGAACGAGCGCCGGTCGCCAGGGCTAGCTGCTCTTCGCGAGCGCCCCGGCCTTCGCGAACTCCGCGAAGAGTCGGCGATCTGCGCGGAGTCGCTGAACATTCCCGCCAATGAAGCCGTATCGAGCGGCGAGGGAGGCGCGCTGAACCG
>UWZB01000096.1:29923-50705 GCA_900536885.1 Peniophora sp. CBMAI 1063
TCGTTGCTCGATACGCTGGACCGAGAGCGTAGACTCCCACGGGTAGGACTGCCAACGCCTTCCGCCATGGACAATGCTCCTCGCGTGTGTTGGCGCGGCGCCTGCACATGTCCGACAGATGGCGTTGTTCCGAAAACCTGCGTCAACTTGCGAGATTTGCGCACGAGGTCGGCCCGCGCCTCTGCACTCAAGTAGTTTGTGGTCGGCGGTATCGGTTCTGGAGGCGCTGAGGCCGGTCCGCTACTACTACGGGGCTTTGAAGGCCCTGCAGATGCGGAACGCCTAAAGTTCGGCTTCGGCGCGGTGGGCAAAGGCGGTTTCCCGAAGTACTACAGCAGCAAATGTTGACGCGACTGCTCAATCATTTACAGGATTGACATCTGACATACCTCGTTGCTGCTCTCGTCTGTCACGATACGAATGCCCGCTGTTTTGTTCGACTTCCGAGAGTGCAGGAGCCGCGTAGAGTCATCCTCCAAGTCAAGCGAGTCCTTGCGATGGCGAGCAAATGTAAGGGGCGAGGAGGGCGTATCCAGGTCAATGAATGAGGCGGCATCGTTGCTCGCAAAAGTCATCCGGTCCGCGTCGTCGTCATGCTCATCCAATGGAGGCGGGGCGCGGGACTTCCAGGACCCCTTCATGGCCGTAGGAGAGCAAGGGAGAGAGACGGCTGCGACGGCCGCAGGCTCGACTCCTCGAGGCATATACCGAATCTCGTGCGACAACGCCCATCACCCCGCTCTCGATCTCAATTTCAAGAGTACAGCGACCCGATCAATACCCTAAAGTCTGCCCCTGTCCCGCTCCGGCGGCTCCCTTGTTGTGTACATATGGGTCTGCGCATTGTTCTGTCTCCATGCGCTGACACTGCAGACCTGCATCGACCCTGTCCTATGATGGCAGGTTACAAGAGTGCCACTTCACCGCCTTCAATGCTTCAGCAACCCGCCGCGGGTTTGCCGGCGGACCAGGCAATTCAGCCACCATCGCATTTAGATAGCAACTGGAGGCTATTTGTGCACGACAATCGCCGACGATATATTCGTTACGATAGTAACCTTATTCTAAACAGGACTTTTACGTGGCGACAAGCAACAGAGCGAAAGGTGGCGAGAACATCCGGCTCAGTTTAAGAGCGAGAATACGAGAGGGTAGGCGTATGCATGCGGCGACGACGGTGGTAACGGCGGTCGCCAGCTGATGCGCCAATCGTCGATTGCTAGAGTTCTCACTGGCGCGAGCACCGCCGGGCAAACTAACGTCCGCCCGCCTGCAGTAGACAACGTCAAGTAGTAAACCGCAAAGACCTGCCGCGAGTCATGTGTGAACAAGAGCGAGCATATGGATCACCGTGAGGGCGAAGCAGTCTCGGCGTGGGCACTCCGCGCATCGCCCTTCCTCAGCCGATTGAACTTCGGCAGCGTCTCGCGAAGGTATTCTGCGTGCTTCTTGCGCAAATCTGCTTCTTGTGCGCGTCCCCGGCCTGACCACGTCCGGCGTTCGGCAGCTGGTCCGAAGACCACCGTGAAGGGATCCAACGTCTCATCCTCGGTCGGAACTAACAGTACACCGGCACCAATAACACAGTGCGAGGACAGACGCACGGTATGGTGGACACGCGCGCGAGTTGAGATGGTATTGCTGTTGCCTATAGAGGGGCATTCTACGCCTACGCCACAATTAGCCTAGAGCGCGGGCTTCATGGCGGTGATGCACGTACGACACTGAATCTCAAACAAGTTGTCGTCTCCGATGCGCATTACCTCCTTGCGTCTGGCCAGGCGTTCGTCAGTCAGATTGACAGATCGTACATGCAGTCGGGAGACGCACCGATTGACAATGATGGCGGCCTCTTCAATGATGCAGCCTGCCCCGATGATGATTGGACCAGCGATGGCGAATATAGTCGCCTTGGGGTGAACAATCGTGCCTGCAAGACGGAAAGCCACAATCAGGGTCAGCTGTCGATCCTCGAGTGTAACGGAGCCGAAAGCAGTGCGTACCTGCACCAATGGTGATATCGCCCTTCAGCTCGACATCTTGACAGACTACAGCCTTGGAGTGGATATTGAATTTGTCACGTCTACATTCAGGGTCCGTTAGCAGTGCAGACAGTCGTAGACCGAGCGGCGCGCACATCGGGGCCATGTTCAAACGGGCATGGTGGTAGCGGAACGAGAGACGCGCAACTGCAACGCGTTTAGCCACTAGATCAAACGCGATCCTGTGACCGTGAAGCAGCGCGACGCGCGCGTCTGGGTCACTTCAATCCGTCTGTCATGCTTAGCTCTTGAGGCTGTGCACCTCATGGGAAGCGCGCCGTACATCGATACGTCACACGAAGCAGTTCTTGCTTTTACCTTTGACGCGACAATGTCCCGTCTCTAACATACCAGTTTTATACGAGGAGTGCTCAAGATCCCAGCCCTATGCACGCGAGCCATAACCACCAAACCCCCACAAACTCGCCAAGCGCCGACAAATACATTCTATCACGATGACTGACGACAACAAGTGCCGCTACTGCTCCACCTGTTTCTCCTCCTTGACGAATATCCACCAACCCGGCATCGGTGCTACAGTGTCGTCGTTGCTTTGCTCTGACAGCGCTCTATCGAGGCTCGAAGCAACGATGCCTGCTACCATAGTAGTCTCGAGCTTCTTCCCGTTGTCGTCAAGGTGCACGTCGACTTCAACAGTTCCGCTGGGGATGCTCGCAGTGTCGATAGTATGATAACCTGCTCCGTCAAGTGAGAGTGCAGTCCGCGGCTTTGAGAATGGGTTCTCCTGTATCTCTTTTGCAACGATCTCCATATTTGCTCCTGGAACACCCTTCTTTCCATGTCAGTATCATGGATGGATGGACACAGCGTGAAGACCCACCTCGTTCAAAGGAAAGCCAAGCCACTCTCCTTCTGTACTGAACACGCAAAAGGCTGTAATCCAACCTGATAACCATGTCGGCCCACTTCCCCCGCCCTGGTAGTGTGCGACCCTTTGCCAGAACTCGAGATTTGCCATATCCTTCGGCTTGTCAAACGCTCCCACGAAGCGCCCAAGTACCGGCGCGAGCATATTGTGCCACACTTCACATTCTTTTCCGTATGAACGTAGCTTCTCGGCACGTCGCGCGATATCCTCCCAGTCTGCCTTGTCACCCAATAGCGTCAGGCGGGGAATACCACATAGGAGCGCGAAGGAGTAGTCGAAGTAGGCTTTCATCGTGGCCATCATCGTCACACTCGCCACGACTGTATCATTCGGCGTAGTGGTCGAAAATCGTGGCAAGATCCACGACCGTAGCTCAGGGTCGACGATGTGCTTCTCCATCTCACTCGTCATGTTCTCCGCAAGCCGACCAAAGTCAACATCATAGCGCGTGCCGGCCGCAGTGACCGTAAGCTTCTTCTTGCCTTCGTGTGCTACAAAGCGCGAGCGTAACTCTTCCGCGCGGCCAGGGCCATTGACGAAGAAGGAGAATTGCGTGAGGATCGCGAGCCACACGTCGTCGGGGCGAAGTACGAGTGCACGGTGATGGTTGTACGCCTCTAGCACCGTTGTGACGAGGCCACCACGCGCGGGAATGAGTGGCACTTCGGATGAGGCAGTCGGCCCGCGCCCGAGGAACGACTGTAGGATCTCTTTAGCTTTTGGTCGAGCTGACTTCTGCAGAAGGGACGCGGCGTCGATCGGGCTCGCATCAGGGGCGGACTCGGCGCGATGACTGGCGGGGTAGAATGTTACAGGCATATTTGTCGCAGTGATCGAGGGGGAAAGCGTAGTCGAAGCTCATCCTCGGATGCCTAGAGGCTATATAGATGTGGGTGGGGTGCCAGTCGAACAGCCTCCGAGTGTGAGATCACCATGCCTCCACATCGACACAGCACGCCTGGCCCGAGTGGAACATGGATCGACTAGCGCAACCAACGAGGCGGACCGAGCCACCTGTTATCTATCTCATCGGTCTCGTGCGACTCGTCGTAATTGGATCTGACGGACACTTATCATCTCGGATATGGTGTAACGGCTAACATTGCCGGCCTCTCGTTTTGGAGCGCGCGGGCGTCGTTGTGGGCACGGGTTCGCTCCCCGCTCAACGCTGCCGGGCTCGCAAGCTCGCCGCGGCAGCGTATCGCGGGAATCGAACCCGGCCCACACGACGCAGCTCGGGGTTCGATTCCCCGTATCCGAATCGGGGCTCATAACCTGTTCGACTCGGGTCGTAGAGTATGGTCCAGGCAGGGACTCTCTTGCATTTTTCGTATTGTCTACCCTAGAACCAGATTCGCGAGCCTCGTGTATGATCGCATCACACTTTTGAGCAGCCCATGACGCATCCGGAAGATCAGGACCCACGACGGGCCACAAGGAACGACCACCCCCTTTGAGTCAACCATGACAACAAGCCAACTCTAACACCTGCAAGCAGCTTGCAAACTTAACCACCAACCACCACCCACCGCACCCTACCCCGGCCCCCGTCGCTGGGCGCGCGCGCTGCGCGAGAGATGCTTGTCCTGTCTACATTGCACAAGCTGCTCTCCCAGGCCATATCGGCCGACGTGCACGCTGCGGCGCTTTGGACGCCGACGGGGCAGCTGGTCGCGTGCGCGTATGGGAGGAAGAAGAGCAAAGACGATGTGCGCGTCCTCGTCGGCCTTGCGACCGAGGTGTGGACCGAGGTCAAGGGTTTCGCCGCCGCCGAGACCGAGGTACGCGCGCGAGATGTCTGCACTTCCCGGCGGCTAGGGCCTCATACATCAATGACATAGATCGGAAGAATCGTAGTTGTGCCTATAGAAGACGCGTCGGTGCCGGAGAAGGGCAAGGACGCGGAAAAGGCAGAGCCTGTCGAACCGCTGATGCTGGTGTCGCTGTCAGCGTCCGAGAATGTGGATTGGGATGCTCTAGAAAAGAAGGCAAGTGCCATTCATCCTGCAACGCGCACACCTGTCTAACGGCCGCGCTATACACAGGCTAAGGATATCGCGCAGCACCTTGCGAAGCCCGTAGGCAAAATCCGTGCCCCTCTGTTGGCCGCGCCCACCAAGCCGGCCGCGCCTGTACCCACCCGGGGTCGCGTCGCATCGTAACGACTCAGCGGAAGGTTATTTGAGTTGCACTCTCCCATGCAACGCATGCTATCGCTCTCAGTACATACACAAAACTATGCCTTTCGGATAGACTTGGGTTACTGTCCCGCTTTTACGCGCTTTCAAATGCTATCTTGACCGCGTTTCAACTTTGCTGTAGAGCGCTCATGCGCTGTGTATCATCTTACCCGACTTCGACCGTTCCCCGTAGCTGTCTTACTGTACATATAATGCTAATGGCTCCGTTTGTGCACACCCACACTTTGATTTGAGAGAAAGGTCGAGGGAAGAAATCGCAGGCACGGCATCGGCGCGCGGCGACGCGTGAGTCGTTGTGCGCGTCACGACCTCTGCACCGAACGGCGACGAGCGCCCTCCCATTCTCGGCCATGAAACGATGGTCCGCCTCTGCCGCAGCCGTTGCCCGCTCTTCCACGCGCAACGACGCGCGAATACACGCTCGTAAGGCGTACAGCGCGCTCGCAACCGCCCACCGTCACGTCCCGGACGCGTCCGCACATGTGCACGCGCCGCTACCAGTACCACCTCTGACGACACAGCCTGCTCGACCAGATCCTTATAAGCTTCTTAAACCTGAGCTGGATACTCTACGAGAAAGGCTATTAAACTTGCTGGGCTCTGCGCATCCGACATTAACGGATATTGCGAAATACTACTTCTTGCATCCGTCGAAGCAGGTCCGACCGCTGCTCGTACTATTATTCGCCCGTGCAACAAATGGGTTGGGGTCTGGTTGGGACGACAAGGCATGGGCTGCCGAATGCGAGGGTGCAAGAGGCCGAGCGGAGGAGCTGGACGAACCGCTGTCTCGACCCGACGTCTTGAACGACTGGAATCCGTCCATGCCGGACACGACCGCATCCTTCGCGACTGCGTTCGACTTGCACATGCCAGCTCCATCATTACCCCAACCAATGCCTCCACCTCGACTGTCGCCGCACGTACCTGCGCTCGCCGACGCCTTACTACCAACACAAGTTCGTCTTGCACAGATTGTGGAAATGATCCATGTCGCATCGTTGCTACATGACGACGTGATCGACGGCTCGAACACAAGACGTGGCGCACCGAGCGCACCTGCAGCGTTCGGGAATAAGTTCACGATTCTCGGGGGCGACTTCCTTCTCGGTCGCGCTTCAGCCAGCCTGTCGCGGTTGGGCGAAACCGAGGTCGTCGAGCTCATCGCGAGCGTCATCGCGAACCTCGTTGAAGGAGAGATCCTACAATTGGACAAGGTCGTGGCGGAGAGCGAGGCCCTTGCAGGAGCCAAAACGGGTGGCGGGTCCGACGGGTGGAATATCTACCTGAGGAAGACGTACCTCAAGACCGCGAGTCTCATGGCCAAGGGCGCACGCGCAAGCGTCGTCCTCGGCGGCGGTCGCGCAGGCGAATTGGAGAAGGAGGTCGCATACGCGTACGGGCGTAACATTGGCATCGCGTTCCAGGTACGTCTCGACGCGTAGCGCGTATCGTGCGTGAGCGCGTAAAGGTCAGATGATCTGACTGTCCTTTGATCTTCAGCTCGTGGATGATATCCTCGATTACGAGGCGGGAGAAGCGACGTTGGGTAAGCCTGGTGGCGCGGATCTGCAACTGGGGCTTGCGACGGGCCCTGCGCTTTATGCATGGGAAGAGCATCCCGAGATGGGCCCGCTGATTGCGCGCAAGTTTGGGCAGGAGGGTGACGTCGAGCTGGTATGTGTCCTATCGTGTAAAATCTCCACTCCGCACACTCATAGCGAACACTTCCAAAGGCGCGCGATCTTGTCCGACGGTCATCCGGTGTAGAGCGTACGCGCAGCCTTGCCCTAGCTCACGCCGATAAGGCTCTCGCCGCGTTGCATCATCTCCCAGAGAGTGATGCACGCGGCGCTCTTGAAGTTCTTACCGAGCGAGTGGTCAAACGCACCCGGTGATTCTCCAGCACACGTTGAAGGTGTTTCCTTGATAGTCTACCCTCGTCTACTTCGCTGTCCCATAGAGCAAAACACTACTCACGTGTTAATCCCCCGAACTTCAATGCTCAATAGAAACGGGCCAATCTTGATATGCTTAAGACGTCTACTTAGGGCCTCCAGTGCCCATAAACAATATCAATCCAAAAAGTTCTCAAGCTATCCGGAGCTTGAACTTGTACTCTTTTTGTTCGCTCTCAAATACATCAAAAGACAAATGCATGACACGATCGATTCGGATACGGGGAATCGAACCCCGAGCTGCCGCGATCCTCTTGAGAGGCGGCAATGTTAGCCGTTACACCATATCCGATGGTAGTTATTTATTAAGTAGGCCGTAACGACGTCAAAACTCACTTACGGTATATCTGGAGGCTTTCGACTCAAAACAAATCCGCAAGCTGCTCAGGCTTCTCACAGAATCATAGGCATGTCGCTCTGAGATATTATTTCAAGCTTTCATCCGGAAGATCGCGACGGTTCTAATTTATGCGGTCGCATCATCGAACGAGTAATCATAGTACAACATTTAGGTAAGAGGCGTTCGCGCGCGGCCCGTTCACCAAGTTACCTCGGGCGTCTTCCAGGAGTCGATATGTCCATTCTCAAGGGGTAGGTGCCAGGAGGGTGACGGTAGCACAAGCAGCCGAGCATGTCCCAAGGGCGGAGTTGCATGCGATAATGGCGGCTGGGGCAGCCGCGGCCGCGATGACCGTGCCAAAGGTGGCACCGGCGGCGGCGTAGCACGCCACGGCAACGGCGTTACATCCTGTCATATATGACTCTGCTTAGCGCGAGCTAGTATCTGCTACACCGAGGGAGGCTCACCGGTCTGGCAGATGCCGTAGGCAATGGGGCCCGCGGACACGGCGGCGGGCGCGAGGAGCACAAGCGGGAGAATAAGCTTCATCGGTGTGTGCGGGTGGGTAGAGGGCGATGATTGTCAGAGCGAGTCTTTGGGGGATGGCAACCCGAAAGATAGCTTTATATAGCGTCGGGCCTGTCCCTGTCGCTACGGGTGCTGGCATGTTGTAGTGGCTCGATGGCATGCAAAGGAGGGGCCCATGTGCTGTAGGGTTTACCACGGTTAGCCGCCATACCGCGCTCCCCTGTGCGCGCTGGATTACGAGCAGGTCTATCACTGGCCTGTACGTGCATTCAAACTGCACAGGAATAGACATTACACAAGGGCCGAGGTGGAGGGAGCAAAGTTGCGCTCTACTCGGCCTTGAGCGTTCAGGTCATATAGCACACGTTGAAGCTGCTGATGCGACATCCTTGAATGTCTTGTCGCTGCTCTACTCCAGGAGTGGCGAGTTCTATTGACGCGCTTAAAGGGGTCCACGCATAGTGGTGTCTGGAGATCAAGAGCATGCATTCGATGTGACGACTCAATAGACAGCAGATTGTGAGCGCAAATAATAGCGAGACGAATGTCGATGATACTATACTCCCCGCGCCTGACGCGCCTCTCCATAGTCCCAGTCACCCAGTATCCCATGAATCCAAGCTTACTCCGGCCTAGAAGCACGGAGCTATACATTCGCGCGCGCCCACCACGCGCGACGCCTACGTTTTACAACGCCTACTTGCGCTTCTTCACCGGCGTCTCGTCCTTCTTCTCGCCACCAGCGGGTGCGACAGGTGCCTTCTCCGCGACCTTGTCGTCCGGCGTCGGTGCGTCGGTCTTCTTCGATGGTGCGGGCTTGGCCGCGGGCTTCTGCTGCGAACCGACGAGACCAAAGAGGGCACCGATCATACCGAAGAGCGTAAGGACACCAACAGCGAGGGCAGCGCCGGTCTCGGGGTGCGTCTTGAACGCCTCAACGGGGTCGACCTTGGCGGCGTCGATGAAGGTGAAGACCATCTGGCGGACGAACTCGACCGGGTCCTCCTTGAAGGTGACAGACGAGGTCTCCTCAGCCTTATCTTCCTTCTTGGGCTTGGCAGCCTCGACCTCGAGCGGCTTCTTGACGTCGAAGGTCTCAGCCTTAAGCTTGAGCGCGTCCTCGACAGAGTGGCCAACGTAGATGTTGTCGAAGAGAATGTCCTCTGTCATGGTCCAGAGCTCGATACCGATACCGCCAATCTTAACAAGCGACTTGAGCGGCGTGAGGTCCTCGAAGAACTCGGGGTTCGCGATCTTGCGCGGGGCCCACTCGCCAATGTACGCCGGGTTGTCGATCATGGGAGCGTACCAGGTGCCCTTGTAGTCGGGGTTGGGCTTGAAGGGGCGCTTCCACTCGCCGCAGCCGGAGACCTCCTCACACTTGGGGTTGGGGATGGTGGGCGCAATGTAGTCGCCATCCTCTTCATCATCCCACTCCTCGGGCTTCTCAGCGTCTGAGAGGGGAAGTCAGCACGGGCTTCTATGGATATGTCGAGAATAAGAATGAACACACCAGGGTCGGGGATGACGGCCGGCTCGTCGACGAGCCAGTCCTCCGGCATCTCAGCGTCCATGTCAGGGATCTCGTAGGGAGCGTCCTCATCCCAGTCCTCGGGCTTCGTGGCCTCTGGGTCGGCGATACGCTTGGTGTCGACCCAGTCCTCGGGCTTGAAGTCCTCCGGGTCGTCGATCTCAGCGGCCGGGTTAACGGCAGGCGAGAAGTCCTCGAGAAGAGAGCCGGTGGATTGCGACTCGCCGTTGAAGAGAACCTCGTACGTCTGGTTGGAAGGGCTGTCACGTATTGCTTAGTCCGGGATTCTGGTATATATAAGGGTATGCACATACTGGAGAACGAGAGTGTACAAGTTGGTTGTCTTCTCAATTGAGGGCTTGGGAGGCGTCTTGAGGTGCTTCTCCTCGAACTCGCCGGTGACGGGGTTCTTGTGGCGGAAGATGAAGTGAATCTGTGGCGCGGCGCGTCAACACGTGTTCCCGCCGTACAAGTCAATCCGAATACTCGCCTTGGTGCCCGGGCACGTCAAATCGGGGCCGAACATGATCGTCCAAGGGGTCTTGTCGGAGAACTCCTTGCCGCTCGTCTGGAAGCCGTCTTCGAGCAGCTTGACGTAGCCACCGCCGCAGTTGCCGCCTTCCTGGTACTTGACCTCGTACTGCACAACAAACGGCTCGTCTGCGAGCGATAAGGACGACTCGAACGGAGCAGAGATCGCGTGATGGGCCGCCTTTGTCTTCGCGACGAGACCGAGGTCACCCTCGATGACGGGCGTCTTCGGCTCCTCGACCGACCACTTGCCGACGTAAGAGAACGTCTCGCCGCCGACGGGCGTCTTCTTGGTCGCCTCGGACGGCGTCCAACGCGAGTCCCAGTCCTCGGTGAACTGCTCGAGGAACGGCGCCTTGACTTCCGTGGGCTATACCAGGTTTATTGTCAGCCATACTTTCGAGACAACGAACACGAAGGTGATCGAACCTTGAACACGGGCTTGTCCTGTGCCGAGACGCCGGTGGCGACGACGGCGACAAGCAGAGCGTTCACCGCTACACTTCGCATGATGAGTACGAAGGACCGAGACGGAGGATGGAATCGAAAGGAGAGAGAGGGTTGGAGGTGGTGTGTACGTCCGGGCGCTCAACCTGTCTCGACACGTATATAGCGCGCGTGGCGGCTTCGGACAGCACACGTGTCACCGCCTCGGCCTGCGTGGACATTCTATCGTTTTCCAGGCCTTTTCCCGCCGTTTTCCCCGCGCTCGCTTCCGACCGCGAAGACGGCGTGGGGGACATGAGAGAGACGATAGCAAATGATAGAGCAACTATTCGACTGGTACATGTACATGGTGTTTCTACCCGAGCAAGTCCGCGTGTCCCGACGCCGAAAGAGCGAGCTGTTCAAACCAGTTAGCTGTGGCGCGTTTGGCATACGCATAGGTGTACTGACCACAAACTCATCGTCGAGATATTTCGACACGGAGATCTGATCACCCAGACCCTTCCTCCGACGCGTCTTGAGCACAAGATCGCGGGCAAGCGCCTGACCCGACGCCGGCTCAAGTGGACGCAGCTTGATACTGGTGTCCGTGGGATCGCCTGCGCACGGAGAACGGAAATCATCGTGAGCGCGCGCACAGCAGACGGATCACAGAAATATATGGGCTTACCAGGTACGATCGACCAGTGGTCAAACACTTGCAGACAGAATGCTTGGCCCTGCGTGGCTGTCCTCAGATCCGTTTCAAACCCGTTTGCGTCGATGACCGGGATGAGCGCTTTCACGGTGTACAGTGGCGAGCCCGCCTTGGGAATGTCCTGAGTGACGTGTCCACGCCGGCGCGCTAGGACGGTGTACACGGCAGATATGCAGTCAGCTGGTGCCTGCACTTCCACGAAGTAGACGGGTTCCATCAACCTCGGAGTAGCCTGCCACCGGATGCGTGAGCGCCGCGGCCACGTATGGAAGTAGGTATTCCTCTCACCATAAGGAACGACGAGTAGCACACGCGACGAGCAGTCGGCACAATCTGCCCTCCGCCACGGAATATAGGCTCTTGTGCCAGACTTGCGTCGAGTATACGGAACTTGACATTTCGCATAGCTACGAAGTCGGACTCAGTTACGAAGCACACGTGGTACATGTGGCGCACTCACGCTCGTCGCATAATGGCCCTTCGCGTGCGCCCCACTGGAAGCCTTGCTTGATATGCTCTTTGACGGTCCCGAGCAGCTTCTTGTCGACGGACGAAGGCAGTGTATCGTCGAGCAAGATATTCGGGCCGGATTCTTCTGGACCGAACGCCCAGATGGAGCGCGAAGCGAGCAGGTCCCATTGGTACTTCTCTTGGAAGAATTTGCCGCGGTCCTTTGGCGTCATGCGCATGTTGACGCGACCGGACTCGATATCCTCTGCGATACCTCGCTCGAGCGGCTCGGCGATCATAGTCAGTCGGTTTCTGTACCCTCCGTTAACGAATGGACACAGAGAATGATCCGAGTTAACCTACTTCTTGTTCGGCGTGTCGGCGTAGCACTTCAACGCGCTCGTCTCCAATACCGTCTCCGCGAACTTCGTCACCGGGTCTGACACCTTGATCTCAATCTCCGAGAACAGTCTCCTCAGATCGTGCATGACACAGTCCAAGTAGAGCTCGCCAGTGCCGATGAGGACATGCTCGCCGCTCTCCTCTACCTTGGTAGAGACGAGCGGGTACGACTTATTGATACTCCGGAGACCAGACAACATCTTCGGCAACTCAGATGGTGCGACGGGCTCGATGGCGATCTTCAACACAGACTCCGTCATGTGCTTGATTGGCCTAAAGATGTAGAGGTCCTCCTCAATGTCGACGGACGCCAGAGTAGCAGTTTTCATGATTGAAGCGTCGACTCCGCCTATCAAGGCCAAGTTACCGGCAGGAACTTCGTCAACAGGGACGAAATATCTGCACGTGTCAGTCAGTAGAGTCTCTAACATGAGCGTTGTCAATGAACTGACCTGGACTCGGCTACCCACAGATCCTCAACGGTCACCTTCATCATGTCCTCCTCGTCTTCGGGAGAATATCCTTCTCCAAGCACCTTGATGCTCGCGCCCTTCTTGAGAGTGCCGCTGTATACGCGACCAAGCGCGCGGAAAGACTGTGCATCCGTGGTCTGGTAGAGCTTCGTGACGTTCACCATCACCGGTCCTTCGGCGTTAACGGACTTCATCGACTGCACGAGGTCGGACGACATCGGGCCAGAGTATGTTCGCTCAACCTGGACATAACTTCAGCCAAACATCCGAAATGCCATGATACAGCGTACCTTCTCCTCAGCAGCCTGAATGGGGTTGGGTATGTGGTCGACAATCATGTCAACAAGACCAGTCGACGGCCCAAAGAACTGGTCCATCACGGCCTTCAGCAACGGGCGTACATCCATCTTGTACATGACCGGCTTGAGAAAAATATTCAAGCTATCGAGCGTTTCCCTTAGCTGTTCGGTATCCTCGCTGATCACATGGCTGTAGAGTTTATATAGCGGTTCGAGGACGAACTCGACGAAGGAACGGCGCGACTCAGGGTCCGCGGCCTTGCGTGTGAACTTGCGCGTTTCCTTGTTGAAGTAGATGTCACCCCAGAGACGGTCAGCGAAAGAGGCCGTGTCCATAGGACCTGCAAGGATGTGAGGTCGTATACCGGGGTACATCGACAGTCGACTTGCCGTATGTCTCCGCGTACATCTCGGCAAACGAGCGTAGTGTGAAACACCAGCCCATGTCCGTGCTGGCGAACGCGACATTGCCGTTCTCGGGGCTGACGCGGTGAGCAGGGTCCGGATCAATGCCACTATAACATGTGCCACATATTAGCCGGAGCTACAATCCCTATTTGTGAACTGACCTGATGAAGGTATTGATTTCTTCAATGGTATGCTTGATTTTGTAGTACGCGTCTGCGGGCGGTATGCGAAGTTCAAGAACAAGACGGTCGATTTTGTTCACGACGAGCGTGATTTTGATGTTCTCTTGCAACGCATGACGGATTATATGTTCTGTGTTGATCATCATCTGAGACTCCGGTCAGTTTATTGGTTTTGGGGGTATGTACTGGAGAACTCACGCCCTCAACAACGTCCACGACCAAAACGATGCCGTCTACTAACCGCATAGCTGACGCCACTTCGTCCATAAAGTTGACATGTCCGGGCGTATCAATAAGATGGATTAGGTGCGACTTTCCAGCCGTGTTTTGCAAGACGAGGGACATTGGTGTGGACTTGACAGAGATGAGACGCTCGCGCGATAGGTGGTGGGTATCCGTATACCTCAACTATAAACGAGCAACTGATTGAGGTCAGTATATTTTGGAGTTGTATGAGCACTTACCGGCTTGTCCGAGTCCCATACCAGCTTGTGCGTCTCGAAGACGAGCATGTCCATGAGCGCGGTCTTGCCATGGTGCAAGTGACCGACTACAGCAACGTTGCGGGTCATCTCAGGAAATGCAAGCATATTGAGCATGAATCTGAAGTATCTGTTAGTTGCGCGAGCCTTTTTGGATCCAATTTATCACGCACCCTTTGTCGAAGCGCGTCTCTGGCATATCCTTCTCCTCGATGTTCCACTTGCGCACTTTGACCGGTGCAATGATGGGTTCTGTCAACGGTTGCGCGTCCTCCTCTTGCACTAGTGTTTCCACATCCTGGCCATACACTTGCGAGGCAGTAGGATAGTACTGTTTGTCTTCATGTAGAATGACGGCGTTGTGCACTGGTTCTGAATGGTATCGAGCGGTTCATGAGCACTTATAGCATTATAGCCAGTCTACACGCACCGTTAACCTCCATCAACGCTCCCTCGCCCGCCTCCTGCATTGGCTCGTCGTCGAACCCCTCCAATGGCGCGGGCTGCTGTGGCTGCTGGGCAAAGTCATCCTGCTGGATGTCCTCCTCGTCCGAGTCGAGGTCCGCCCCAATATAGTTTCCGAACTCGTCGTAGTCTTCAAATGACGCCATTATATTATCAGGAATGGGTTGATTTCGGAAGTGGCTGGAGGGAGACCAGTCGAGCAGTGCGCGCCCGAGAAGAGGATGAGGGCAAGACGCGACCAGCGTGAACGCGCGACGCGTCGCGTCCCACGCCTTGAACCCAGTCCTCCATCATCCCTCCGCATCAAACATGTCGTCTCTTTCCGATGACACCCTGCGCAAGGCGCGTTCGGTCAATCTAACCCGAAGTGGTGCTCAACGTCAATATACCGGATACAGATTCTCGTGCAAATTCAAACCACCGCTGCCAACGCCCACAAGAATTTGGGCGCAACGAAGCAACAGATCGCCGTCAAGGAACGCGAGCGGCGTATATTGCAGCTGACCATTGAGGAGATCACCGGCCTCGAGCCTGATGTGAACCTGTATAAGGGTGTCGGAAAGATGTGCGCCGGACCGATCTGCGTGCTTCCTACTTGACCGAACGGCTGCATAGGTTCATGATGGAGCCGAGACCTGATATGGAGAAGAGCCTGAAGGACGAGGAAAAGACGCTCACGGACGACTTGAATAACCTGGGAAAGAAGGTATAATTGAGGGCACTCTGCCCAGCCACTTTACGTGTGCTGACTTCTGATAAAGGCGAAGTATCTGGAAAAGCAGTTCACAGACGCGCAAAACCAACTACGCGATATCGTGGGTTCATCTGTACTGCAGGACACTCATACATACTCACGACTGCCATAGTTCAATAGTGCACCGAGGCAATGACCACCCTGCATAGCTTTCCTTTCGTCCTGTCATTCATACCCTGCTGTGCATGTCTGTCGCATATCTGTAGCAAATAGTGGATCCCGTCTTCTCTCTGTGGCGCTGTTCATGACATATATGCCGTACTGCGGTGAGTTCGACTCTCATTCGAGTCACCATCAACGCCTCGCTGCCTGGTCTGGAGCGCATAGAAGCGCCACAAGCGCCCTACTTCAGACAACGTGTGTTCTCGCAGGTTTCCCTACAGTTTTCCTCTCGACCACCATGTCCTCTGACGCCGTATCCGCACAAGATGCTGACCTCTCGACGAAAGCTGAGGAGTTCATTCACACGGAGTCGCTCACGAAAGCCGACTACTACGAATCCCCAGATGGTTTTGCCAAAGACGTTGAGCGCAGTACCACCCCACTACAGGCGAGGCTATACATTGGCCGTGCGAAGCATCTCGCGGAAAATGACAAGTACGAGGCTGCATTCTGTGTGAGCGCTCCCCAACTGATTTCTCCTCGGAAGATTGGCGGACGCTCTCGCAGATGCAGACGTTGTGAGTCAATTGCTGTGACCGCAGTTTTCGAGGCACAATACTGACTCCATTGCTTGCCCCACAGGCGACGATGTTACAGCCACATTCTGTCGAAGCGTGGGCCTATTTGGCAATGATTCAACACGTCAGATTCTCTGTGCTAAGTTCGCTTTCCATATACTGACACCGCATTTAGCGTTCAGGGCTGTTTCGCGAGAGTATCAACTCGTTTAAAAAGGCGCAAGCGACCTTGCCGGCTGAAGGTGACATGTCTGAACAGGACAAGGAGCTCAAAGCACAACTTCATGATAACATCGTGCGGGTTCTGACGGACGCTATGAAAGAGAGCGGGGTGAAGGCCAAGAAGCCGGAGCCGAGGCTGCCTTGGGAGTGCGCGGAGCCTATCCTAATCAAGATGAAGGAAACGGGGCTCGACAAGACCAGTAGCGTATGTGTGGTTCGCCTCCATACAGTCTTTACTAACCTTCGCTCACCAGGCCTGGCTCATCATCAACGCCTATGATATATTCAATCATGCCGCAGACTTCATTTGTCGGGGCAACCCCGAGCAATGGCAGATGATGGAGATCCCTCCTGGCACATTTACACCCGTATGTCTATGGCTGCTTTGACGTGACCTAAGGTTGATGGTCTATCTACTCTCAGGCGGCCCAGAGCGTCCTCGAAGGTATCATGCGCGATCCCAGATGCTTCATAGACAAACCCGAGTTCAGTGCCAGAATACAGAAACAACGGGAGTTCCATATAATTTCCTTGCCCTCACCCTCTGCTGATGCAAAGCAGTCAACATAGAGTTGGACGACAGGAATGGATGGGATCACGATTGTCCGCTCGATCAAGTACAGCTTGAGTTGAAACACCGTATCCGTGTGAAGGGATGGACGGACATCAAAACAGCTGTGAGGGCCTCAGTACAGTACGTTCAACCGCGCGTCGTCGTTTGCGGCCGTTAAGACTGCTATAGGGAATGGATACTCCATGCATTCCTGGCCCACGTTTACGACAAAAATCCTGGTGCTGCGCTCAAGCTCTACACCAAAGCAGTGTCAATGATCGAGTTCGTCCGCACAACATGGCCGGATGTCGATCTCACGAAGCGCGGTGCCATCTGCGAAAACGCGTTCTTATTCCCTCTCAAGCGTCTGACGTTGCGTGCATACCTCGACGTGAGTGCCTCCGTGGGTGACGGTATACAATTGCTCAACCAAATATGAAGCCCGGAATCTCGAATCGGTCGCTCGGTCCCCTCCTCGCTGCATCGGAAACGTTCGCGGCCGAGCTCGTCAAAGAAGCGCAGGCTGAGCTCCCCCGTCTCGATACCCAGCACTTGGACACTTCTGAGAGGTTGTCGTACTGGATCTATCCCATTGCAGATGGGTATGCGTAAGTGAACATATGTTCCTGTTCCGAATGCATACCGAACCTGACAATTACGTAGATCACTGGCCTGGATGCATTACTTCAGAGGAAAAACCGAGAACGAGGGCGCTGGATTCGGACGCTTCCGGAGTGCTCATAAGTTGTATCTTGCCGCAGCCGGACACTTGAATGAGGATGAGGAGTATCACACTTGTGAGTCTACTGAGCTCGTGGTGGCTGTATCTCGGGACTTACGCTCGCAGATTTCCTCGCATTAGCTGTAGACTGCTTATGGCGAAGCAGGGCTTCGCTCAACGATATACTGCCTCTCTGCCGTCGCGTCCGAGATGCGGCGCCAAAGATGCGAAAGATCTGGGCCCACTCTCAGCTGAGCTCTGCGCGCGATGCTCGTATACGACAGATTCTGAGCTACGAGGCGGAACACAGGCGGAGGATAGAGAGCGGAGAGACAACCCTCGAGGATGTCGTCACACCTACAGTAAGTCGACAGCCATGACTTTTCAACATGTTCATTGACGGTCTTGTATAGGACTGGGACGTCGAGAGTGATGTTCACGTGTTCGTTTGATGTCGTGATACTGTAGGTGTACACTTGAGACTAACTTTGATGTGAACGAGGATGGATATTGTAAATCGAAGTAGAGCCTTTGAGGGATACCGTAGCTAGGTCTCCCGATAAGCCCTCTCAACTTGGTGGATGATACCCCAGACTGTGTGCAGCCCATGTCACGAGCGCGTTCTGAGCCTGGCAAAGCTGTGATGGGAGCACGGCAGGATGCTGGTTTGTCGCTGTGGAGTGCATGTGGATGGCCGGACTGCCGCTCAGTGATATGTTCCCTCTGCGCGCTCAGTGTACATCCATCCCAACGATGTAGCGCGTCTAGTAGGCGACATCGCGAATGAGTGCTTTCCGGGATGAAAGACTAGAGCGTCACATGGAGTTCATGTATCAGGTTATAGTGCTATACATGCTACGATTCACAACATGATTTGTGATACATGGTGCACTAGAGCGTACGAGATCGAGCAAGAGTGTCAACCCATGCCCATGCCACCCAAAGTGACCCACTGCGGTCGTCTCTCAAAGTGGATTGGGGTGCCTACAACCTCCGGGACGATAGCATGAAGGGATGACAAGAGCTCCTCCGCCCGTTCCAAATCGTCCGTCCTGAAGTTCCCGAACGATAATCGCTTTATACCGACCCCTGCAGCTGCACGACGCTCCAGTCCAGGACAGAAGTCCGCCCAATCAGCTGGCATAGCCGGATCGTCGTCCTCGTACCCGATTTGGAAGTGGTTGAAGCCCAAGGTGTTCTCGATGGCGATGTATTCCAAGTTGGGGAATATATGGAGCTCGCCGTCGGCCAAGGTCTGCGGACAGAGGGCTTCCCAGAGCCCTTGATGCGGAGGAAAAGGGTCGATGGCAAATGTGGTGACGGTCTTATATCGCCTCAGCGCGTCCTTCCACCGTGTGGGGTTTGATCCGATAGTCGCCGCGAGCTCGATGGTCTTCAACTCTTGTAGATTATACAGCTCGTACATGCGCTCGAGTAGCGGGATGAAAGGCCCGGCGGTCTCGTCCACCGCTTCGAACATCCAACCGGATAGAGAGATGTCCAGTAGGAACTCATGATCAGAGGCGAGAGGGCCCGACCACGAATCGTGCGACACTCCTGCTTTGGTGTAAGCGAAGACGAGCCGTAGAAGCTGATCCGCACTGCGCTGGTCGTCATCAACGCTGAGCCCCGTGATTCTGGGGCAGCCAGATTGCCTGAAGTGGGGACTGATGGTCTCCAGAAAGTCGAGCTGACCGGGTCTTGACATCGAGTCGTCATCGACCGTCAGCCTAACCCTCGTATCCGACGGAAATTGCAGATATGACCACAAGGCCTGGCAGGTTGTCATTGGACCTCCTAAGCGCAGTTCTTCAAGATGAGGAAATGCGAATAAGGGCGTGTCTTCGTCGCATCTCGGTAGAACGATCGGCAGGCAGTTCTCCAAAGTGAGCACGCGGACGTTCGACAAGCCGCGCAACAGGTCGAGAAATACTGGGTTCGATGGAAGCTGTATTTCGTCGAAGGTGTCTTGATCGTACTGCAGCTCGAAAGATTCCAGTGAGGACAGGATGCAGGGAATGAAGACGTTCCCCATAGAGATGCGGCGTAGTTGGGGCGCATTCAACGGAGGCCGCTGATAAGCAGTTTCATCTTGAGCATGGATGAGAGGGAACTCGAGCGTCAGCTCCTCCAAATATGGGAACGTTTCTCGATGTAAAGTCTTCATTTCGAACGGCCAGGCGCAATATCGAGCGAGTAGCGTCTTCGGCGGGAAACTGATGATGCGCGCGTTATGGATGTGGTCGCGGATGGACTTCAGCACTTGAAGAGGCGGATGCTCCCAGTTCTCCAACTTCATGGACAGGGGAACGGTGCCGGCGCGTGCGATCATCTCGCCGACGGCACCGGGCGACATGGCGAAGGCGTAGGCCGCCCAAAGTGACCGCATGTTCAAGAGAGTGTCGCGCAGACGGTGGCAGACATGGCCGAGGCGTATAAAGCCTAGCGTATTGGGTAGCTGTGATTCCTGTCCATCTTCACTATGGTTCCGCGCGTTCCACCGTGGGGGTTCGACTTCAGCGATGAATTGGATGATGACGGCGATACACTCTGGCGGAAGCCTGAAGAAGGCGGAACAGTCGTTGTATCGCGATCTCAGAACCCGTGAGATGGCCTCGAGGCGTTCAAAATCATGCGCAACCTGCGCTGCGAGTTCCGCGGATGAAAGTCGAGATGAGAGCACGTCGGCCACTGAGCGTACGCTCTCCGGCGTGAAGTCATCGGTCAAGATGTGGCTAGACGAGAGCGTTGAGTCCTTATAAAAGAGGATCGAAAGCCAGAGACTTACAACACCGAGGCTTTCTCCCCGTAAAGCACGTTCATCGCGAGTTGAACTGAACGACTGCAGTGATGGCGGTTTGAACAAATGCGCGCCGAAATCGCGCCGGCGTGTTTGCCCCTATTTGCTCATATTCTCACGCTGGTGGGTTGAAGTCATCCGCGATAATCGAGATTGGGGAAGTCCATTGAGATTGCAAGAAACGTGAGATGCTACATATATGCGTGTGGGGTGTCATACAGATACAAAGCGATGATCGACGTGCAAAGAAACCCGAGAAAAAACGTGACAAAGCATGATGATACAACGAGCTCGAGGCTCTTGATCAAGTGCAGCCATCTGCGAACTCGAAGACCGGCAGCGCTCGCTCCAGGCGGCGCGCCCCAAGGACTGTCTCCTTCCTATACCCCTCCTTCTAGACTTCTATCCCATACATCATCTCCAGAGAGGCGCTGGCGAAGGGCGAGCTTCACTTGCTCGAGCCCTTCTTGCCGCCGAGCACACCCTTGACGCCTTGAGCGAGGGCGCCGTACATGGCGTGCTGTGCGCCGGGCGAACCCTGGTGCATTGAGCCGAATGCGTGTGGCGCCGAGGGCGCGGACGGGAAGATGCCGGCGCCCATGCCCATCGGAGCAGCAGTTGCGTAGAGGTTGTACTGCGACATTGTGTAGTGTGGCGTGGTGTATAGGCGCGAGTGTTAATGTTCGTGGATGCAAGCGTGCGGCTAGTGGTGTATAGCGGCGGGGGG
>UWZB01000096.1:50766-64248 GCA_900536885.1 Peniophora sp. CBMAI 1063
ACAAGAACGGATGGGTCGTAGCGAACGAGTGAACGATGCGAGGACCGACAGAGACGTGACCGAGGCAAAGAATGTAGGCCGGAACCGCGCAGCGGGTTTAGTGTACGAGACGAGAACGACTGGCAAGGCAGGGGTATGAAGCCTGGCTGGGGAACTCTCGCGTCGTGCGTGCGGGGGCCTAGATATATGCGTCGTCGGGTCACTGATGGCGCGCGTGGGTGTATGCGGCGCGGAGGGCGGGCTGGGCGGAGGACAATAGCGTGTAGCGCTTTGGTCGCGGTGACTGGAGTCGGATGATTCCGTGCTGTAGAGTGCTCTTTTGTTCTCCGTACTTATAATTGTATGATACATGCTGAGAACGTTCGCGATGGTGTTCTACAGAGAGGAGAGCCGGTGAGGCAGAACAACAGCTTCCCGATGAGGAAGTCGCGTCAGGCGGGAAGCCAAGCCGTGAGCCGCGCCGACGGGTCCTATTGCACTCTTCCGATACAAGGTGCACATAATTATGCGTGGGGAGGCGCTTTGATCGAAGAGATAACAGGAGCGACGTAGCCTTGCACAAAACGGAGAACAAGGGCAGGGGAAAGCCAAGGCCGGCGCAAATGAGCCTGGACGCGCGATCGGAAGACTCTACAAGCATGCTCAAAGCCACATGAGCTCTGCGCAGGCCGGCAGCCGCCTAAGCACGACGTAAGTACTGACATCTAGCTGCCAGATAAGACAACCTCCAGTCGAGGAGCTGTATGGAGGTCGTATCGAGTACAAGGGCAATGCGGACCTTACGCCCCGATGAGATTTCGATGTCGGCCGAAAGGTGTTCCAACTGATTACGCAAGGATACCGACGCTGGCAGCAGCACTTGACGGAGAAAAGACTGGCTATGAAAGAGTCTGTGATCCATGATACACTACAGTACTTCGGGGTGAGACCGCCCAGTAATCCAAGTCTGCCTAGGATATAAAGACCGAAATCCAGAGGGGAAGGTATATGTGGGCCGTCTGCGCTGGATACCAGAGCCAGAGGAGAAACGAGACACTTTATAGAAACAGGATGAGGGAGACCCGGGGAATGCGATGAGGGAGGGACGGTATGTAAACGAGTGCGGATAGACGTGCCAATGCGGGGATGTGCGAGGACGACGTGGAGTGAGGATCGAACGATGCGGTCGGACGATAAATACGTGAATGCGAGTGAGAATACGGAGGATGCGTGCGATAGCAGGTGAGACGATGCGATGTGATGACGATATCAAAATGTGAGCGGGAGACGAGGGCATGGGAGAGCGAGGGTGGCGCGGGAGACAAATATGCAGAAGATCCACGAAGTACGAAAAGGCGAACCAGAGCGATGCAGAAGAAGGGGTGTCATAACAACGCATCGCCCTCCTTGCCCTGCTTGACTAACTCGCGCCATTCGGTTCTCCATCTGCTCATGTCGGCGCGCAACTTCTTGTTCGCGAGTACAACGCCGACCCATGTCATGAGCGCGTTCTCGTCCTCAGGTACGAAGAAAGAGGAAAGCATGGAGAGCATAGTCTCAAAGTTGGCCGAGTCGGATGTTATGTGTTCTGGGCACCCAGTCAATCAAGAAGTCAAGCCGGTATAGAAACATGAAGTGCATACCTCGGTACGCCCATATGATGGCTATAGCAACAACGACAAACAAGTCTTGGCCCTCAAGCAAGAAAGCGTCCCATAGCCTCAAGCTTGTCTGGAACGGTACACTATTCGCGAACAGCGTAATGTACCATTTCGTGGCATAGCTTGTGGTTGAGACCATGTGCTTCTTGAAAGCGGCGTACACGGGCGGCATGAGCTGTGCCATGATTTGTTCTTGCACGTATATGCTCTCAAGGAGCCCAGGGAAGCCAGGTGCGAAGATGGCGTGCATGTTGTAGGCGTCGTGTAGATGTACCAGGGCCGCGTACGCGCGCTCGGGTGCGACGTAGCATAGGAGCATGGCGGCCAACGGGCCCATGCCCTGGCAGTAACCACACTTGCTGCAGTGCAGTGAAAACGAATGCAGAACATGGAACAACGACCTCTGCCTATAAATCAACGTCAGCGGTCACCCAAGTTCACCTAATAGCAGATATACGTACCCGTGCCCATATCTTGTCCTAAATAAGATATGTCCGCTGATCGTTCTTGGTACGTCGAGGTCAATCTGCACGTCGAAGGTGCTAGGCTTGTCGAGGTCCAGGAAGTACTGTGACTTGAGTCTCTTCAAGTCGTCCGGCCCAGCGTGTGCAAAGTCGCTCATGAGCGCCGCCCAGGCCGCCGCTCGCCAACGATCGGGGATGCCCTTGTACACCCTCCTCAACAGCTTGGGATGCTTGTTCTGCCGGACAGCCCACATCTCCACATTACCGCCCGCATCACGTACGCGGGGTGTAAGCATCCGTCCCCACTTCTCCATGCGCTCCTCTTCGTGTATTGGGGGCTGCGGAGGCGGTACCGATCGTAACGTGCGTGCCGCTGCGGAAGCGGACGGCGACCCCGTCGTTATTCGGGCGAGTGGCTTTCCAAAGGCGGCGGTAGGCAGGAGTAGGAGTCGGTCATGCGAGGGCGTCGTGAAGAAGCCGTACCTGGATGCGGATTCTTCTATCAGTGCTTCCGCTTTAATTCACCGAAGGAGGAAAGAACAATACCTGTCGAGGCTGGCGAGCATCTCGACCTCCTGCGAACTCAGCTCGCGCCGCTTCTCCCGTGCGTCGGCAAGAGCTTCGGCTGCCATGATCTCGCTCGCTCTGCTGGGCCCGATCTTGGCACGGGTGCGCTCGACACCTTCCACGATCCCATCACCTTTAACGCCGCTACGCTCAAGCTGGGCATATGTGCTCCTGACAAGGAACGAATCATCGTCCTCGCCTTCCGAGCGGGTGAGACTGATGTTTCCGGGAGAGTCGTAGGGCATGTCCCTCGTCTGCATGCTCATGCGCGGCGAAGGGTTTGAAGTCCGAGTGGTGACAGACGCATGGGACGCATGGCGCGACGTGCTCGGCGTGATGTGCGTGGGAGGCGGAGAAGTCGAGGCCTGTGGAGCGTACAGCGGCTGAGGCGGCGTCGGTGAATGCGGCACCGTCGACCCTGGCCGGCTGGTCGGTGGAGTCGGTGACAGGAAGCGGGTGTCCCGGTCCGGTGGCTGGGGCAGGGCCTTGACTCTGCGCGAGTGCCGGTAGTCGAGGGCGACGTCTGGCTCAATGCCCATGTACGGCGAGTCGTCGTTCGCGGCATCTTCCGAGGCAGTGAATGCGCTGAAGTAGGCCGAGCTGCCATGCGAATTGTTCGAGCTGTGGGTCTCCTTCCGTGATGGGTGCCTATGCTCCTCGCTTCTCCCGTTGTCGCCGTCGTACATGGAATAAATCTCGATAGTTTCGCTCGAACTGCGCTCCTCGGTCGTCGTCAGCTCGGGCGTGGGCGGGGTGCTCGACGCTGATGGCGACGACGACTGTGACCCGCTCTCTGGGTGTATCCTGTTCACCGGCGTAGGCGGCACAAGCACTAGGTCCGGCGTCGGCGAGGTTGCCCGTGCGCGCAAGTACATCACCGCCAGACAACGCAGACAACGAGTAGAGTAGTCAAACGAGCTCTCGAGTCGAAAGAGAGGAGCCCGCCCCAAGGTCGACGTTTGTGTCAAAGTGTATATATTCCACGACGGCTATCATCATGCGGCTATGAACGCCACGCTCTCGAAATCACATCCGAAACTCCCGGCCGAAGCCCGTCCCAACGCCCCTGTCCCGCGTTCCACGCGTGTCCCGTCTGCGCATTATCCTACACTTCTACTTTCGTACTACGCCATCTACTGCTCAACCTTGATTATCACCTTGCCCGTCGTCTTTCCGCCGACCAGGTCTGACTGTGCCGCCTTGACTCCTTCGGCCGTGAAGGGGTACTCGCCGTGCACGCGTATCTTTAGCTTGCCATCACCGATGAGCTTGAACAGCTCGTTGCCGTAGCGCTCCTTTTCCTCAAGCGTATGCACCCAGTTGACCATCCTGTGCAAATGCAATCAGCGTGTCAGCGCTCGGTGTCATAGCAGCCATGGTAAGATCAGTCGGAGTAGGGTTGGATTACAGTCCAACACAAACTCGGTGATACCAGTGGAACGGGACGTACGTCGGGCGCATGAGTTTGACGTTCTTCGGCGTCAGCTTGAATAAAGGCACGTCCGGCACGGGGCCACTTGCGTTCCCAAAGCTCACAATGGTCCCTTTACGCTTGATGATCTCGAAATTGCCTTCGAACCTGCGGGCAGGGGAGGAAGTCAGCCTGTGTGAAGATCTTGACATCATGCCCAGGAAGCTTGTCGGCATCTTGACGTTGCCTTGCCCGAGGCGCTACTGCGAGCATGCTAAAGATGAGGTCAACTCACGTATCTTTCCCCACACCGTCGTAGATGACATTCACGCCTTCGCCGTTCGTGAGCTCGAGCGTCTTCTTGACTACATCTTCCTGCTTGTACAAGATGACATGGTCCGCGCCGTTCTCCTTCGCCAATGCAGCCTTCTCCGGCGTCGATGTTGTCCCGATGACCGTAGCGCCCTTCGCCTTGGAGATTTGCGCGTGAAGCAATCCTACGCCACCAGCAATCGTGTGAATGAAGACGGTATCCCCGGCTTTAACGGGATAGGCCTCTGTGACCTGACCGAGGGTCGTGAAGCCCTACAAGACATGTGTTATACACGTATCGACCAATAACGATAGAGGAGAAGGCCCACCTGAAGAACCGACGCAGCCGCTTCACGCGTAGTGAGGTTCTCCGGCACAGGGTACACAGATGAATCCCTACTATCGTTAAAACACCGCTCTGTAGAGTTATATGGAATGACGTACCATGGAACCGAGACGTACTCCTTCAAACTACCGGCGACATCCTGATGATTTACTCAGTCATTCTGTCCCATGCGGAGGAAAGCAAGACACGTACGACAGCGACCTTGCCGCCCTTCTTGAACCCGCGCTTCTTGTACGCTTCATTGTTAAGCACGCTCTCGTCAGTCGGAAGCTCTACGATTACGCCCGCAACCTCCTTCGCGATGGGCAGCGGCAAGAACGCAGGCTTGTACAGGCCAGACCTTCACAGTCCGTCGGCACTTGACGCACATAGAGAGCGCATTCGGGCAGGCTCACCGCATATAGGTATCAATGAAGTTCACACCGGCCCATTGCACCTACACACAGAGACCGTATGAGCCCCGCAGTGCACATATGATCGCAGAAGGGGAAGCTAGGCGCGCCTTCACGAGGAGTTCATTCGGCTTCGGACTCGGGAACGGCAGCTCCAGATCTTCGATCTTGTCCACGCCGCCAACCTCCTTGATCCCGACGGCCTTCACAGTGGACGGGTAGCTCGACATCGCACGTTTCGAACTGATGGGTATTGTAGCAACAGGCAGAGATGGAGGGATTTGGCGAGCGAGATGAGTGAGCCGGTAGAGTGCGCGGGTGGATGGTCCGGACATGTTCGGCTTTTCTGACTGAGGCTCTCGTCCCTGGTGTTCACGGTCGCGTCATGAGGCTGGGAGAGCGCAATGCGACGGGCGCCCGCTGTGAGCTAATCTCACGCGTGATGTTCGCGCCATCGTGTATAGTACAGACGCAATGCCGAACCTGCTCGTTGGTAACGTTATTCCCGTCTTGTTCGTCATGCACCAGGAGCAAACGGGTGCGACGGCCAACGACAACCAAGAATCGCGCGGTCACATGAGAATTCTATTACTGCCGCGCCTCGTGCGCATATGCCATGCCATCGTCTCGCATACATGTGCCGCCGATACACCACACAACGAGCTCAACTCCGGCGGGAACTTCGGCGGGTGCCTCTCAATCTCATCACGTTGCTCGGTCACAAGCATGTTGGTGCCCTCATGCGATACGTGCAGGCCACGAACCGCTTTCCGCGCTACGCGCATGCGGACGAAGGATCATAAGCTGAGTCTGTCCATATTTATTGACTCCCCATCGTACACATATGCCATTATGCCTCCCACTCTCGACTCGCTGCACTCTATGCACACACTATATTCTCCCCTATTAACTTATTCCTCACAGGGCCTATTCCCCTGAGCCTTCGGGCACGCCACAACAACCCGTTCGCAAGACCCTGGCGCGGAGCGCCCCAATCAAGTTACACACCCGCACAAGACACACCCCTCGATTCAGCGCGACATGCACATAGATATCCGGAGAAGCGGTAGGAGAAGGAGGACTGGCCCGAGATCCGACTTGCCTGCGTAGATAAAATGTTGTAATCGTCGCCGTAGCCACATAAGCCGTAAACGGCTTGAGCGCCACGATAAAATCGGTTTCATCATCATCATCGTCTCGCATACTACCAGGAATCCGCCCTGTTCCCGAGCTATACGATTCTGGACCGCAGTGGATAGGGAAGAGGAGGAGGTCCTCTGCGCTTGTGTGACGTGACTACCATCGCGGTGACGGTGGTATACCATCATCCGGCGTCGCGAACTGGCATGAGAAGCGAGCACCATTCCAGACATGGAGGTGGTTCGATCATATACACTACAGTTATATAGGTATCTTATGAAGACTCGTTACAATGTATATTGTGTATCATCTGTGCGCCGAGGGCTCCACCCTGCATGCGAGACTCGGAAGAGCGTATCTTCGACGGAGAGACCTCCCGCTCGTCCCGAAAGAGGTTCGAGTCCATGTATCCGTACACGTGTGTGAGTACTGATAGTGCTATGACGCTCAGGTATTAAAGCGAGACTGATTTAGTCTCCTTTCTTCGGGTTCAGCGTTTGTTGGGCATCAATCAAAGGAGGCTTGTGCATAGCTTGAGGCCACACCCAGACTTCTATGAAAGGTCAGAAAGCCTGGTAAGCAAAGAAGCAGAGCATATTACGCACGAGCGTAGGCCATTGTTCCGTTGTCCTGGAGTATCACGTCAGTGCCAGCTAGGACTGCATTCAGGCAGTCCCTAGTGTCCATGGCGATCCGACCTGGAGTCGACGCGCTCGGGCTTCATCTGTCTGGACCAGCTCAGATAGCAAGATCATTGTATTCAGAGCTGCTCACATGTCCTGTCAGAGGCGCATGAGGAAAGATGTCGATGAGACGAGTGAGAGGCATATACATGTACAGAGGACTGCCTCGCGACTGCCGACCGACGAGTCTAGTTTGATATGATATGGGGGCGATGAGCGCAGTTAGATATGGGGGTATACGATCTGAATGAGATCACAGGGATATTGAGAGCAAATGCAATAGTAGAATTTCGTGGTATGTCTCAACTGGAATTGGCAACCAGACTCGGTCACTCGATGGAAAGAGACGTGCTTCCGGGCCGGCACGAACGATAATAATGGCAATGACAAGGGTGGCAGATAAGGCTTCCTCATACTCATTGTAGTGCTTCAGGTAGGTGGGTCCGTTTGTTCTCCAGATCCGTCCACGGGGTAAATAGCTGTAGATGGCAGAAGTGTGTAGCCGGCGACGACGTAGACTTTGCAGTGTAGACAAGAACGGCGCACGAGGGTGGTAATCAGAGTATATAAGACCCTGCAGTCTAGAGCGTCCCAGTCACATATCTGAAGGAGCAACCGAAGGGAACGTTCTGATGCTTGTGGCCGTCCTGGAAGAAGTCGCGGCCCCGTCAATTTCGGTTCTAACCCTAACCCTATTCTGCGTTCACGGCGCGCTTTCGCGTCCAGCGCACAACTTGCGTCGAGCAGCCATGCAGACGCTCCGCCGACCACCCACCGCGTCGCTTCTAGCCGCACCCTCACGCGGATATGCCATCTCCGTCAAGGCGCCACGTGTCTACGAGTCGAAGACTGGGGAGCGATACTACCCTGAGAAGAAGACGTTCCGGTACAACCAGTACGCGCGACTGCTGCAGTCCGACCGGCCGCTCATCTTCCTCAACCACCACAAATTCTCGCTCAAAAACATGACGCTTCTTCGCTCTGCCATCGCCGATGCCGCCGGCAAGTACGTGCCGAAACCGACGACTCCCGAGCCTACAGCAGCCGCCGGCAAGGACGCGAAGGGCAAGGCGCCTGCCGCAGTAGCACCGGCGCCTGTCGAGTTGCCGACCTTGACGGTCATTCGAACTGCCATTCTCGGTGCCGCTCTACGGCAGCATGCTCCTTTGGATACAGCAGCAGCGCGGGCCATCGCAGAAGCCGTGTCTGGTGGTCTGGCAGTACTCACGCTGCCTGAGCTCAACCCACCACAACTGAACGCCGTCTTGCGCGCCATCGAACGCGCCGTCCCTCCACCCAAACCTCCGACACCGGCAGAAATCAAGGCGAAGGAGGATGCGGCAAAGGCAGACCCGCCGAGCCCTGGCAAACGCATGAAGCGCCAGCGCACTGTGCACGCGCCGGAGATGGCGTTACTCGGAGCTCTCATCGAGGGTCGCGTATTTGCACCGCCAGGCGTACGGGACGTTGCAACATTACCCACGTTGCAGACTTTGCACGCACAACTAGTGGGCTTGCTCAGTGCGCCTGCAACCCAGCTTGCGGGTGTATTGAGCGAGGCGAGCGGTGGAAAGTTGAAGAGGACTTTGGAGGGGCTGCAGAAGAGTCTGGAGGAGGCTGCGGCAGAGAGTGGTTCGGCGACTCCGACTGCCTAGATGGTGCTTACACCTGTGCACTATATTACTCCCATCCTAGTTTGCAAACTTATCTGCACTGTTGTTTGCTCAAGCTGTTCGTGAGGTCTGGCTCGTCGGCGCTCGAAGCGGGCAGTGTAAAAAAGGACATGTTGACATGAATTTTGAGCATAAGATCGATCAACTTGGTCAACATGAAGCAAACATTGCCTATGCTGGGCACAGCGCACCGGATCAATACCTTGCGGTACTCACTCTGCCTCACACCTCATTTCCGTGCGACTCGCAACCACTTCCCTACGACTTCAAACGGTTTCGACACTTATCCTTGTGCCTGCCTTGATTCCAATCGCTATGAGGAATGCTAGTAAGCATCCGATACCCGAAGCTCTCCCCAATTGTACTCACGTTTTCTGACATCCCCGCCCACAGTAGCTAACCTCGCCGCAGCCTCTGCAAGTCTTGAGTTTGATCGACACATCCGGCGTCGACCAGTGCAAGCCACATCCCGCCCATGCACAGCGACGTGAGGCCTCACGTTCGTGGCGCTTGCGCTCCTTTTCTTCGCTCAATCCCAATGCCGCGCCAACTTGCGACCACTGTCGCGAGATGTCCATGTTCACTGCACGATCCGTGGCCTCAGGTGCTAGATACGCCGCCTTCTGTATGTTGCGCAGCGTGGGCCACCATGCTTGGTGTGCGCCGTGCTTCATAGACTCTAAGAACGGACGCCCGGCGTGTGCATTGAATCGAGTGAGGACGACTAGTTCCTGGACGCTCTTTATGCGACCAGTGAGCGCAGATGGAAGTTGAGATTCACGAGGATCTTCCAATCCAATAGAGTCAGTATTCGAAGACGGCGGGGAAACGATCATGCAGAGTGCTCACAGGAGTGATAGTTCGGACCAAGGTCGGTACCGCGCCTCGCCAGCAGATCAATACCCCGAGCGAGCTCCTCTATAAGATCTTCACCACGAAAGAAGCTTGTCAAGGTACGCATAGTGTCCGAGTCATTCTGCGACTTTGTGCGATGTACGTATGCCATGATTCTCCTACGTAGACGTTCATCCAAGCTCGACCTTACGGCCAGATTGGAACCAACGCTCACTGAGACAGCATGTGGCTAGTATACCACAACAAGAACTCCGTATACGGGTCGGAGACAATCCCACTGCGCAGTACCTGCGAAGTCATACGCACACTTGCTTCATGGCAGGCGTACTTCGCCACAGACGGGAATATCAAAGGATGGCAAGCTAGGTCCTGTAAAGCAAACAGCATCTCCAGACCGGTCTGGTCCTCTCCGGGCGGTGTGCGCACGTTGAGGGTCACAGCGACTCTGCTAGCATGCTGGTTGATGCGGATGCAGAAGGCAGCTGGGTCGATACCGGTGCCACTGGCAAAGACTTCTCGTACGAGTGCGTCTTTCGTAGAATCCTCCTTGATGTTTTGCAGGCATGTTAGGACGGGCCGTAGTGTATCTCCTTGAGGTGTCGAGATGTCGACGTGATTTGTCATACAGATCCAGTAGTAAAGTGTCAAGTGTCGGTGGTACGGGGACACCGCGGCATCTGGTCTATATTAATTGGCCCATGTGTCAATACTAAACATACGCGAGCCACAGATGCTGCGGAACGCACCTCATCTTGTATAAACCGGCCCAACCATACATGAGCATGATGAGATAGAGGCGATCGGATGAGCCTGATTGCAGCTCTTGCGACTTGGAGTTGAGGTTGAATGTCTCAGGCAAGTCGGCTGGATAGGTGATGATGGTCTCGGGTGGTAATTTGTCCAGTTTGATGGGTGTGGAGTCGAGGGCGCGGTTGTTGAGGAGAGCACGTCGGTGAGTCCAGAGATGCTTCCACATTGACGAGGCGTGGTATACCATACGATCGGCCAATCTCTGGTATTGATAGCCCGCAATGGTTGCTCCTATCGCACCAATTTCTGAAAACACGTGTGCAATATAGCCCTATACAACGAGGATGAAGAGCTTCGCCCACATCTGCGCATGAAGTAACGAGGTTACACACCTCTGATTCGCTGAAAAAGCCATCCTCAACGAGCATGGCATGATACAGGTCAAGAATTCTCGACTCCTCGTACACCTTCTCGAGAACGTCGGCATCGCGAAGTGCGGGGTGTGACATGTACTTGGGCTCTTTCAGCAGTTTCAGGTTGCTGATAAGTGACACTCGTGTCCACGAGCGAGTGGTAAGGCGGCTGGCGCGAAACAGTCGATCGAGCTTTCGTATGAAGTTGACGATGCGCGAAACGTCTGGCGTGACTTTGGCCGCTGAGCCGACATCCAGAGGCGGTTGGGCTTGAAGGTACTAACGTGAGTAACAGTCGTTGCACAAGACTATTTCATTACAATGGACTAAGGCGGAGCGACCGCTCATGGCGTAGGATTAGATAAGCTGAATGTGTCGATGGGACAGGAAGATGCTCGGGCACCACGGCAAGCTCGATTATGATGAAGAGGCACGACCGAGGGTCTGGGCACCAAAC
Organism: Peniophora sp. CBMAI 1063; assembly: GCA_900536885.1. Lineage (NCBI taxonomy): Eukaryota > Fungi > Basidiomycota > Agaricomycetes > Russulales > Peniophoraceae > Peniophora > Peniophora sp. CBMAI 1063. Next base: position 61,870 of record UWZB01000096.1, read on the forward strand.
ACGCACAATGGACCGGGGTGAGAGATGGTGGTCACGGTGCATCGTGTACATCGCGATGTCGCTGATAGCGCATCGCGTGGCCTTCTATTCAGTGTTATGGTGTGTTATGTATAGTGGGTCCCAATTTCGGGGACCGTACACGAGGCCACCTGGACATTGGAAGTACAGATCATAGGAGAGGGCACTAACGAGAAGATTACAAACAGCCCATGTTACATGCTGGTTTTTGTTGTTCGGCGAACATCAGGCTTGGATCAGACCAGTCACTGCCGGAAGTCGTGAATCACTGCACATCAGAGGACGTGTGGCGTGATGTACGTACCCTTTTGGCACTCTTGACAGAGCCCGCACTACAGCATCCACTGCTATTGTTCATCTTCGTAGCGCAAGCAGAACTCCCAAGTGCGATCTTCGCCTCCTTGTCCGGTCGTTCCAGTGCCATGAACACGATCTCCTTTGGTCATACGATGCGAGTACCCCTTCCAATCTTTCCTATTGAAGACGAACGAGCGCAGCTGCATATACCGGAAAGGGGTTTCCTTAGACTTTGGCGCAGGCGGGTTCTTAGCTAGTCGCGGGAGATCCCTGCTGATCGGATTAGCGGGTGGAGGAGAATATAAGACGAACACGAACCAGTCCGTATAGGGTGAGACATTTCGCAATGTAGCAAGCACAGTACCGCGTGCCCCTCCAGCCTCAACGCCTGTAGACGCATCATCGCCACTCATACGTTCGTCCACGTCCTCGTCGTCTTCGGTACGCTTCTGCTTTCGTGACTTGACAACCTGCGGGACTGGTCCCCGCGCAAGTACGCCCGGGGAAGAACGTAGGAAGCCCATAAGTAGCTCTTGGTTCGCGCGTATATTTCTGTCCTGGTCCGCGATGCCCTTGCCTTACGGCGCGGCTTCTCAACCTCAACGCTCTGCGATGCGAGACTGATCGGTGAAAGTAAAGCTTACCTGCGTGAGGGAAGTTCCAGACTATGCGATCGAAGCGTTTGCCTTTGGTGAGGGCTGCATGTTTGTCAAGTTTCGTCGCGTCAACGCCGAAGAGCACCGTCGCGCCCTTCTCGCGCAATGCAGCGACATGTGCCGAAGCGCTCGGGTACTTCTCGTAGCATTCGTGCTCCGTGTCGTATGCAGTAGCCACAACATTTGTCGAGGGAAGATGTTCGAGTGATTCAGGTGGATGTAGTACAAGGGCGTGCGCGAAGGAGAAGTCGCCTTCGCCCACAAGCAATATGCGATCCGTAGGCAGGAACGGGATAGTAGGTCTGCGCGTCGAAACCGCCTTCTTCGCCCTGTCCTTTTGCTCGCCGACCTGTGCCGCAGCTTTAGCCTCCGCATTCTTCTTCAACCTTGTCTGCTGCGAGAACAACGCAGACTGTAGCTTTTTCTTGCTACCCTTAGCCATGAGATGAAGGTCGAAGACAAGTTTTGATTCTGAAGAATGTGGCCGAGACGGATCAAACCGAGCCAAACCTCCGAGATCATATCGGGCCCAGGGCGCACGCGTGGCTGTTGGCGAACACGTCCGTCTCGTCGCTGGCACAGCTTGCTTTCAACCCGTTCAAAAGACCTCTGCGCCTCATCACCACTCGTCACTCCTTCGTAATATACCATGGTATGTATCCAATATACCAGGGCAAACGTTCACGCGCTTACACGACTGTTGTGTCCAGTCTTCCACCATCAAACAGAGGAATGCACAATTCAACGCAAAGGCGCGCGCGGGCAAGAATCCCGTCAACCCATCTCGTCAGGAGAAGGCAGCGAAGCAGTCACCCATCGGCAAGTGGGCGCTGGCAGCCGTGATATTTGTCGTGCTCGGTGGTGGTAAGTTTCAACTCAGCTTGTCCGGGCGCTTCGTGCTGACATGCTATATTCCAGGCATCTTCGAACTGCTCCGACTCTTCTTCCTCTAGTGCCGTTTATATCTTCCCATTCTCTACCCTGGCGCTATATACCGACTCGTAGGCTACATTGTATCACCACGCACGCTTTCTCTTTGCTCTCTGGATCCATGCCATCCACCTGCTACACTCATTCCCATGTGTGAATCAAGATATTTCTTTCCATCAGCAGCACGAAATGGGATACAACGCAAGACCGTTCAGCACTAGCTCTCGTCCATCTCAGCACTCCCGCTGCGACTCATGCTCATACTCTGTGTCCCGCTACCGCCTGGCACACCGCCCTCGACCTCCATAGGCTCGCTCGCCTCAAGCTGATCAGGGTTGACCTTGAGATCGTCTCCCGCCCAGACATGTGTCGTCGGCTGCCAGACCATGACCACGTTATCCTCGCTGGTACTCGCGGCAGTCCACGCGTCGTCTACGGCAGGTGCCCAGCAGAAGTCCGTCGGGCGCGAAGTGTGCCC
>UWZB01000097.1:0-14888 GCA_900536885.1 Peniophora sp. CBMAI 1063
CTTCTCTACGAGCTGAGGTATGCATTCTCTCATTGTATTCACTACGACTTACGCTTACAATGTACCTACAGTATTCGTACTTACACGTACTTAGCCTGTTTCAACAGGTTATGAGCCCCGGCAAGCTCTAACCGTGACCGTTTTCGCACCGTATTCCCTACAAGGCGAGTCCTCGATTGATCTTCCCACTTCTCGAGCGCCGCGGGGATAGTCTGACCGGCCGCGCGAGCACCTTCAATGGTGTCGTGGGCGGAGTGCGGATCGTCGCTCTTCGGAGTGTCTCGCGAGCGCGGTGACGGAGCATGGCGATGCAGAAGCCGCGCAAGCTAGTTGTTCGCTTGCTGTCCGTGCGCGCCCCCCTTTCGTTACGATAATGGCTCGTTCCTGCTAGCCGGTGCCGTATTAACAGTGCGGTTACCTGGTATGTGCGGTTCCTGAACTGTTGGCCCTTGACCGAGCTACTCGGCGGGGTTGAGGTGTCCCAGGGTCGAGGGAGGTAGTCAATCCACCCGGCCCGCACCTAACACAACTGCGGGTTCTGCGTATTTACGACTATACGTACGATAATTACTATACACGGCCATTCTACGTACAGTTTCGGTCCACTTCCATGCGCGCGCGGGCAGTAGGCAGGCTCGGGACTCTCTACGAGTTCCGGAAATGATCCCGCACTAGGACGGGTTGCGCGCACTGCGCGCGCGACCTCGTGGTGCTAAATCACATTCATTTTGTGCTACGGTCCTTACGAATCTGGTCTGACCGACTCCTCGGACCAGATTGATCCACCTCATGTCTGCGGAAGTTCTCCCCAAAGGCTTCCAGCTCCTCGATGGCTCGAACTGGCCGTCGTGGAGTGCTGCGATGAAGGACCTTCTCCAGACGAAGAAGGTGTGGCGATATGCTTCGGGCGAACGCAAACCGCCCCGCGATCCTCGATTCGACTATTCAGTCAAGACCGAAACCGATAAGGATTCGGGCGTCACCTCGACAGTTGACATGTCTACGCCCAAGTCGGCCAAAGATCTGGCTAAGCTCACTCAGGAAGTTCTCGATGCTTACGACTCGGCTCAAAACTCATGGCTTGAGTCCGACGATGCCGCTTTTGGTCTAATCAAAGCTGGCTGTGTTCGCTCGATCCGCGATGCTGTCGCGACCGAGAGGACCTCCGAAGCAGCTTGGGACGAGCTCGAGGAACGCTATGGCACGCCCGGCACCCTTCAAATCTTCACGCAGTTCGAGAACTACATGTCCCATGTCTTCACTGAGGACAAGGAACTCTCGAAACAGTTCGCCGCCCTTGACGACCTCTACAATCAGCTAAAAGACTCCGAGATTCAGATCCCGGATGTTCTTCATGGCTACATTCTTCTTCGCGCCCTCCCCGATTCGTACGCCGATACGCGCTCCATCATCATCAATTCGTTCACGAACCTTGAAAACGCGACCTCGCTCGTTGTCAAGCAGCGCATTCTTGGCGAAGAAGCTCGCCGCAAGGCACCCGGCCCGGGTTCTGTGCCCTCGGTTAGTGCGCAGCGCGCTCAAGCTGCGCAGACCTGCTCGTACTGTGGCAAGAGCGGTCATACCGAGAAGACATGCTTCAAGAAGCGCGGGGATGAGAAGAGGAAGAAGAAGGGAAAAGGGAAGGATAAAGGGAAGGAGGGAGGAGGGAATGGGGGAAAATCGCTAAGCTCGATGGAGGCCGAGGCCGCCCCGAGCACCCCTGTACCTAGTTCGAACACGATGGCTGCTTCCTGGTACACCACGCGTGATAGCAAAGCCCGATGGATGATCGATTCCGGCAGCTCGGATCATATCACTCCTCATCGGGCCGACTTCATTGAGTACACACCTCTATCCACACCTGGCAAAATTACTCTCGGTGAAGCGCAAGCTTCTATGCCTTATGTGGGTATTGGTACAGTGAAGGGCTTCACTATGGTCGAGGGCAATCGTGTAGACATCACCCTTAGTCGGGTCCTCCATGCTCCTGCTGCTGCGAATCGCTACATCTCGGGGACCACTTTAATCGATCGTGGGTTCTCCTTGGCGATGAGTGGCTCGGTTTGCCGCATTCATCAGGGCGATGATGTGTTTGGGATTGCTCGCAGGCACCAGAAGTTCTACTGGTTGCAGCTCGAGCCTCTCCCTTCACTCAGTGCTCTCGCAAAGGCCAAAGCCGTGTCTCCCGACATCGCGCATGGGCGCTTCGCCCATGTTTCCTATGGCACCCTTGGACGGTTCAAACCAGAGAACGTCCATGGAATCGAAATTGACTTGCACGGCGATCACACGCTGCCTTGTCATGGTTGCCAATTAGGGAAATCGCGTCGGAAGCATCGCGGAATCTCGTCCACACGAGCCACGAGGGTCCTATATCGAGTTCATACAGATCTCATGGGACCTTTCCATGTGCGCTCTAGGCAGGGGTACATTTACGTCGCCACGTTTCTAGACGATTATTCTGGTCTGGGTCAAATTTGGTATCTCAAAGCCAAAGATGATTTTCCAGATGCGTTCGAGGAGTTCCTCGCTCGCGCGCAGACAGAGACAGGTCAAAAGCTAGTCTATCTGCGTTCAGATCGTGGTGGCGAGTACACTAGCAACGAGTTCGAGGCCCGGCTGAGAGAGCTTGGTGTACAGCACGAGACATCTGTGCCATATACACCCGCCCAGAATGGACGTGCAGAGAGGTTCGGTCAAACGATATTGTACAAAGCCCTAGCTATGCTGCATCATGCAGGGCTCGCCCTCTACTTTTGGCAATATGCTTTTGATGCGGCGCTCCACGTGTACAATCGGACCCCGATGCGCAGGCTCGGGTGGAAAACTCCATCCGAACTTTACACCGGCAACGTTCCCGACGTTTCCCATTTCCGTGTGTTTGGTTGTCAGGCATATGTTCATGTCGTAAAGAAGAAACGAAAGAAGCTGGAAAAACACGCCCGTTCAGACTGCTCGTTTCTTGGCTATGAACCGAACTCCAAGGGATGGAGGTTCTACGACCACGACACACGGTCCGTTGTTTTCTCCGACGAGGCAGAATTCAACGAGACCACATTCAAATCGCGCACGGCTGCTCCTGGTCGTGCACCTGCCCCACTGCCACAAATACGCATCTCCGATCTGCTCGAAGTATCTCCCGAGCTAGATGAGGGACCGGCCCCTGTGGCTTCGGTTCCGACGAAAACGGACCCTGCACCTGTCACTGCGGACGCGCCGCGTGGCGGGGACAATCCCGAAGAAGTGCCCTTACCTCCTTCGCCTCTTACTCCCCTTTCGAGCCGCTCTTCGAGCCCTGAACCTGCTACCGAGTCTCATGGCCCGCGCAGATCTACTCGTCCTGGTAAAGGACAGCACGGGCATGGACCAGGTTACATGTATGGTGTCAAGATGGTCACTTTGACGTACCTTGATGCTAGTTCGGCTCCGAGCATTAGCTCGATTGTTGATATGGGGATGGCGAAGATCCCGAAATCTTATCGGGATGCCGTGAAGTCCGAGTTTTGGGACAAATGGCTAGAGGCTATTCGGTACGAACTCGCCCAGCTGGCTGCACATGGTACCTGGGAAGTCGTAGACAGGCCCAATGGTGTCAATGTAGTAAAATGTCGCTGGGTTTTCGCGATAAAGCATGACGGCCGATTTCGGGCTCGTCTTGTTGCGAAGGGATTCACGCAGGTCTTCGGAGAAGACTATTTCGAAACTTTCAGTCCGGTCGCCCGATTCGAGACTCTGAGGTTCCTATTGGCGCTTGCCGCGCGTCATGATTGGCACCTCGTGGGATTGGATGTCAAATCGGCATTCCTCTATGGCGATCTGGACGAGGAGATCTATATGGAGTTACCAGAAGGTTTCGAAGGTCAGCAAGGCACGGCGGGGAAGGTGGCGAAGCTGCGAAAAGCCTTGTATGGGCTCAAGCAGGCTTCTCGGGTCTGGAATGAACAGATCGATGCCGCCTTGAAGGAGCTCGGGTATGCTAGGACCTACGCGGACACCAGCATCTACGTCTATCGTCGACAGGCGGGGAACACGACGTGTATACTCGTTCTGTATGTCGACGATATGGCTTTGATGGGCAATAACCGCGCCGAGCTAGACCGAATCAAGTCCGCGCTACAGTCCAAATATGAGATGACCGATGCCGGCGATCTCGCGCACTTTATCGGCCTTCGGATCTCTCGGGACCGTGGTTCGAGAACACTGGAAATCGACCAGTCTGCGTACCTTGCAGAAGTTCTCCAGCGGTTCGGAATGGCCGACGCGACCCCTGTTCGTACCCCTTTGCCTGCAGGCTTAGTCCTGCAGAAGTCGACAGAACCTGTGGACTATGAGCGCCGAAAACTGTATCAGTCCATCGTCGGTAGCCTTATGTGGGCAGCCATTGCTTCACGGCCCGACTTTGCCTACCACGTTACTAGGCTGTCCCAGTACTGTTCGAATCCGTCTTCGGACCATCTCGCAGCAGTCAAACATGTTCTCAAATATGTCAAGGGGACTGTAGACTTGCGATTGCGTTATGATGGTCGCGCTGAGCGCCTGGATCTGCACGGCTACTGCGATTCGAACCACGCGGAAGATCGGGATGATCGTCACTCCATTTCCGCATTCGTCTTCATGATGAGCGGCGGGGCGATTGCGTGGTTGTCGCGGAAGCAGTCCATTGTCGCGCAATCAACCGCAGAAGCGGAATACATTGCAATGGCTGAGGCAGCCAAGCAGATTCAGTGGTACACGAATCTATGCGAGGAACTCGGCCTCCCGGACCCGACCCCAGTGAACCTTCAATGCGATAATCGTGCCGCGCTGTTAACGGCGACGAATCCCGTCGTCGGGCGCAATATGAAGCATGTTCATCTGCGGTATCATTACATCCGCGAGGCTATCGAGTCCCGTCTCGTCAAGGCCGTCCCTGTCCCCTCTGCTGACAACCTCGCAGACCTTCTTACGAAGGCACTGACTGCAGACACCTTGTCGCAGCTCAGTGGGAGACTCGGCATGATTCGTGTCCCAGAGCCGTAGCCGCTCGCGCCGACGTTCCCGTCAAGTGGGAGTGTTGAAATGTGTGACGGACACGTCACCGCCGCGTCGCGGCGGTTCGTAGCACGAGGCTACGACGCGCGCGCGTTCAGCCGCGCGTGCCATCGATTCTCGTTATGGACTCCCTGTACACGTACCTGGCTTGTAATACCTATCGATTAGCTTACCAAGATCCGTACTGTACAGTCAGGATGCTCAGTAAGACCACTGTCTGCTTAGCTATGTCAGAAAAACTTCACGACTTCCGAAAGTATTTAAACATGTTTTTCCTGACCGAAATACCTCAGTCTCTTCTCTACGAGCTGAGGTATGCATTCTCTCATTGTATTCACTACGACTTACGCTTACAATGTACCTACAGTATTCGTACTTACACGTACTTAGGTACAGCAATATAGTCTCTTCTCTACGAGCTGAGTATTCGTACTTACACGTACTTAGCCTGTTTCAACAGCGCCAGCATCATCTTCAAGAACACGCACCTCAAACCAGTTTATTCTGGTCCTGCGAGTGGCAACCGATCGACGGCCGTAGTAGGTGAAGACTAGAAACTGTGCTGGGGAGGCGCGCTGAGAGTGCTGTCAGGCTGAGATCCGTTGTGTAAGACTCACCTGGCCCTCCGAGTAGTTTATCATGGCGACAAAGGGCGCCCGGCTTGCTTAGGTGCCAGTGCCAGTGCCAGTGCCAGTGCCAGCGACAGCGACAGAAAGCCAGTCCTCTGCGAGCCGCGCTGTCAGATCAAGAGCTTGGCCCTGATGTTTCGAGAGCCACCGCGGCCCTTGATCGTCTGCAATTGTTCATAACGACCGGCCAGTTGTAGCGCAAAGTGGGAGTAGCTAGGTAAGGTGAAGCCAGCGAAGGGCTGCGGCGGAAAGTCTGCATGTCGGCGATCGCCGTGCGCTTCTCTTACCACGACCCGCGACCTTCTCCTACATTGCGCTCGCGATTTCCAACATGGCGACCACTGCCATTCTTGGTACGCTCGGGCCATCCTCCGTTGAAGGGCCTGCATGCCCTGCCAATGACAAACCTGCGTCTCCCGTGAATATCTGTTGTTTCATGATGGGAACGGAGCTTGCCGTTCGTCGCACCTTCCTGTAGCTTCCGCTTTGGACGATCTCTGTGACGTCCGCTACCAGCGGCGGAGTACATGTTCCGTTAGATCACGCTACGCCAGCGCTAAGTTCGCCCTACAGGGTTTGTGTGCATGGCGGTAAGGTCTTCAACCTCATGCCTCAGATCCTGCCTTCGAATCCTCGTTGCAGGCCTCACACAGCTGTATACACTAAAGCCCTCGCGCATGCGTAGCAGCGACTTTGACCCGCTACTCAACCTCCTCCGAGTCTGAGTTTTCTGTAGCGTGTGGTACGCGAAATGTAGAGGCCGCAGACAACTATTCTTTGAAGTTGAGATACATCGAAGACCGCGGTATCGAAGGGTTTGACATAAGATACATCGGTAAGGGTACATGGGAGGAACATTCTATGAAGACGCAGAAGAGGCCGTAACGATGTATAGTAGGCGCGCAGACGGACATCAGAGTGACGGACGAAAGAGACACTCGACTGCTGCCTGCATCGCGCCGACGGATATGCTACGCCGGGTGCGGACAGGCGATAGGCGTACACGAGTCTGACGAGTTTGACGCAAATGCCGCCACCAAAGCCGACCTTGCAAGTGATCGCATATCCTCATTCCATGCGGCGATCTTCTTCGCTCGCCGAGGGGCGAAGCCGCTTGAGGAGGGGTAGCCTTCGAGACGGACTCGATTACATCAGTCGAGTAAGAGGAGCTGAATGATATTCTACGAATACAGTGAGTGTTGTGTCCGATAGGTCAACATAGACGGACCTAATCCTAGACGATACCGATTCTGCCGTCCAAGTGACCCTCCATGTCGGTGAAGCTCGAGTCGCGCATGAACGGCGACGGTCGTCGAGATGAGATGAGTTAAGCAGCATGCACGCACGAGAGTATGCAAGTGGTGCTCTAAGAAGAAGCCAGCGAGATGATGGAGACCAGGAGACAATTGATGGAGTGCAATTGCCACTCGTTCGAGTCGATGGGGAAGGACGTGGTGAGTGCAGCACCAGACTTCTCCCGGACTCCGGAGGAGGTAGTCTCTCTAACGTAGGATGACGAGAGTGATCCTAGAGGAGCATTAGCGTGAAGGTCAAGATAGGCGAAAGCGTATTGCTGACATCAACAGGGTAAGGCAGAGGCCACGCGAGGGAGTAGGCGAGAATCTCAGCCTGATCCAAGGAACCGAGGCAAGACACGGTTGACAGATCGTGATGACACGGGCGTAGATGACATGGTTGCGCATACGCTGGAAGATGATCCGCGAACCGCGGATGGCGTGGACGATCGTGGAAAGACCGGACTCCGCAGGGACTACGTCGACGGCACCACGAGTGGCGTCAGTGGCACGTTCAAAGGAGATATCCCCGTTGGCGCGCGAGAGAGCGCGAGTCTCGTTAGAGTCGTCACTGGTCATGGTGCAAAGATAACCGAGACCCTGGAGGTGCTTGACAATCTCGAACTTGTGTTCCAGGAAGACTCCGGCAAAGCCATCGCCGTCCACACCGATTATGTCGAGCAAGCAGGGCTTCGTGTCGGAGGGGGGGCATGTACCTGTGGTCGCCAGTTCCCTGTCGGCCATGAAACCGAGAGTCGTGTCGCAGTCGATGGTCCGCGTAATGTTGTCGTGGAGCGGTTCCAGAATTGGGAGTAAGCTAATAAGCTCAAAGCCCAGGCCCAAGCCCTCTGGGTTCTTGCCGTCGACCGATAGCCTTGTGGCAAGCTACAAAGCGCCGGCAGGCGAGCGTTGTGTTCGAGGAGATGGTTGAATCGTTGAACAGGTCGACGAGCCGAGCAGCATGTAATCATCCGCATGAAAGAGGCACACAGACAGACTGTCGAAGGCAGGAAGAGCCAGAACGTGTGATGCACGCACAGGGTAGACATCGTGGTTGCGCGTCGAGCCATGTAAACGCGCCTCAGACGCGCGTCAGGGGGTTTTCCCACTGTGACCAGAATCAGTTCCGCTGCCGCGGCGCGTCACTCGTCTCGTTCGGAACAGGCTTGACAAAACATATTACGTCTCATAAGGGAAAGCTCTACTCATGCTGTAGTGCCGACTTTGTACACTGGTGTCTCTGTGTGCGTGCCGGATCGGGTGGAGCTTCAAGCTGCAGCAACGGAGTTGGGATTCGCCCGTCCGTATTACTTCTGAAGTGTAACACGTACGGCTTTGTGCGCTAGGCTGAGAGCTGCTCCCACCAGATTGGAAGATTCACGATCCCTCAGAGTCGGACCTACCGCTGGAAGGGTGGCGAGATTAGATGCCGATACACCGTACTACACGACTGCAACATCGTCCGAGGCTCATACCTTTCTCTCATTCTGCGAGCCAAGATATTTCCATAGGCCAGAAGGACTCTGTAGTCCCCTGCCCCGCCCGTTGTTGTAATGCTACACACACTTCCGGAAGGATCGTGAAGGGAACTCAAATGAAGCAGCGCCAAGTCGCCAGTGCCTGCTCCACGCGCATTGGGTCAGAGAATATAGCCGGCGAAGTAGAAGAGCGCTGTGCTCCGTCAGCTAGAGACTAGCTCACTTCAAGAGTTGATATCACGGTCATTATTGACACATATCAGAGTGGTGTTCGCAATGTCCGAGAGTTCTTCAATAGCGGACTGCGTAAACGCTATGCGTCGGGTATTGGCCATTTCAGCCCCTTCCTCACTACGATACCACTTCCACCACTCACAACGGTGCAGACGGTATAGAGAGAATGCGCCGAGTCCGAGTACATGGGTGATGAAAGCTCCCATCAAACGGGAGCGCGCAGCGACGACGAGAAGCGCTGAATTCATGCAGCGTGAAATGGCGAACTGTAGGGATCACGGACTAGTGACATGGCGTTCCACGAGGACTATGCCCAGGAGGTACCGAATATGGAGGAAATCAAACTTGCTGGCGACCTGGGTGTACACACTTGTCTCGCTTCGTTGCGGGCGCTGTTGACAAGATTGCGATGCGTTCGCCGGCCAAGTTGTTAATGGGTATCGGGCATGCATGCGCCAAGTGTGACCATCGTATATGCCGCGGTATTCAATGCGTCCGTCGCCTTCATTGGTAAATACAGGAGGCGGTGCACGACTCGGATCACGACTGTAGTTAACGCATGAGATTAGTCCTTCATACTCCCTAGTAGACATCTAAGTTCCCTCTCCGCCGTGCGATGTCGTAAGTCCCACGTCTATCTCAGCGAAGGCTCCACGCCGCCGGTTGGATAGGGGTACCCGCCGCGCTCGGCGATACCAAGGCTGCGTCTGCACGTACTGAATGGGCTCAAGCTCGTAGTCCTTCTCCTCCATGCGGAGCTCCTCCATTTCATGAGCGTGAAGCGTCTGGAGCCATGCCTGACCGTGCCATCAACTCGTGAGTATGCGATAGGCCCCGTAAGACTGCGCACCTCGTCGTAGCAATTGCGAGGCAGCCCAGACGGCGCCACAGAAGCCTGGTTGACTCGCGTAGAAACTTCACGAAAACGCGGATTCGCACCCGGTTTCTGTCGGTGACCAACTCGAGGTCTGCTCAAGTCTCGAACAACAGGGTCGATCGAGCGTTGCCAATTTTGAAAAGCGGCACTTCGCCAGGCAGGAGATATACGGATCGTCTTGTCCATGGCCTGACCAAGCACATCCGTCGCGAGTTCGTCAGAAGACTCATCTGAGCTAACTCCTTGTACGCCGGCACTCTCCATCAGCTGCCTGTGTTCGGGAGCGATTTTCTCCACGGCATCGAGCCGCTTCTCGTATAACTGTACAACACTATCAGACACTCTGGCATATTTTGCTTCGTAGGCGAACGCACCCTGTACTTCCGTGAACTGCGGGCACCCGCGGCCAAACGATCATCCGTCTCCTCCTCCGTCTCCTTGTGTACGAATTTCCGGTAGAATAAAGACTTCACCCATTTCGCGTGATTGTATACAGCAGTCAGTACATGTCGGCGTTGCAAGAATTCATCTGGCAGTGGGGATGGATGACTATACTCCCCAGCTTCGACGCGCCTCAAGAACGATTGCGTAAAGACGGAGAACGCGTGCAGATTGAAAGGATGAGAGCGTTTGAGCTTGAAGTCGAAACGGTACGCCTCCTCGGAGATCTGTATACGGGTCGGTGACCGACTGTTGAAGTCGTCCAGTTCTTCGGGTGTTAAGGGGCGGCAAGGTGGCGAGTCAAGTTGCAGGCTCCGGATGTCGTCCACTCCCATGAGTTCTCTGAAATGAACGCGTATAGATTTCTGAATACATGTGAGCGGCGTACAATGAGAGGAAAAGGTTGTCCTACCAGAAACTGATCGTAGAGGGGATGCTCTGCAATTGCAGGATCCACCTTGGAAGCAGGAATTGACACAGCGTTCCCGTCTTTCCCGTTCCGTGCTGGTTTCTTGCGCTTGCGGGCAGCAGAGCCTGATGCTTCAGCGTTGGGCTCCCGTGTATGTGTCTGCTGGAATCCCTGGAACTCGGACCGTAGAGTGTTTCCTTGGGTTTGGATGTTCTTCAGCGTATCTTGTTGGTTCCTCAGGGTGGCGACTAATCTGGCCAGGGTAACGGCAATGTCTGATTTGACGTGAGAGCCTTTCTGAAGAGGATGTGATAGCGGATGAAATTCTCACCGTCCGGTGGACCCGGGTCTTCGGGGGATGTGCTCGCATTGGTTGTCGCTTGACGTGGAGGATGACCTTCAGGCGAGGGTCGCTGAGGACTCCCCGGCTGCGTACTCGTCGAAGTAGATTCTTGAGCCGTAGGCATGGGATTCGAAGGGCTAGTAGAAGGACCTGCCGTCGGATGATTGCGCGAGCCGCCACGTATGGGCTCCTTTCCTTTGGGCTCAGGCGTAGGATTCATCGGTTTCTCACGAGAAGAGTCGGCGGTCGGGAGACCTGATGACGTAGGATGACCTTCAGGCGGCGGTCGTTGAGAACTCCCCGGCTGTGTACTCGTCGAAGTAGATCCTTGAGCCGTAGGCATGGGATTCGAAGGGCTAGTAGAAGGGCCTGCCGTAGGATAATTGCGCGAGCCGCCACGTATGGGTTCCTTTCCTTTGGGCTCAGGCGTAGGATTCATCGGTTTCTCACGAAAAGAGCCAGAGATCGGGGTACCTGATGACGTAGAATTGGTTGTCTTTTGAGTGGCGGCCTGAGGAAATCGGGGTACTCCTACTGTAGCCAAGAGTCGGCGATCAGCACAGTATATGTGTGAGAGGGGGTGATTTGAGCTGACCGATAGGTATCTCCTCATCTTCATCGTCACAGCGCATACGATCTTCCGCTCCAGATTCAGCAGGACCCGGTGTGTTTTGACCTGGGCGTGCGCGAGGTAAGTCACACGAGTCTCTCACAGAGAGTGCTGTTTTGAGCTGACCGATAGGTATCTCCTCATCTTCATCGTCACAGCGCATACGATCTCCCGCTCCGGATTCAGCAGGACTCGGTATCCTTTGATTTGGGCGTGCGGGAGCTGAGCGACATGAGCCTCGCGCATATGCGAGACAGATTTCGCCAATACATACAAAAACGTGGTGCGTTCGCCGTTTCCTGCTGCCCTCTGCAATCTTGATACGGTGTCCCAGGCACAATCGGCTCATGTACATTCATTCCAGGAGTGGAAGATCGCGCCTGCAATGTCGAGTCAGAAATCAACGGCGACGGCGAAACATTCATGGACTGAAGTACTTCGCTCGGGTCCGGGACCGGCAATGGTGGAGAATTGGTTTCGCTAACGCGAGAAGTAGAAGCCGCTCCGGTCGAGACATTGGGCTCGCGCACATCCATCCGACGAGGTAGTCTTTGTTCTACAATCCGTTAAAACACCATCGCCCCGTCGTTAGAAGGCGCGAAGTCTACATACTGGCGCGGTTGATCTGGGAGCGTACATTATCTAGCTTCTTCCTCATCGATGTAGTGACGGGATACTTGTCTTCCCAAATACCCGTCTGCCTCAACAGTCAGCGCTGAACGTACGGGAATAGAGGGATCACGTACCGGATTCCGAAATCGCGCCGGCCGACTCAGATTACTGGGAGTCAGATAATCTTCAGCCTTTCTCTTGCTCAATGTGCTAGGCGGAGGAGAAACTGAGCCACTCATTCGAGTAGACAGAGTAGTGGGAGCTCAGAGAGTCCAGCAGACGCTTGCAGCGTATTCTGGATGCGCAGGAATAGATGGCAGGGCGTGCAAGAGAGCCGAGCAATCGATAACCCTTTACAAACAAGACGAGCACCAGTGCTTGCTATCTCAGTGTCACCTGGTCCGCGGTGGTCTGAGGGCACCCGGCAGCAGATGCGTCGTTTGACGCTGGAGCAGGCTAGCGGGCGAGTGATGTTGCGTTCGTCAGCGGCGACGACGAATCCCTCATTTGGGCAGCCTGGCATGCGGGCGATCCTCAGTACGGCGAATCGCGATACTATGGCCGTTGCGAAGTGTCGGAAATGTCCGCGTGCATGAAAAAGAGGCGATTCGGGCAGCGCCGCGAGTAGCGAGAAACACATGCGGGGAACTGCTGCCGATCGGCTTCGAGCCTAACTAAGATTCTGGGATCTGAACGAGCACCATCTCGGTATCCCGCGAGCTGAGAGTGCATCACGTTGTCACGCAAATGTAATAGCGATATTGGAAGAGGACGTGGTGGTTGCGGCACAAGGTGGGAGCCTTGCGGCCCTCTCGGCGCGTCGTTTCGGGAGTTGCCACTTCCATCCGACCAGACACGACCTGGCGGTTTCCGTGTTCTGCGCTCAACGGCCATCTACCGCGTCTTCATCTCTGTCATCTCTCCCATCTCATACGTATCTGAATGAGTCTCTTGCTGGCACTGATATATCCCACGGTGGAGGCGACAATCGCAAGCCTTGGCGGTCCCCGCCTCTCAGGATGGATCGCTACCGACGTGCCTTCAAGTTCTCCTCCCCTTCCCTCGCGCATTCCGTCAACTACCTAGCGTTTTCCAACGACGGGAGCCTTCTTGCGGTCTGCTGTAAGTACGACTGCCCCAAACTTGTAAGTATTCCTACTGAATCGTGTCAAAGCCGACGATCATGTCATCCACATCATATCAACCGAGTCCAAAGGAAAGATCTTCGAGGTGGTCAAGACCCACGGCGGACCCATGGCTGCAGCTGTCTGGTTTTCAGATGGGCGAGGTGGTCATTGGCTAGCGACGGGAGGCCATTATGGTTTCGTACGTCTGCTATATGTGAAACTTGAGGGAAATAAGGTATGCCCCACGGCAATGCTCGTTCGAACTCCCTGCTCATCCGATACTCCAGCTGTCTGTTAACGACGATACCGCCCCGCTGACTCTAGGGGATGACGAGATTGTTGACTTGGTCTCAGACCCGTCAAATCACCATATTGCTGCCGTCGGACTTCATCGACTGTTCGTCCTCGCGATCGAACCTGCCGCTCAAGGTTCGCTCCCATAAGCTTGCGCCCGACATCTGCAGCTGATACTCGTGCTCTCTAGCGCCTCTCAAACTCCTGGAAACATACCCGCCACACGATCAGCCGAAGGAGTCGTCCAGACTATCTGGCGCTGCGTTCTGTGACGCCGGTAACACACTAGTCGTCGCCCACCTCGACGCTCGCATCTTGTGCGCGTCTCCTCTGATCCTCCTCCACGCTCACGTCCCTGACCCGTAACCTCTAGGCGGTTGTATACGCTGGTTCCGTGGTCCGTGCACCACGACCTTAACGTCACATTCAAACCGTGCGCAATCTCGCTGTCCTTGCCGCTCCTACACTGACTACCCTCGTTTCGAGATAGAATCAGTCTAGCCTGGGTTTCTGAGCAGAGGTGCCTGCTCGTATATTGCGTTGATACCGCGAATGTGAGAGTCATCGGGATAAGCAACGAGCAGCTGGTATACCGTCGAACACTACAATTTCCTCACTCTTGTCGAGACGGGTATAGCAAGCAAGTTCGTTCCGCTCAATATGGGCGGTTTGCTCTTTGTGGAACCGGCTGCGGCCACCTTATGTCTTGGGATATTTCCAGTGGCTCACTCGTTCGATGTTCTTACAGGCCGAGAAGAGGTGGGTTATCTTGTAACATGTTCAGCTCGACTTCTCTGAGCATTGTCAGGCGAGATCGGGGTACAGGGCGGCTATCCTGGGCTACAAGTGATTGCCGTGAGTTAGGATCTCCACGAGTCCAGCCTCCGCTGATTCACTTAGAGCGGCAAAGATCGCAATGGGAAGCAACAGCTGGCAGGATCGTGTTACGCTTCATCTTCGGTAGTCGACGTCTGGGAAGATAACACGGTTAGCCCTTCATGTGGTTCGTTCGCGGTCAACGGCTGAATCCGAATCGCAGGTTCACAGGCGGCATTCTACAACCAACTATTGTGTAGTATATATCTTCGTCGGGCTATTCACGTCAATCCTGCTGTTGATTATTTTGGTGAGCGTTCGCCAAGTTATTTGTGCTCTTGTTGTTCATCTGGATACAGCAGCCTCCTATCGAAGGAAACGCGGGCAGGATAGCATTTCGACGGCTCATGAAAACTCTGTAAATTGTACCTGTGCGGTCTCGATACCTCATTATCTGGCCGCTGTATTTGTATACGCACTTCACGCTTTTGATGCATTGCATACTTGACCTATATAGCATGAAGGCCGTCTAATACCTCGGAAGTCGTATCTCGAAGTTTCAGACCGATAGACTCCGCAGATGGCTCCACTCCACGGTATGTGCACTGCTAGGGCTAGGAGAACGTCTCCGACGCCTCTCATGAGTGCAACGACGAGATCAGTACCATTGACACATCTCCCACTGTCTTGTA
>UWZB01000097.1:17678-43774 GCA_900536885.1 Peniophora sp. CBMAI 1063
ATATAGATAGCATCTGTAGGTATGTACAGGTTGTCAGTACACAATACAGTACCTATACTAGCTACTAGGGGCAAGGGATACAGTAGGGAGAGGCAGCCAGGCCAGCCAGGGGCTAGATTGATGGCTGGTCAGGCTAAATTAATTGTGGGTGTGGGTGTGGGTGTGGGTGTGGGTGTGGGTCCAGGCTCGTGGGTCCACGGGCAGCCCCGATCAGCCCAGGGGATGATGTCACACCCCAGATTGATCTACATCTACATCTACAAAACAAGACCCACACTACAATTACAAGGCCCACAAATTGTAGTACAATCTACATTGATGGGCTACAAGATGAAGCCCAATCTACAATGACAGGCCACAAGATGTAGCACAATCCACAATTACGAGCTACACAATGCAGCACAATCTACAATGACAAGACACCAAAAGAGGTGCGCACTACAAGATGTAGATTTGCTGTGGTTAAAAACACCGCTCTAAGAGCGCTTTGCTGCGTTCTACATTATGAAACGAACAGCCAGAGTAGTCTTGTAAGGTCCTGTAGAACATGCATATGCTTGCCCACGGCTCCTTGCCTTCTCTCTTTGAGCCTCTCGGGTGCCAAGGACGCCTTAGACTCTATTTCCCGCCAGGTGTCGGACTCTCGTGCATGCACCCCGCAACCCAACTATACGCATTTTGCTTGTCGCAGCGAAGCCACTTCTCCTCGCTATTATACCTGTTGTCGTTCTCGAGTTTCGTCAACCAATCCGTAGATGTCCCACCCTCCTGGGCGCTGCCACTCAGGGTCCCGCGCAGAAACCATCATAAAAACCTATTCCGCGCCACTTTGCAACGCTAGCGGCCGCAGAAAGGGAATGCGGGGCTTCGAGTAATTCGACGAGGTAATGATCATTATGCAGTTGTATGTAAGTACACGAACGAATACATCATCGAGACCGTACGCGTGCAATGGATGTAGTATAGTAGGCGGGCCAAATAATCGCGAGAACAAATAGCGAGTAGAACGACAGCGGGCAGAACGAAGTTGGTAGGTAATATCGGATAATAGAGGGTTTCAATGTAGGAGCCGAACTTGAGCACTGCTGGCTATGCGTCCGGTCAGATCTTGTGCAATCCGCGCAGTAAGAAGTAGGCATACACGTACGTGGTTACATGATTGAACACCAGTTTCAACGCGGTCTATGCTTCTAGATCAGTTTCAGTCGTGTGAACGCTCAAGGAGTAGATGGTAGGTGCACGTACGGCCCGAGCGTCGATAAACACACTAGCGATCCGAGAATCCAGTAGCATGAAAGGATCGACCATGTGTTTGGTTTGCGCGTTGATGCGAGTGGTATGGACCAGAGTTATACGGTGCGTACATACACCGGCAAAGCCGGCGAGATGTGACCAGCGAGAAGCAGTGGAGGTGGGGTATCGCCAGCAAGCATATTGGCAAGCGCAATCTGGAGGTGGGTAGGATATTCGATGAACACTTCGGTGCCATGGATCGAATGGTAACCGTGCACAGCTGATGGCTGAGCTCCGTTCGACGGCGCAGGCTGCTTGCACAACTTGATAAAAGCACGGGGATTCCCTTGGCGCTTCGCATCAACCTCGACAGCGCTGCGCTTCATGAAATTCGATTCGCTGGCCGTGACATGCTCTACGCAGCCTTGCTTGCTCTTGGCTGACTTGACGCGATTGCATAGCCGAGTATGTATGCCGCCGCCAATATGGGGGAAAGAGATGGGCGCGAGAAGAGAGGGGATGCGGTGGATAGAGGGATGGAAATTGGGGTGCGCGCCACGATAAGATGGTGGTGGTCGGAGGCAGGAGACGTCCTTCTTGCGACGCGTCGCTCTAACCCTTGCGTTGCGCAACGCTCTCATCTTCTCGTCTTCTCACACTCGAGCGACGCTGCTGATGCGGCTGGCAGCACCGAGACCCCGTGAGCGTGAGCAGACGGGAGCGAATGGATGAGTGCGCTCAGCGCGTCGCGCCTTGCACGCATGCGGCATCTATCATCGATCTGCTTTACTCCCCTAGGCGCACGCTCCCTGCCATTTGATCCTGCTTGCTGGCACGACTAAGAATGCACAAGACTGCCGGCGCATGTTTGCGCGTCATGGTATCCTTGCGAAGCTGAACTTCTGGGAAAATCGATATGTGTGCGTGTTGATAATCTCTCATGGGACTGCTCGTACGTGGGGCACGGAGCTCGCCGACTGCCAGAACAAAGGAGAGCGGCCCAGTCATCCTCGGTATTGGAGGCCGCTGGCACCGAGGCGCCGTCACCTCGGTCGTGGGCATCTTCGCGATCGCCTGTGGCTCATCACGACCGCTACTCGTCGTCTACGGCGAGACAGTGCATCGCCCATCCTATCTCATAACCAAACAGGTAGATCACTCGCATGCACCTGTGTGGTAGACTGACGCCCCGTATTGGAAGTATGAGCGACCGTCGCTGACGCGATCATCAGTGTAGATGGCTCGGCATTCTCCGCTCAAGGCGGAAGTAGTTTCTTCTGTTCACCATTCGCTAGTTCACCGCCCGCAGTCAACTCTAGCGTCGTAAGAAGTAGTTCACGAGACAAACGCGCGCCTTGAGGTACACCACGCAGCCTGGTGTTCTTTGTCCTACGTCGCAAGCCTCCAACATGCCATGATCTACGGCGGATCTATAGGTACGGCAGATGTATGGCCACGAAGTATAAATTACCCTGAGCGTTGCTCTCTAGATCCTCCAGAACTTGCCCGCTATGGATGCCGTCGTCCCTACCAGTCTCGTACAACCCGTCTCTGTCCCTACACCGGTCGAGAGTCGCCCACCCACAGAGTCACAACCTGACAATATTCCCAATCTCGAACTCCCTCCGCTTCTACTTCCTCTGGACCTAGTGCGCCCGTCAAATGACACATCGCTCTTCCTTGAGTCCCCTCGGCTACCCTCGCACTTCGATGACGGTGCTCCCGGTTTCCAGCTTCCCCCGTTGCTCTTCCCGCTAGAGGGTCAAGGTCCAACATATCCTTCGCAGGGACTCGGTGGTGAGCTTCTTGCCTGCGTAGAGGGTAATAAACTAAGATGACCTTCATAGACTGGGAATTCCTCAACTGGAAGGACGACATTGATAGTACAACCACCGACTTAGAATCGCCCTCCTTGTTGTTTGGGCCACCTCCTTCGCCGCAGGTCTTCCTCTCTGAGCTGCATTCCAAGCTCTCGATTCCGTCTGGCGTCTACAATCTATCTCTCGACCAATCCATGTCATACAGCGGGAGGACCGCGTACTATATGGTCAAGGGGAATGCGATTACCATCAACCTCTCTGACGCCTGCCCCTTACCTCAGTGCCGCCCTCCCAATGATGGTACTTATGAGGTTCTCCCGCTGGACGACTCAGCAAACATCTCTTGGCGTCGCAGGATCGGCCTGCTCATTAAAGGGGCCTTCCATCTAGTCGAAAATGGTCAGTTTTTGTGCACCTGTACGCGCGTACCATCTGACTCGACTCTCAGGCCCTCATGCGCGGAGTAATAACCCTTGGGTTCTGGACTCGTTCCCGTCCGACTTCGTTCTAGTTCGTCGCAGGACATGCACCCAAGGCGCTGATGGAATGAAGAAGGGCCGTACGGATGTGTATCTATACGGTATGTGCTGCCCCCTTCCAGGTCTTACTCATCGCCGCTCACTGTTACGGGACAACTTTCAGGTGCTTTGCGTCGGTTTGCGTCGCCCGCAGAATTCGCAGCGCACGCCATTTGGCTCATGCGTGGTGGCACAGATGGTTGCACGTGCGTTCAGTGCTCGGGCGCATATGCGCAGTCCGTTATTACCGACGTCCTGGAGCAAGCGCTAACGAGCGCTCATACCGCTAAATCGTATGGCGGCTACCTAGAGCGCTCTCGGGCGACTAAGTGCCTGAAACGGAAGCGAGTCTCAGGTGGGGATATCGGGAAGACGGGCACAGGATCTTGCGAAGTGAAACGTAGTCGCAGTCTTTGACACCCTCACTATCTCGGATCTGCATCTTAAGTCCCGTTGTAGTTGATACGTCTCAAATTACGCATCCTCTTGATCCTCTTGCCGAAGGCCACGTACGCTGACTTGATCAGTCCACATGACGACGTGGCCGCAATACCCCATGCGTTGGATCCAGTAGGACCAAAATCGCTACTGCTAGACCAGCACACTTGGGCGCCACACGTGTTGAGTTTTCGATAGCGCAGGTTCGATAAAATGTCGTTCCAGGGCGCTATATTTGACTCTATCCAGTTCCTCCTGCAGTTCTAACCACGTATATTACTGGGCTCTACACATGTCGTACTTACAACAGCCTCGTTACTCATGTACTCTCGCACTGTCGAGAGAATCGAGAACCGTTCGTGTATGATCAAGAAGCTCAACACCGCGCACTAGGCGCAGCTCGCGCACGAAAACGATTCATGAGGCTGAAGTAACCCTGATAGGGTGGCGCACACAGGTGCGCGACGGCCCGCACCGCTCATTGTGTTCACGCTCTCCCGTCCCTGTCAGCGAGCTTCGCTTGCCTGGGCGCTAATATAATACCCTACAGACGCCGACCTACAGAACGTATGAGTTCAGGAAGTATACATTCTGGTTCACCAACACGCAAGCGCATCTTGAGCTATGGCCATCTCTAACTGGTCTGAGAGCCCCGGCGAACGTGATGTCGCGTTGAACCTGGAGGCGGCGAAACGAACCACAGACAAACCATCACGCGCGCAAGTCAGTTTTCCCTCGACGATAGACCATCTCTGTCAGCCAGCCAGAGCTCTAGGTGCGCGATCTTGTCCCATTAGAAAGAAATACAAGTCTGTAGCCAGGATACGGAGGGGTAGATTTAGTCGAGAGTGAAACAAGGTAAGCCATGAAGCTACGCGATAACGAGGGCAAAGCAAGATCCAGAACAATGAGTGTGGATGTGAAGATTTCGTGCGACACTTGACAATTACGAGTGATAGAGCAGGCGTAGGGAGATTATCAGTAGCGATGGAAGAACTGGAGAAAAGCAGTAAAGCAATGTAAGAGCGAATGCAGGGATGGACAATGGGTGACACAAAGACTACAATATGACGCACGCAGCTCGGTGTATGTGGGTGGCAATCGGAGCAATCTCTTGACGCATGAGTCGAATCAGATCCACGAATGGATCATCCACGCGCACACTGCATAGAGATGAAGTTTGGTATATGGGGATGTCCCAACGAGCGGCCATCCCGGCGAGCGTTTGGTCCTGTATGACGCGTTGCTCTCCCAGGTCCAACTTCGTGCCCACGAGCACCAATGGGACATCCTTCTGGACGTGACGTTCAGTCTAAATTGTTCGTACATCAATCCAATATAGAACTGACTGAATGGTCCTGTCTCTTGTGACGAATGTCATGGAGCAAAGCTTCGGCACATTGCAAGGACGAGGCGTCAGCTAGGCTAAACCGCAATCAGCCCAAGCAGAATCATATCTGTCAAGTACAACACACCTGAAGGCAACAATGAACCCATGTGAGTCCTGGAAACGGTACTCATGAGATCCCGACAGGTAGCACCCATAAATCACGGTACGAACGGACACGTGAGAGTTCGCGAGCGCCCGAAACTGTCCGAAGCCTGCTGTATCCAAGACCTCGACCTATAATTATCATGCCATGAGGCTTGATTCAATGAAATGGGGTAGAATTAGAGTGCGGGAGGATGCGCACCATAGAGGTCTCGCCGTCGATGGTGACCGGCTTCCGATATGTATCTATCATGGCTGTTCACTGCAAACCCCACATGAAGATGCGAGATCCGTACCTTCAATCGTCGGGTCAAAATCCTCTACGAAGACACCATGCATGAACCGTACTGCGAGGGCAGACTTCCCGGCACCACCAGCTACGCTTGTCAGAACCGCGTCAGAACGGAATTCTACACGTCACAGGCCAGCGCACCTCCAAGAACGGCGATTTTGAACCCGCGCATTTGTTCCCTCCTGACCGTGTATACGTCCAGGTGGTCGGTCGTGGAGGGTCAGGTCAAGAAGAGTCGTCAAGGGAGTGCAGGCTTTGATGCTGCGCGGAATCATGATTACGTAGCGATGCTGTAAGTTACTCATCAGGGTTTAGAGGACCTCAGCAGGCCGCAGGACCGTTGTAATGCGACCATGGCGCGTGCTGCACTCCCCCATACTTTCGCCAGTACTAGTGCAATGCACCAGGGACACTGCCACCCGTAGGGACTGCGCACTGTTAGGCCGTTCGAGTATAGATGGCTTCTGAAGGATGGTACTCGGTCAGGTGCCTAAAGCCTTGGCAAGCCGCGTCCTGGGCTGGTCCAGTGGTCGTCATTGCCCTCTCCGGAGTACGGACTCTAGACCGATGCACTCACACTTTCCCCGCGATCTACAGACATATAGTCCCAAGGTATGTGCGAGTTCGTCGGGAGTGTAGACCCAGACGGAACGCTCGATACCAGAAGCACGGGTTCTCCCACTGAGTCCGCATCGTAGCCTCCCCGACCAGCTTGCTTCTCGCGCCGCAACCGTTGCCGGCAAAAACGGCATAGTACAACTAGACTCAGCGCCGTACTCTCCCAGGGAGCACAGGCCGTGTATCTGGCGTGATCTGATGAGGTAATACAACATCATCGGGAGATGGTCTCCGTCGTCCTTACCTTCGATCCTGACCTATTCAAGAACCGAGGCTCTTAGAGTGAACACGATGATGATGCGAGTTACGCGAGTAGTAGTTAATACGTGTATCAAGCTAGTTATATGAGACAATGGCACACCGGTCGCCCTTGATTGAAGACGCTCGGCAGAACATTCGCGTCAATAGTAGAGACCCTCCGGCATGCACCCGGCTATGTTGTCGAGTTCTCGTTCTCCCTGACACCCCTTGACGAGCTTGAGACGCACAGGCGAGCAACGAGATGAAGTGAGCTTTTGGTGGATGTTGAGGAACTGTGCGAGTAGATGGCCTAAAGGGCGAGAAGAAGGCTGTCAGATCCTGGTACTGTTCGCAGAAGAATTGTCAACTTCGCTGAGCCTAAGGATAACAGGGGAAGCACTAGGGATGTACCTGTACTGGTTCAGAATGGGCGCTTCAGTGGGTTCCTCCGTGCCACGTTCAGCGGAGAACCGTGAGGAGTGTTTCCAGGTGATTCGTGATAGTCAAGATGCAGTGTCCAACTCCTCCTAGCAGCCAGATTAGTACCAAATCTCTCTGAAATATTCATTCCGGTGGAAGGGATACATACAAGCTCTAGAAGGTTGAATAACGAGGCAGATCCGATGTTGGGCCTCGCGTATTTCTCTGGGGAGCAGATGGGCGACTATCTAGCACTGGACGAAGTATCAGCAATGAGCGTGAGACGAATCTATAGATAAGAGACGCACGGAGGTAACAGGATGATATTTCATGCATGTCGATAAACTGGGGATTGCCTTCCCGCATGTGACGAAGTTGTAAAGATCCCTAGACGTGCGCGTGTCAATCGCTTGGAAAGTCGACAGCATGGTAATGACGATGGAGCTTGGGAGATCCAGTTGGCAAATCGCTCCCTATCTTATGCATGCTCTAGTAGCTTGCCTAGTCCGTGTATGAAGGAGTCCAGAGAAGCCGCCGTCAATGTGGCGGAAGTCTGGGGTTGTTGTAGCTGCAGGGTCACGATCGAGATAAGACAGTATGAGGCTCGTTGTGCTGATGACGACGACGGCATGATTCGGCTCAAACAAGAGAAGAGCATACGATAGCGTCCAGTGATGCACAGAGAGATCTGTCGGAGCTTGACTAAACGACGATGGAAGGAAAGACGTGGAGTCGCCGATTCGCGACGCGTCTGGGAGCCTTCGCGATCACGTGAGTTGCATTTGTGATCATGTCAACCAGTCGACAAGGGGTGCGACCAGCTGGTACCACTATGAGTGGAGGAACATACACACTCGACGTACTCAATGGCGCTGTCTCACAGGAGAAGGAACCAGGACTCATATACGCAACCGTTCAGCTCTGCATTGCATTTCAAACGCGCATCCGTTAACACTCGATCGACCTTCGAAGCAGTTCTTACCTGCTTCAGGCGGAATGGTCATTGTCACCGGGATTTAGACGTGCATGCAGAACAACAAACTTCTGCCATACTGGAGGAGTATGGCGAGAAAAAGAGACGTAGGACTGTCATTATAGCCGAAAGAGTTACAAAGCTCGACAATACCAAGCTACGAGCCGCGTACATTGAGGCAGTATAGTTGCATAGGGATACAGCAATCTCGGTCAACTAATTACAGGCTGTGCCTGCGTTTAACCTGGCGGTCAACTGAGTCCGCGACAACCTCGCCTATGTCTCCAACAGAGCCAAACTTGCGCTTAGCCACTCTATCCTCTGGCGGCGGCCAGTTCATAGACGCTGCAGACTTGCGAGGCGGTCGGAAAGGTTCTTCCAGAATGACAGTAATGTCCTTCTGACAAGCGTGTGTGCATTGCTTGCACGCGCATTCGCCCGCAGGAGCGCCGCGCATTAGCCATATGGCATGCGCCGCGAACTCCGCGGGCGATCCAAACCGAAACCCCCCGCCTGTTCAGAATCTATGTCAGTGGTCAGGGGTCGACGGAGTACGTTGACGGACGTACCAGTCAACCAGATGTGTACACATTCCTTCCCTGCGCCGCGCGCAGTAGTGGAGCGCGTAATGCGGCGCGTAAGCACGTAGCCCGCCGGAAATGAGCCGAGGGTCCACAATCTGCGTGCAATGGGTACTTTTCGATTCAGAGTCAGAGAACAGTGTTGGATTGGCGCGAGTGGGCTCACTATGGTCTATCTGGCTGAGAAAAGCGCCGCCAATGAACTGGCCGACGCTCTTGCGCCACTGAAGGTTCTTCTCATCATCCAGCGGCAAAACTTCCTCGCGGCCCTGGGTCTTGCGGGGACGCCGCGGCGGGCGGCTGTCGGTACAATGGATGGAGACGACGCTTTGCTCAACCGCGTAGTAGGCCGTCTTCCCGGTGTATGATGCCGTGCGTGCATTGAAGTGGAGGGCTTCTACGCCGGAGGGTAGGACCAGTCTCTGGCGCCGACGCAAATAGAGTTCTTCGGCTGTGGGCGGACGGGTTCGCTCGCCCTGAGACAGATTCGAGGTCTTAGAAAAGGAATCTCCATCATCACTATCGTTGACCTGTTTGCCGACGCCTATACACGTCCTTGCGGTCAGCCAGGCTCTTCATGCTTTCCGCGCAGGAGACTCACCAGCCAAGGCGGGCACGGCCGGCACTTTGCGAGCATCTGCTGACTGAGAATCCGGGAGGTCAGGGCGGTGAGGCAGATGGCAGTCGAGGTTTTTGAGCGTCTGGCTTGTCTGGCTTCTACGAGAAGAGTTGTCGTCAGACATGATGAGCAGATTCGTATGGAACTCGAAGCGTCGAGAGCGTCCCCGCTCTTATACACGTAGCTGGTTGACCGTAATTCGACGCATCATAGCGCATGCGACCGAAAACAAAGCAAGGAAAAACGTGGCCTACTATCGCGCAGCTGTAGGCTGACCGTAGAGCAAAGCATCATGACACGTGAGGCATAGTTCAAAGCAAAGTAAAACGTGGCCCGCCAGAAGGCATTAACCCACTGCAGATCATGGTCACCAGCGATTCAGAAACGACGGAGAAGCGGCGTAGCTCCCGCTTAACACGGAGTATGCCGAACGGCCTGGATGTCGGGCCGTGTCGCTAATCATCGACCAGGAACGCGAACCCTGTATACCCCGTAGCGATCCCGCACCGACGCGATGCAAGACTGGTACGTCGGGTATGGGCAAAGGCCGGATGCCTACTGCATGACGAAAGCAAGGGTGGCGGTCGGGGTGAGATGCGCGTAGGACAGTTGCGTGGGATCATCAATATCGCTGATCGCTAATGATGGCGACACGCGATACAACCCACCACGAAGGCGCATGTACGCTGTGTAGACTATACACCAGCTCTGTCGGCGCTTCCCAAGAGTATGCCGTCACAGCTGGTAGGCTCTTGCTTCCAACCGAGTTAGCAGTGAAGTACGGCAGCTGCAGTGATGGTCGACGGAAACCCTCGGGTTACAGCACGAGGCGGAGACTCGGAGTCTGCGTTCCGAACTCTCACGCCTTGTTGAGCGAGGGATTATCTTGCCTTGCAAGTCCGCAAGTCCGGGTATGCTCCTGAAAGCGTTCGCGCCCTTGGTTACAAGCTGCTATGGCAGCGTCGGGATGAACGACTTATTGAATATCGATTGATGATGCCGCGCCGGCCTGCGGTCTCCTTGTCAATGCCCTGTGGCTCCGAGTCGCCCGTATCGCTCGTCCTTCAGGTATCGCGCGTGCTATACTACGTAACGAGATTCCATCATCGAGCCGACAAATGGACGAACGATTGGTAGCCTTCTTCGTAGGCTTTATTGGTGATCGCGACGGTGGGAAGGAGGGCTGATGCGCCAACGGACGGAGGACTTGACGCGGCGGGTTCGGTTGACGCACGGCCCCGCGCGTGTGCCGATAGCGCGACGCACCTCATGTCTCTCCGCGCGCGGAGGGTATTTTGGTAGCGATACACGCGCAAAGTAAAGGAGCGTCTCGCGTGGTACAGCACGATTTATAGCACAAAATTCTCAAGGCATCTACTGTCGTTGTAGTCCCATCGTGAGCTGGCGACGCCAGATGACTTTCAAGGCCACGAACTGAGTAGTGACTTGGTCGAGGAATGTCACACCATTATACTTCTTGACTTGTCCCTCACGTTCATCTGTACGGTTGAAACCAGCATTAAGCGTGCGACCGACTCTGGAAGCCAAAGTGGAAGGCACGTACGTCGACGCGTCTCGCGGCTTGCTCCCGCCCACCATGTCTGTTTTCGCGGGTCGCCATTCTCAATGAGATGCCATTTTATATGCGGCAGCGCTAGTATCATCATACAACTCGTAACTCAGAGCTCACCTGGGCGAGTATAACCAACCGGTGATCTGGCGCCGAAGACCCTATGATACAGTATGTTACCTTGAACCCCTGGCCCTGTCCGCTGTCTGCGCCGGACCCTAAAGCAAATAGAGTCTTTCGTTGCGTGAGCGTGGACGATAGACAAGTGGCGCATAGAGCCGTATACATATCACATGAGAATCTTATTCTAAGAGGCCAGCTACGTTGATCCTCTACCCTGACCAGCCGAGCCGTTTACATTTTCGTTGATGACCGCTGTCCCAATCTAGGCGCTGGCAGGCGCGGCCACAGTATCTCTATGGAGACAGTCAGATATCTAGGACAGGTTCCAAGATGGGGAGACACACCACTTCACCGCATCCCTTACAGGTCTTCAGATCCTGTTCAGATGCCACGTAATGGTTGTGACAGCCCGTCCACGCACAGAACCTGGTCTTCTGGGCTTGGCTCGCCTTGGCATTGTCTTCGTGGAGCCCAAGTACGTCCCCAAGTCTACCCCAGGAGTTGATCAGGTGGTCATGTTTGTTCACGCATCTTGACAGAAACCGTGTATTGCGTAGGACTTGCAGGGTCGGATACCAGCGTCTCCGCATTGCCCCCCTCATACCCTTGCGCGAACCACTTCTCTTCTGGGTATTCAATGCCAAAGCCCACCCACCGAGGGTGGTCAAGTACTCTAGACATACGTCTAGACCGGAGTCAGTAGCTAACATGTGAAACTGCAATAGTGACGAACCGTAACCCTCCAGACGCGGTCCCGCCTCCGAATCCTTGACACACGGCTCCGTTGCGAAGATACAGAGTGCACGCGACAGAGCTTCAAAGATCTGCCCGTCATTGGTGACAAAGGCTACGGAGGGTCGGACTTCAGGGTTGCTGTGCCTCACTCGCAAGAGGTGCCTAAGGTAGCGTCAGCCCGATATCCACCGTCCATTGCACGTCGCTCACATGCATAAGCGAAGGAACTCGAATACGGCGCGTCGTTCCAGACAATGTGTGGCCTTCACAAGCGGTTGAGCCGCAATTTCCAGCATGGCCTTGAGTACATCGGGCAATGCAGCACTCGCGAGCAGCGCCGGGTGACTGATGATCGACGTGACGATGATGGGGAGAATGAAGTCCAGATTGTTATCAGTCCCGCAGCCTTTGTTTCGCAACATCTTTGCCATCTGGTGCAAGTAGCGTTCGGCTCCGTACGTTGGAAGGATGTATTGGTTGATCGATGAACGGAATACGTGATGCAGTTCACGCACGCTCTTATAGAGCGTTTTGCGCCCAGTCAGTGCATACTGTAGCATGACGTGGGACGCGACAGGCGTCATATGCTCGATGACATCGATGTCCGAGTTTGTGATCCAATATAGCAGGCAGAGTCGGCGTAGACCGGGCGTCTCGAGGAAATGGCCTCTACAGTAGATGTTAGCTGATGTCGACCAGTAGAAACACGAAATGTCCGAACTCAGATATCAACACGAGTATGTTGGGCAAAAGAGACTTGCGGATGGCAAGGTGGATCCGGTTGAGTGGCGAACCAGCTAAAGCTGCACGATCCGCTTCGAACCACGAATGAGAGTGCTCGATGCTGTCACAAAAAGCGGACGATAGAGCCGTGAACCGAGCGTCAATCGGGGATGGCAGATTTTGAGCAACGAGGAAGACGCGATACATAGTGTTGAGGATGTCGATGACAAATGTCTAAGTTGATGAGAGCTCCTTTGAGCGAATCGCCGTGCCGTACATGCAAAACATGAAGCTCACTGAATTTTCATTTAGGAAGTCTTTCGCCGAAAGTACTTCCGTGAGAAATGCGATGACGTCACACTCCTCAATCACCCGGAGAAGCCGTGAGCAATCCGCATGGGAAGGGACAAAGGCCTGTGGAAAGCCGAGTCGATGGAGGAGAGCGCGAGTGCGAGTTTCCAACCCCACGTTGGTTCCAAACCGTGTCCGTCCACGATAAGAATCGCGCAGGGATGTAGCCGCTGTGGCGGGTGTTGCAACAAAAGAAGCCAGCGTATCTTGATCCACGCGGATATCCGGAATATCGCTGCCACCCTGAACCAGTGCAACCTCTAGGTTGATCTCATAGTGAATGTGAATGAGCGGGAGCAGCATCAGAGATGTCCTGAGACGGATGCCCGAATGCCTCGACGAAGAAATGCGGTCCGACACTCCCCAGTTTATGAACTGCGTCCCAAGTGCTCTACCTTAGTCACGAAATCTTCATTCACAGGGGGAGCGGCAATTTCCGAGTGAAGGTGATCATAGCACCGCAACATCCCGCATCTTCGCTAGAGAAGGGCCAAGGAGAATGCCGCTCTTACCAGTCCTCGTAACGGGAACGCAACATCCCGCGCGTTGCCGGGGGAAGCCACGCCGGAAAGGAGAAGTTCGAAGGAGATGTTTTGCCTTGGATGACCTCGTAGAGGGATCCTGTAGACGAACATTGGCTCTATCCACGTCGCGGGTGAATACAAGAGCATATCATAGTCAGACAGCGCAAGCGATGAAGAATTGGCATAGCCACGAAGGTACTGGAAAATGTCCACGTCCCACAACGATAGTACAGCAACTTCCCTTGGAGGTCTCTACATAGATCCCACGGGATGGGGCGGTATGTGGTGGACGAGGCTGCTGGGAGAAAGAGTTGAGAACATGATTCAGCCGCCAACGCCCGCCTAGTCGTCACGTGTCATGCTTCCACGCGGTCCTTGATCTTCTGCGGTCCCAGGGTCGCCCCGACTCGCAGTCTTTGCCAATGCACGTTGTGCTCGCGAGCGGATGGCTAGAGTGTATCATAGGACTTGTAGACCAAGTGAATGCTCACGATTATCAAGAAGCTACAGCGCTTTTCATATCAAATGCAGCACTTGTCAGCTTGAACGCATACGCAACACAGAATCATCGTTGCTATAACAGTAAGGAACGGCTGACAGGCAAACAGGGAAAAAACCGCTGGCCATCAAGCCGTCTCGATGAGCTCCTCCGTAGACTTATTCCCAGAAGGGGCCCTGGACGTGTCCCGGCCTTGCCGCGCATAGGCCACACTCACGAACGAAGAGTGTCTTACAGTACCCGTCCATTATCATCTCGTGATACGCGAACATCAAGCTAATACAGACAATACAGACAATGCCGATAGGTTTGATGTTCTAGTCAACCCGCTAGTTGGTGTCCTTGACGTGCCGTTCGAGTACATATCTAAGTTCCGAGCGGGTGCTATCACAGTCGACGGCTCCCCAGTGGTCTCTGCTGGTTGCGAGCTAAACCAAGTCAGATATTAATTGCAAGATACGAAGAGGAATACTGGCCTCATATGCTTTCGCAGGGTCCCGTAGTATCGTATGGGCGTTGATCAAAACGTGAACACCGCAGTCACACCCGTTTTTTTGAACGGGTACCTAACACTATCCACTCAGTGGTGCTTATGCGCCGCGAGAATGAATGAAGAGCACCGTTGCCTCCCGTAGCGAGATACGTCTTCCCAATGACTCAGCATCCGCGTCAACAAAGCCGTGTTGCGCCCGTGCTTTGCCAAGGACGAAGTGACCGAGTGCGATAGATATCTCCTTGGTCACCGCAGTCAAGTGTGGTTTATCGCGACAAGAGTTGAGCCAGACGACGGAGATACCAGTAGGTTCAGTTTCGTCCCATAAAAGCGCCATGAACAAAAGGAACCAATGACATCTGACGTTCAAAGTCTCAGCTTGCGGACAGAAGGCTAAACGGCACGATCTCACCCTGATGCATTGTTGACTGGTATTAGTAGGAGAGGTTGCTCCGATGGTTTCCAGCGCGACCAGAAACCTTTCCAGACCGGGTCACTTGAGACGGCGGATCGCCTGTTCAGTTTTGAGCAGGGTTGAGTCACATGTCACTCATAAGACCCACCTATTCAGCAGCAATGTGGAGAACATGCTTGAGAGGCAGAGTACAGACGAGGAGCACCCCGATTTATCTACCAAGTATCTGCGAGGGAGAGTTAACAAACGCCATGACGAACTGATAGCCGACTAACTCCATCCCAAAGTTGACCAGTTCATCGTTGAGCCACTTCCCTGGCTGAAGCAAGTTCATATCGGATCGCTTGACGACACAAGCCTGCGAACGGAACACAATAGCCTCGGGATCTCTTGGAAGGCATACCGTTTAGTGGCAGTGCACAAAGACGAGAGAGGACGCACACGTTCTTTCCAGTATGGTCATGTGTAGGCTTTTTTGCGGTCCCTGCTGGATGAGTAGAGCCCGCGTCGCTCTGTCGTGGATCCTTCGCACCGTGGCGCGTCTTGCGCCTCTTTCCGGAGCTGATATGGGATTGTGAGGGCGTTTGGATACAAACATGATGCTGAATCATACGGCTCCGGGTCCGGTGGGTCCGCGGATGGACTGATACAAGAACAACTAACTTGGTGTGTGCATCGCCCTTCAAGCTGGGTGGGTAGTAGAGACCTAATGGCAATCAACGTAAGTGGTGGAGTACCTAGCGCCTTTTGCCCACGGATACCTGACTCTCTCCCTCTCCTTGCAGGAGTTCTTCAGTGCAAGGATGACCTCCGCATAAGCTTGGGAGTCCCAGGAGGATTCCGTCGCACAGAATGTGAGGGTGATGACCTGAACCGCTACGGACACAGTCAATCGCCTCTCGAGTTCTAGCAATCACCAACGTACGTCGGTATTCAGGCCCCCCGTCCAGTTCAGCTCTACGATCCAGCCTGATGTGAATAGTGGGGCATCCAGAAGATTCATCCATTGCTTCATGAGTGTATCGCAGCAGGAATATAGGCCGCGATGATAGCGGCAGAATCAAGAAGGGACTCAGTGTGGTAGACGAGGGAGGGCCTCTTATGTGGCGCAGTGCGACTATTATCCGTCGGGAGTCGCGATCCTTGTCGAGAACTAGAAATGTTGGTTCCGAAGGTTGAGGGAGCGCACCACTTGCCCAAGCGGTCCATTGGCAGACAGGGAGGACACACTTTCCAGTGACGTCCATCTGAATCGGGGAGCGAGAGATCCAGGTCCACACCGATGCGATCGCACGCCAGGTTATACATGGTGGAAAGTTGTGAGTAGAGGCGCCATTGGCCGTGCATAAACACGGATCGTCGAGGCACAACGCAACCGTCGAATGTACGGGAGGGAAGGTCTGCCGTTTCACTCGGAGATCCCCGGGACAAGCGGGACAAGATCCGCTTCTATTGATGCAGCCGTGATTGTGGAGGATGCACTCTCCCATCCGCCACAGCGCCGGTTGACCATTCCTACCATGCCGCTCGCACTTCTGTAGGCGAAGTGATGCTCACATTCCGATACTTGATATGCACGGCGATAGCTGCGGCAACGATCCAAGCCAAGCTAGATTGATTGTCTAGTGACAAGCGACTGCTGCAGCCCCTTACTGTAGCCACCGCGGCGTCACCCGGCCAACAACCCTCTCATTCTGCGTCAGTCGGAGGGTTCCGTCTTGACGAACTACTTCGTTCGCTGTTCTCCGCGCTCACCCCCCAGTTGCTCATCCGATTTACCAGACATACATAAGCTGAGTCTATCCTGTCTCTTGAGGATCGCATCGTCAATGGTAATCGCAATGGGCGTTCAACAGTCCTTGGAACGCCCTTTAGCCGCGGATTGTCTCTTCAACTTTCCGGACGCCGATGTCATCCTACGCTCATGTGACGGCGTCGACTTCGCCGCGCATGCTATTCTCCTAAAGCTTATCTCCCCACTCTTCAAGGATATACCCCGGCCCGCCCAGCAGCTACCATTCCTCCGTCCTGTCATCGAGATGATGGAAGATTCCCACTCGCTCCGCCTTCTTTTAGCATTCGGCTATCCACGCACTGTTTGCGAGGTACCCGAACTCCTGACTATAGCGGACATCAAACGCGCCGCGGTCCTTGCGCGGCGATACGATATTACCTTCCTCCATACCGAGGTGGAACAAGCGCTGGCCCGTTACTGCTGCGTATCCCCGGTGATCGCCTTTGCTGTCTCATGGAAATTTGGCTACCACAACGCCGCGCGCGCGGCCGCGCGACAGTCACTCGACGTTCCGGACATCTTTAAATCCATCACATGCTCAGACGACGTTGTTGGGCTCGGCGAGGTCTCGGCGGCCACTCTCATCGTGTTGTATCGGTACCGGGTCTCCGCCAGTACACAACTAGAGCATGTCCTGCAACTCAACTCCTTTGACCGCCCTGTCACTTGGATAGCTCCAAGTCAAGTAGAAGCCTTGCTACTTCATGAAGCTGAGTCGGCATGCACATGCACTCTGGCGATTGTCTGGTTTCGCCAACCCAACGCCACCCGTGCCTCTGAGTGGCGAGTGTACTCCTGGTGGTGGGAATACGTCTCCAATGTCGTCGCTTCGTTGCAAAGTGAGCGTCGTCCGCGCATTGACGATGCTCTCAACGATCCCATGTCTCGTTGTATGAGGATGGCGTCACAATGCTGTATATGTGATGGCGGGGTAGTTGCTGCCCGAGTCCTGCATGCGACTCGCGAGGCCCTGCGTTGTGAGATTGAGGAGCTTCTCAAGACAGTGAGTGCATGCATCTGACATTGTATGCGTACTCAGCAGTTGCCTAGATACCGATGGAATGTGATTCGACATCGTAGCCCAGGATTGTACCGAGAGTGGCGTGATATTTGTGAGTTGAGACGGAGAGTAATTGTGCGCTATGATCGGCTCACTGATTCGTTGCTTGATACGCCTAGTGCCGTCTGCTGTTGATCGATAGACAGCATAGGCAGGTTCGCGCGCGCGCAACGCGCAATGCCCCTCCTTGATTCGAGGCTGAAGCGCCGCAATGCGCCATGTACCTTTTGAAATCGCTATATACCTACCCCATGTCATGTACAGGATCTTGAATCTATATCATTCGGGAGGTAATAAGTGCCTCTCCTATGGACGTAGCTGTCGTTATGGATGATGTAGTGTGCATTTCTATAGCTACAAGCAATCCTCTTACATTTGCAAGGAATGACACTGAATGCCCTGTACACGATAGTCCTAAACCTTACACGAGTCCCTCGGGAAGACCGACATCATCTCGTGTCCGTGTTCTCCCCGGTGCCCAAACTCAGGGCCCCTCTCTTCACGGTCTTCAAGCGTGACAACTAGCAGTAGCGCGCATCCGGCTGAAGCTAGAGCGGGCGGGCTCGGCAGATACAGTCTTCTGCTACTCTGCTGCTGCCCTCGTGAACTCCTTCTCCCGAGACCCGACTACGACGAGGACGGAAGTATACCGTGCTTGTCGCTGCCGTTGTTGGTATTCATTGGGTCCTCTTCGACAGGGCAAAGTCGCCACGATCACGATCGAGAGTGTGCGCGCTTGGAGCCAATGAGCGGCGGGCCGAGCAACGGAGGCGAGTGCTGGTGAGGCCACCGTGATAAGAAGCGCGCGAGCGCATACTAGGTGTCGGGCTGGTAGCGCGTACACCAGGGCCGCTCATCGGTGAAGGTGGTGCCTGGCCGTAACCCGGCAGCGCATCCGAGTCGTTCGGTGCCTGCGCAGGCGGAGCAGCGCCACCGCGAAAGCCGGACAAGCCGATGAGCGTCTCAGCGACGTTCTCGTCGTAGTCCTCGTCCACGACACGATCCGGCACGCTGACGATAGAACTCGGGCAGGCTCGCCTTCTGGCTGTTGCTGGGACCGCTGCTATCGGCCTCGCGCATCTTACGGCTTCTGTACGGGCGTTACAAGCTAGATGGCTGTTGCTGGTGTGAGTCGATCTTCTCAGAGTGAGAACGCCGTGTAGGACCGGGCGTAGATGCGGGTGTAGGCTCGTTCCTGCTGTTACTTGGGGCTTGTTGTAGCGCGCCCGCGTTTCTTCGGTTTGGGCGCCAACATAACCATTGTGCCACCAGGACCAACGGGTTGACACAAAGGCTGCATCTCCGCCGGCGAAGACTCTTGGCGAGAACGATACGCTGGTTGCGGGCTCTCCGACGTGCGGCTCGGGTACGTGGGTAGCGGAGGCAGACCGTCAAGATTGACATACCCTTCAGGTGGTGGATGGCCGTTTTCGTAGCGCCTGCTGGCGTGTCGGCCTGCATCGGCTCGGCGCGCATATTTGGATGCTCGCGCGGAGAAATAGGTCCTATCTGAGAGCCAGGAGGCGGGTAACCCCGCGCAGAAGCGCTCTGCGGTGAACATTCGCGCCGAGAATCGTAGTATGGCGGCTGTGACGACGCGTACTCGTGTCCACACCGTGTTACCAGCCCCGGCGCCGCCAGTTTGTGACGCGCTCACGGCCAGGAGCGCATTCGCGCTGCTAGATTGCCCAAGTCATCATACGGAGGCGAAACTGAGGGACTACCGCGGCCGCAAGACTGGTACGGCGATGCCATGGGCGAACGCGCACGATCCAGTGGCGAGCTGCGGCGGAAGATCTGCGACCGCGTGGTATAGATCGTGCTGATGCAATGGTGGCGACCCACCCGAATATTCGTCAGGATGTAGCGGGATTGACATACCACGGGCACCTCTGGGAGCAAGGTTTGGGTGAACTTGTATTCCCTGGCGCGCGTCGTCGAGAATCATAGGCGGTGGCGGACCACCACGGAAAGGCAGCGGCGGCCTGTAACCTGCAGAACCGGCCTTTGGCAAGAGATGAGCGATTCAGTGTGGACACGGATGCGAGCACCCGAGGTATCACGCTACGTGTACCGCTCCAGCCATCAATACTGGTTTGAAGGGCTGCAGAGCCGGTGGAAGATCTGTATGCAATCAGATCGGGAGACAAGCAGTGTAAAGAGAAAGACATACATAGCGGCCGTGTCGCACAAGTACTGCAAGATGACCGGCCAGACAGAATGGACGAGGCGTTGGACAAGCGGGCGAAAATCGGGAACATCTAAAGCTCAGTGCCCTGGGTGAAGCTTCGAGCGGGTCGTGAAGGAGAGTAACATACAAGTACTGTCGCCATGCTTGTTGTGCCGCGAGGTGCTCAGCCGGGCTACAAGTAACTCAGTGGCATGTAACAGAAATGACATGTCGCTCGAGATACGAAAGCCCTGTCTAGCATCTGTAAGGATCGTTCAATATACGACAAGGAAGCCTTACTACAAAGTGCTTGCCACTCGATACAGGGGCAACGAATACACCGCGAGTATGCAAGGTCCACAGCCACATAATCCTCAGCGACGGCGGCGTAGTTAAGGGCACTGTTCGGCTGCCAATTGAGAGATGCTGTGCGTGTATTAGCTGTACGTACCAGCAAACCATCTTATTGGCCCCAGACGTCGTGGCTCATGACGAGCTAAACAGGGCCGCGCTGCTCCTTGACTGCGAGGACCGCTGCGGCCTCGCCCGTAATCTGTGGAGTAGTCAATACGGACCAGTGGACTGCGAGCAGGGAAGACGCACGTAGAACCAAATGAAGCCAAATCAGCAATAAGTTCCAGGCATTCACGGGAGAAGGGGTGGGCGAATGTATTCTGCTTACCTCAAAAGGAGATGTGACTATTGACCGCCCACCACAATCGCAGACGGAGAAGATGGCGGCGGAAAGCGCGTTAGGCGTTAGGCGACAGTGGCGCTCGTGGAACGATGAGAGCGCTCCCGAAGCACTCTCCATGCACACGCAGTGTTTGATGGTCGAACTGGTATAGTTCTGTCAGACGCAACGGGTGTGAGAAGAGAAGCGGCGCTACCTGACGTCTATCCCAATGACGGTGGCGCGTTTCTTTCAGCGACGACTGAATGCAGGTCTGCATGCGAGATGCGGGGAGCTCGCGAACTTGCTGTTAAGCGGATCGACGTGAGAGTGTGAATTCGGAAATATAGAGAACAACGGCTTACCCGCCAAATGTGGAGCTGAGCGCCTCGGACAAGCGTATCCTCGTTCATGTGGCGAGCCATCGTGATGTGATCGTGTGTCGCGGCGGTGCTACGCCAACCCTAACCCTAATCAAGATACGCCCGAGTCTGCCCTCTCCGAGCCCTGCTCCAGCGAGGTTCGGAAACATGGTGTGATTCGTTCCTGTAGACACAGGAGGCTCGTCAGGTTTCGTTGCGAGACCTGATATCGTGAGAGACATACGCGAAGAAGCGGGTCTCGCGGAAGATGGCGGTCCGAACCGAGGGAGAAAACGGGTAAGTAGAGGACCTGTTACGGCCGCCGAATCGAGATTCAGCCACGTTGAATCGAAAGCGCCCAGAGGGACGAGGAGGCGCTTATAAAGACCGTGTTTCTTTACCCGGGACTGTGGCTGGCCTGCCTGGCGAAGCAGACAACTGGGATCGCAGCTAAGCACGCCCGTCAAATTGCCATACGGTATAAGATGCCTTCGTTTTCGTGCCTTGCGGGTCACAGTCTGGCGCGCGAGAGTCTCGTTGAGCGCTTGACGTGCCGCCGGTGTGACTGACACGAAGCGGCGAGGCCGTCTGAATTGCATGCTTGATCGAGTGGATCGGCTGACACCGGGCACGAAAGCGCGCGCGCTACGCGCGCGGCGTCGTACACTCATGACATTCTGCCTCAAGAATCAAGGCTATACTGTCCACATGCGCAGATACAGCATTAACGAAGAGCTGGAGGGAGAATCAGGTTGCACTCGAGCTACTCGCATGACGATGAAAGAGACAACGTGGCTTGAGAGGTATGTATAGAGATAATGATAGCAAAGAAACATGACGGATCGAGAAGAGAGACAGACGCGCGCGGCAATACGTCAGGCCACGCGAGCGACCGTGGGTAGCCGAAACCAACTGTGGTTCGGTCTGCGATAAGCACATACTTCGTTCTCGTATATCTACCAGCACCGGATCGACGCCTCTCACGCCTGCTATGGGTGGACATTGACAATGTGTATGGCCCATCGGAGGCGCTCGTATTCGCCTTTGACGCCGGCTACTTCGTGCCTATGACAGCATCCCATCATTGAGAACTGTATCAGGCTACCTCCAGCGCAAAGCCGTGCAACTCTGTGAGGTGAACACCAATCGCTGTGGCTCGCCTGCCCTGGTCACCCGTCACGCCAATGCTCCTCCCGATGCAGTGAACTTCATCCACACGTGAGGCGCTGCATGTAAGGTCCACATCCCATGAGACAGGGATGATGGGCAAAAACGGCTGGTGCACCATACTAGAATACTCCATCAATTACGTCGCAAACTTGGGATAGTAGCCGCTCAGCACTTAGCACTCATGCCCATCACAAAATCTTCGCACAAGTGAATCAGGAACGTATAGATCACAGACTACATGACGCTCGACATAAAGCTCTATATACGTCTACAGAACCCATGGTCGAGATCACAGTGTTCGCAAGTAAAGCGACTTCGCTAGTACTGACCGATCGTGTTGTTAGAGCGTGCCTGGTACTAGTTATAAGCGAAACATTCGCAGCCCAAGAGGTAACAAGGAACTCGCCTTCTCTCTTCCCTTGTACGTGCTGACCGTCTTCTTCAGTACCCAGCGTCCCCAGAGGTCCGATGACAAGTTGAGGCAATAGTCGGGATACGCTGGATGATCCATACCCGCCTGCGCCGTAACCCAAGCTCCATCCAAGTTCTTGTACCACAACTGCGCCGTCCCAGCGCCCATATGAAGATAGACGTCACCGGGCATCGCACGGCCGTCTAGGGATGGGGTGGAGAGCATAGATGCACCAATCGACCTGAAGCATGTCATCTCAACCCCATGTTTCCGAAGTTTGTGTTTGGACGATATTATCCCGCCCTGATCCTGAGCGACCTGTTGGCCGCCATCCACAAGCTCGTTCTTGCCTCCAGATGCACACAGATCGCGCAAACTTGCACTGCGTTCTCGTTAACGTTATTACGTATGAGCACGAGTGAGAACAACCTTCGGTCGAGATTCCAGCTCGGCGTAGCTGCTACGTTCCTGCCCTCGAGACTGGATGGAACATCGTCGAGAGATCGAGAGTCAGATATGCCACTAGGCGTAGTGAGACCTCACTCATTTGTCGAAGCTTAGATGAATCCATACCGTGAAGGAGCTGGTGCCTCGGCCGGAGGTGCGAGTGAAAGCGCGATAGGAGAACCAGAACAACTCTGTGGCCCAGTATCTCCGACGGAAGCGCTATCATTTGAAGTAGACGTTGAGTTGGGAGTCTTTCTATATGTCTTTACTATTAGCATCACGTCCTGTTTGAAACAGAGGGCGATCGTACCGGATGATTGATGCGAGAACTCTGACGGGAGAGGGCGCCTCACTACGCGCGAGAATCTGGAGCACTTTTTCACCGCGGGCCTGGGCATCGACCCCGCCCTTAGACTGCTCGTCGGGATGAGCAACGGCATGAACGGTGGGCTCCCGAGACCTCGATCCTTCAGCATCGTAAGAGGCACGACCCTCTGAAAGAGTCTGAGAGTCGACGGAAACATCACATGCGGTACTGGCTTGCTGAAGAACGGGAGAGTGATTGACGTTGACAGGCGTAATCTCGACAGGGGAGATAGCTCGGTGGTCTATGCCATTTGCGGTGGCTGCGTCTGTGTCGATTTGGCCGTGTATGACTGCAGTGGGCGTGGTGTCCTCCTGCACATCAGTCTGAGATTTGTCGCTGATCAGGGACGTCGTCGTGTGGTGCTGTTCACGAACCAGAGCAGCAGCGGCATTAGGAGATTGCCCGGAACGAAGAGCATCATCGCGCGCAAAGGTGAACCCTCGACGAAGGTCCCACAGCTATGATCCAGATTAGGTCAAATGGTGCTCCCATGTCAGTGACTTGTGACGCGCCTGTGAATCAACGACCCTTCGTTCTACTTCGCATCGAAGCCCCTTGCCATCTATATCGCAATCCAAAAATTTGAGTCTCCAAGGAGGGATAGCCTGATGAAAGTTACGATACGGCTTCGCAACGTAACAAGGGATGGTTACTCACATCGATCTCCATTCGAGAGATGGGGCGGTACGGGTTTCGTTCATAGGGCGAGCGTATACGGTTGTGGCGCCGTAGTGAGACGATCTTCATGGCGAAGAGGAGATGATCGAGGGCGAAGGGGGGAGGGGGCCACGTCGAGGTATATCACACGTTTATACCCCGCTAGCTACGTGAACAAAGGAGGGATGCCCTCGGATGCACTGCTCGCGAAATGCCGAGTGAACAAAGAGAAAGGAGGGCTTCATCAGCGCTCGGCTATTTGCGGTCCACGGGAGCTGAAATCGATGGACGCGACGTACGATAGTCAATCCAGGAAGGTGCATCGTTCGGACCTTATCGCAGCATCCGGTTGCAAGGGGTGCAAAACCGCGCAGTTCGGGACGACGGTTTACAACTACTGAGCGTGATGCATCGGTAGCCTAAACAACATCCCTGCAGTCGAAGAGAGGGCGTTGGGCAAGCCAGCAATGACCGCAGTAGTAGGTCATTGTCGTCGTAGTAGTAGTGATAGTAGTCGTGATGGAGGCTGGTGGAAGGACGAGTACTATTTTCCCCGCGCTCAGACCGTTCGGCCTTGCCTGCCGGTTCGGGCGAGTCTGCGAGACCGGAGCAAGAGCCGAGCGGAGGCGCTCGGCAGTTCCCGTGAAGCGAGAGAGCGAACGCGCGCCGTTTTGTCAACTCGCTTCCAGCCACCCTCGCGCGCCGTTTTCTGTGTCAGCTTCGCCGACCCCCTGTGAACCTCCGTGAGCTCGTAGCGGAAACTGCTCGCCACGCCGTAGGTGAGGCTGGATCGTCCAGAGGCGTCTCTCAGGCGGCATCGTTGAGCGCGAGTCCTAACGCGGCAAGCACGGATCAACCTTCGAAACGCCGGCGACGTCATGAACAGCACGCGCAGCGTTCACAGGCCGCGCGTCACAGTTGTACCCCACCATCATCCTAACGTCGGTATATCCCTACCTCTTCAAAACGTTATGTAGTCTCTTCAAGCGAAACTAGCCAGAAGAAGCGGCCAGCGTACAAGATGTCCCCGTCTTTCTGTGTCATCTTCACTCAAAATACTACCCCGCCTGACAGCCGCCCTATCAGCGATCCTCGATATTCATACCACTGAGATCATGATGATAGTATCCGTAGACAGTCTACGGCGTACCGTCGCAATCGAGGCGCGCGCCCGCGGCACCATTGACAGTCGTCTCCCCTTCAACTTCACTTCCCAGGTTAGACCAGTCTCTCATCTCCGGCGTTTCGATGTTGTTTTCCGTGCTCACAGTCTTCACAGCTGTGCGGTATTTTCTCTTTCTCATCCCGATACCTATTCTAGTGAGTGAGTCCGTGCAGCGATTGCCCGCAGACGGTGCTAACTTGGATCAGATTCGATGCACCACATCCCACGATCTACATTCCTATTCACCTGGATAGCTCGAGCTCGATCCCTGATGTATCGGTTTCCCACCTGTAAGGTTGTAGCACGATAAACCAGCTTTATATCATATTGCTCGCCATGACTGCGACCACGGCGTGAAGCGCTGAGTAGCTGGGAGCCACAATTTCGCTTCAGCGACAAGAGGTTTGTCGACCGACTGTTTTTTTTGCATTCGCTGCGCGCGATAAGTTGCGTCAATACAGTAGTGTTCGCAAGGATGACATGTAGCAGTCATCAAGTGCGCCGGCAGTTGCAGGGCATGTCTTCTTGTAGACTCGAGCGCCTTTGCACTTGTAGACTTCTTACCTTTCCACGCAGGCTCGCAGAAAATTCTGTCTCTCTACGAATTCGGCTGCTGTCGGCGTCGGTGCTTCTACGACATCTCCCTACATTTGTCGCTGT
Organism: Peniophora sp. CBMAI 1063; assembly: GCA_900536885.1. NCBI lineage: Eukaryota > Fungi > Basidiomycota > Agaricomycetes > Russulales > Peniophoraceae > Peniophora > Peniophora sp. CBMAI 1063. The sequence goes on from UWZB01000097.1 coordinate 43,294, forward strand.
CAACGATGTGATGATGTCACGTGTGCGCGTTCACATCTTCCGCGTCGGTCTCTAGCGCCTAGCCTTAACAGGTCTCAACCCATCCTTGGAAGACCTTCCGGGGGCCGTACTACGAGCAGCCCACAGCTTGAGGTCTTTCCGTTCTCCTCACTTCACCTTCTCGATCTCCACGCCGAATGCCATGCCTGGCCATTTTGGCAGCACGCGTCGAGTCGCGTTGAGTACCCCAGCCAAGACAACGCATATACCCTCTCGTGGGGCGCCGGCAATAGTCTCTCTTGCGCCCTCGCTCTCGCAGCGTACAAGGATATTCATCAGTCCGCGTCATAATTGCCGTGCGCACAGTTTGCTCTCTGAGGAACGCTAGTCTCACAGTGAGCCACCCGTAGTCCCGTAAAAGTTGGAACTTCTTTGCAACCCGAGATGATAGCGCCGAAGTCGCAGATCGAGTTGAGTTATAGTCTGGTTCCATCGGGGCCTC
>UWZB01000097.1:43784-55063 GCA_900536885.1 Peniophora sp. CBMAI 1063
TAGCGCCGAAGTCGCAGATCGAGTTGAGTTATAGTCTGGTTCCATCGGGGCCTCCTTGAGGCCTTTGCTGATCACTACTGTAGCGTACACCCCAATTCGCCTATAGCATTGAGCACATACTATACATGCTATAGATACACACTTATGATACATAACGCCGAAACAACCCGAAGACCTGCTCGACGCTCCATTTCATACCGGCAACTCGTTCAGCTCCTCTGGTACGTCCACATCCTTATCTAGTGTCCGTCAGGGGTTTGCAAAAACCCGGGGGATACGGGAACGGGTCACGGCGGGGACGGGGACGGGGAAGGGAAGTTCGACCCGCGCCCTACCCGTCGACCCCGCGGGTGGCGCTCGACGAGCCGAGAATGGCTCACAATGGTGTTCTATGGCTCAGAAGAGACCGAGAACACCTTCACGACCACTCTGCATGGCGCAGTAGCGATCCTGCTAGGTACAAGAAGTAGTACTTCCACCTAGACAGCAGGATCGCTCGGCTCATACCCGTCGAACCCGTCCCCTTCTCCGTGGGAAAGTAAACCCGTCCCCGTCTGCGAGGTGACGGGTTTTGGCGGGGAAGGGGACGGGTTGCCTTGGAAGACACCTCGGGTTCCCCGTGGCGAACACTATCCTTAACAGGGTCACCCATATCCACCATCTCAGTAGCATCCATATCCTGCCCACAGCCCACAATCGTGACCGTCGCCTTTGCATCAGACTCCTTCCCAGCAACGTACGAGACGATGGCGAGCGCGCCGGTGTCACACGGAGCACGCTGGACAAAGCGCACTCGTCCGCGACTGAAAGCGATGCGCGGCGGGCGCGTTACTGCGCCCCACTCGAGAGGATTGGCGTGATGTCGACGAGATGTCGCTTGAGCGCGAGCGTGATTCGGGACATCATCACGGACGTCAGGCAAAGCTCAAGTCTTTGGTTACTTGTAAGTGAAGTTCTGATGTGTAGAGCGGGATAACCACGTACTGCGCGCAGATATTCTTGATACCGGGATCCGCGAAGGCGATCATGAGCGTCAGAGTGAAGGTCACGGCAAAGACGACGCTGTAGTAGGCGATAGTGCCGATCACCGCGAAGGTAGCCTTGCCTTTGCTTCCTGGAAGGGTACGCGCAATCACAAATGCGATGATCGTCGGGTCGTAGAGGAGTGGTATCCAAGCTGAGGCTGGAGCGAGGCGGTCACTGCAGAGCAGTACATCAGCCACATAGGTGAGGAGGCCATGTTCATGGCGTACTAGCGCGGATTGAAGATCATGGTACATGCTGATAGACACCTTTGTCAGTTGACTGCTGGGTGGAGGATTTGATGGTTCCTACAAATAACGTCCTGACTGAGCGGGTTACCGTCGTTGACTTCCGCTGTATGTCAACTTCATGAATAGCGATGCGGTTACAAAACATTCGACGACTCACGATAAGCTTGAAAGAGAAGCCACCAGTTGATTGCCACGAACGATATCCATTCGGTGAGAAGTATGCCGACTACAAGCCAGTAATGTGGGGACCTTCGCCATAGTCACTTCAACACTGGTTATGATCAGCATCCTCTTCAACACATCAGGCGCTCGTGTGCGCGCACTGAGAGAGCATCATCAAGTCTGCGATGACTATGCCAAGCATAGTCATGATGCCCTTGAATACGACGAAGTTGTTGCACCTGGCCGAGATGTCAAGATTGGACGACAATAGGCAGTAAATGAGGATGGGCGCACGTCTGCGGCGAAGGGCGTCAGCCGACATTGCCAAGAGCTGGGAGAGTAAACACACACTTATGGGGTCCAGAAGTGGCCGAAGTATGCTACGCTGTTCACCAAGAAGCTAAGCGGGATGAAGTATCGGGCCTAATGAGGTATATGAGCGACCGGCGTCACCATTATGAGGGGCCTACACGCACGAGAAAGAAGAGAATGGTGACTGTACCAGCCATCAGCACTCGACGGTAAAGAGGTTCGATCAGATGGAAGGGCGCACATGCTATCTTCCGATAGTCTTTTGGGTCGATATGCGAGATGCACAGCCATATAAGGGTGACCTAGGAGTACTAGTCAGTATACGGTCGCGAGCGCGATCAGCCACATGTATCTCTTCGAAGGTGAGGATGTGGTCCAGTACGAGGACGGAGAAGCCTGCGAGTCCGACTCTCCTTGTCAGCACACTGTCGTATTTGGCTCAGCGATGCACTCTGTGGAAAAGCCAATGCAGACGTACGCGAGCCCAAAGTCGGTGATGTTCTGGTGTGTGATGTTCGCTACCACCGGCTGAAGAAGCTGAGCCTAGGAGTGGAGGTCCATCATCGCCTGCACTCGAGAGTCGAATTCCCGAAGAAAGCCCCCGACACCTCTATCTCCGACTACCTCGTGTTACGGTCGATATGCATCATCATACATCATGCCAGAGCGTCCAAAGCGCCGAAAACCCCGCACCCGCAGAGCGTAACGCGCTGTGTGTAGAGTGAATGCGGGGAACGGGCTGGAGGTCTGTCGATCACTTGAGCTGGACCTGTATGAGCTGTTGTCAGAGGCTAGACCCAGATGATAGGAAGCGGGAGAGGCGCCTCACAGCATGATCTCGGGTGAATGACAGATCGTAGCGCTGTGAAGTAGAGCAGGTAGAGATGTGACCCGCGCATACGTATGCCAGTGAAAGGCTTGGTGCACACATGGACCGGCGAAGGCGCTTAGGGAGAAGACCACCATCGGGCGAGCGTAGCGCGCACGGACATCGTGGTCTGTTCATTTCTCTCCTGGGCCTCTCCGGGCACCAAGACGCTTTCCTGTGGACAGGCGCAATCATCTGTACGGATCGACAGAGCACTCAGATGTCGCCTGCGTTGCGTTTGCGCCTGATCGAAGAAACCAAGCAGTGATATGGTGGCCCATCTGATATCGAACCACGGACAGATATGCGGATACGTGTAGACCGGGTGACTCTTCAGGCCTAGGCCCAAAGCACTACTGCATATAGAAAAGTTCCAAGTGTAGACGATGACCCTGAGCAGTCGCGAGAGACTCTCGACGTCGTAGTCGGAGCAGGGGGACGTATCGTGGACAGCGGTGTGAATATTCAGACGCACGACAGCGCACGACTGCCGCATTCGTGCCAGCGGCTCGCACTTCACGTCGACACTTTGGTAACCGGTATGCACGACGACATCGACCGCACAGTCCGTTGTGTGGTATGCACGTATAGTTGGCCAACAGGTTCCACGGCTGGGGTTGTTGACGGCAAGAAGCAAGCCGGGGAAATCGGGCAATGATTCAACAAATCGCCCCGGGCACACGGGCCGACATGGAGAGGCATAAATGATATCAATAACAAACTCAGCGCGCATTATAGGGTGTGAATGTGAACGGAACAGAAAGAGATGAGTAGACTGAGAGTATAGCATGTACAGTACACTATGAGATACATCGTACAAACGCACAGCAAGGACGCAGAAAAGATCGAGCAACAGCAGCAGAGCGACACAACGTACAACCCCTCGGACATAGACAAGAATAACAACAACTTTCCCTCAACAATCGGCGCACGACGGCACAATGGGGTTATCCGTCTCCTCGTATTCGCGCGGCCGGGGGATCGTGTAGGCCGAATTCGCTGAGCGCTGGATCGTGGAGGCGAGAAGTAGAGTCGAGCATGGATGACGCAGGCCCGTCTTCAGCTTCAATCTCGGGCGTCTTCTCGCCGGCGCCCAAGCGTTCCGCCCACTCACGCAGCTCTGCCGCCCTATTCCTCGCGCCGACCGCATCGGCGACCTCCTTCCTCGCATAGACATGCGCGCTCCCAATCATCAACGGCCGCCCCTCGCGCGTCTCCATCATCTCCGCATCCCACCTGTCCCTCTCCCTCTCGTTCGCGCTCGGCACGATCTCGCGCTCCTTTCCCTTCCTTGACGGCGACGACACAGGCGACGCAGACGGCGACTCCTTCTCGTCGTACGGATACGGCGAAGATGGACCCGCCTCCGGATCCTCGTCGCGCGTGACCATCGCAAAGAAGCTCGTCTCCTGCCCGCGCCCATCACCCTCGCTCTCATGGTCCCGCGTAACCATCGCGAGAAAGCTCGTCTCCTCGCCCACACTATCCCTCGCACGCGTATGTGCCCTCTCCGGCCTCTCCACGTACTTCCCCTCGGCCCCTTCGCCCTCGAACTCCGTCGGAACGGTAGTCGGCAGCGTATAGCTCTTCTTCAGCACCGGGTCCTTCTGATACGCCAGCGTCCCGCCGCGCGCGAAGCGCTTCAGATCGAGCGTGATCCGGCTCATCATCGTGGCCGTCAGACACAGCTCGAGCTGCGCGGCGATGTTGCGTACGGACGGGTCGGCGACGATGATCATAATCGTCAGGGCGAGCGTGACGGAGAATATGATGGAGTAGTAGAGCAGTCCTTCGCGCAGGAGCTCCGAGACGATGTCGGAGTAGCCACGGTGCCGGGCGTGCGAGACGGTGCGGATGAGCGTGAGGATCACTACGGTCGTGTCGTACAAGAGGGGGAGCCAGGCCGAGGCAGACGCCGCCCAGCCGACTTCGGTGCCAAAGATCATCGTGCAGGATATGACGTTGGGCGCTTTGAGGTAGACGGCTGACAGCGAGACGTCAGTTGTTTTGATGGGTTGGAAGGGACGGGTGGACGATCGGGGATCGGGTACATAGGAAGGTGACGACACTCACGCGTGGCGCTTGTCAGCAACCAGCTGTTGACTCCGACAAAGACGAGCCAGAGGCAGAAGACGGCGTAGTAGACGAAGCGGCGATTATAGTACAGCGCTTTGACGCTGCGTGGGGAATCAGCACACATATCTCAGAAAATATATGAGGGGACGCGCCGCATGAACATCATGAGAGAGGCAATGGAGATGCCGATCATAGTCAGGGATCCCTCGTACACGACGAACTGGCTGCAGGTATCATAGTCCCAAACTGCATGCCGTAGTTAGCGCCGCGGGTAGATATCACAATACAATGGTAGACGCACCATGGCTGAAGTAAGCGAATATGTTGATGATGAATGACAAGGGCACCAGGTAGCGGTTCTGTGCGGGGAGGGTCAGTCTTATGATGTCTTATAGCCAAGACACGATGAACGCACGAGGAAGAACAGCCAGATGACTGCAGCCGGCGGATGTCGTGGTCAGCTCCACAGATACAGACAGCGAGCAAAGAGGGTTGTACGCACTAGGTCCCTTCCTCCCTTTCCAGATGAATTCGATCTTTCAACAGCACTCAGTCAGCCGCGGAGGTCTGGGGAACAATGACAAGCTAGCGCACCTCGTCCTCGAGCGTGATGAGGTGGTCGTAGACAAGGATCGTAAAGGCAGCGAGGCCGACGCTCTGCTCGACCGTCAGCGACTCTTCACATGGTACGCCCGAAGAAGCACGGGCTCACCCTCGTGTACACGCTGCGAAGGGGAAGAAACAAGACGTCAGCGTCCAGCTTCGCGGGCATCACAACCTTCTTCATATAACTAAACAACTCACGAATTGTCGTATATCTGCGCATGCGCCAGATGTGCGCGCACCGACATCTGCACCGGGCCAATAATTTTTGGCTATGACATGAACTAAGCAGCGTCAGCTCGGTGGAAGCTGGGCGGGAAGAAGCGCGGGGGTCGGTCCTTCTCGCGGGCCCGGGGCAAGGACGCAGTTTGATGATAATTTGAGTCGGCGCGGCTGCATCTGCACTCAACTCAACTCACGCTGCCGAAATGGCTCTAATGTGCCCAAGGTCATGACCGCGACGGTGACTGACAATGACCACTGGTGACTGAGCGAAGAAACCAGGCGAAGCGGATAAGGTATTCCATCGCTTATACAAATAGGGAGGTCGAGAAGTCGCATAGTGACTACATAGTGAAGGGTAGGGCGTATATACAGAACATCCGTTCGCAAGGGAAACACGTATGGGCATCTACATCCACCAAAGATACAACTGTTACGGTCTACCTAGTCCGGACACATAGATAAATGCCGCGCAGCTGCTTCACCAAGCCTTCGACTTGAATGTGCACGTCAGAAAAGAGCTTGGAACCGTTTCATACATATACACCAAGCACCCGTACACAAAGGATAGCAGAGGAGCCAGTCTCGTAATGTTCGGCGATGGTGTGCCATGATGTAATGCCCTAGATGCCGCCTGGTGGCACGATGCCAACGCGCGCCACAACCAATGCCTGTCTCGCGATGTAGGTTTTCAGGAGGTGGGGGGGAGGGCCATCGGAAGCTAAAGCTGCAGGGGTAGTAGTCTGCCCTGCGGCGTTAGTGTGAATCGCAATGATAGCCAAACGTCGACGCACCAGATACCACGCCCACGCAACTCTTTCCGCCGTCCCGATAGCGATATGGCATCCCCTTGAGTCCACGTAACACTCAGATCCGTGCTCGAAGCACTCCCACAACGACTTGATGTGAGCAAGTGCGGCCATCAACTCGACGGCGTCGACAGGTCCGGACGCGGGTGGTAGGCGCTGCGTTGTCATCGTGAGCAATAGTTACACATGAGATGGTCACACCTCACGAGCTCCCTCAACAAGCATTCCAGCAATATGCCGTCGTCGGTCGAGTAGCTCTGAGCGGAAATAAAGTCAGACTACGTCAGTAGGCTTAGCAGTTGCGACTCACCGAGAAACGGTGCACGTGCTCTCTACTTGTCTTGCAGGGATCGGATGCATTGGACGCCTTCTTCCGGTAGTGTGTGCGGATGAGTCGATGCTACATACAATAGTTAATATGAGATCGAGCGTCACTCATGTGAATTCCTTACGTTGCGAGAGCTCAGCGGGCGTTGAGCTATGTATCCCTGCGGCATGTCGAATGATCTTTCGGTAGTTATGTAGAAGGCAAGAGGTCGTAAGACCAAGGAGGATTGCGAATGCCTAGTGATGGAGCTTGGATCGTCAGGCGCTTATATAGGCAGCCCAGGTGTGTGCCATGGCTATGAAAGAGGGACTGCGTCACTGACTTGCTGCCAATCAGTATCAATCGCGTGCCGAAGAACACAGAGTACCGGGTTTGCGCGTGAAGGCAGGCGGCTGAACAAACGAGCCACTCGACCCGGCCATTTCCGAGTCAGTCTTGCAGAGGCAGATGCTTGTAGCTCCCCAGGAACGGCAATCCGGTATTCAGTATGCCAACTTACTCGGAAGAGCGGATCGAAGGGTGGAAAGTGCGGGATCGCCCAGGCGGTCTTTCGCGGCAATTTCCGCGTTCTACTTCCCACATGCGACCATGGCCACCCCGATTCAAGATCTCAATCTCGTCAACACGCAATCATCCGAGCAAATGCTGTCCATACCGACTGGCTACCTTAGGCGCCTCTGCGCCGCTTGAATGACTTCTACCGCAATTGCCCGTCGACTCCGTCGCTTGCTTTGTCACACACACCATCTCAAGTTCGTGCCAAGCGCGCATATTGCCGACTGATACTTGACGGAATGGGCGCCGACTATATACGCGTCTGCCATATCACATCATAGACATGCCCAACGATCCTCGCGCTTCGTGGATACTCCGATACAAGGCAACGTATTGACACACCCAATGGTCTGTTTCTTTGAATATTTTACGCGCCCATCTTCGCTCATCCATACATCCCAGTATAAGACTTCAATGAGAGACCGCCCACATGCTCTGCCCCTCGAGCTCGCAAACCCGAGGTTGGGTACGTGCTATCTCACTTTGCCATATACGTGCGCTTAGTCTCGTATTGTAGCCGAATTCGATTCCTACCGGGTCAAGTTCCAGGAAATCCTGCGTGACGGAGAGAGTCTGGTCATAGCTCGGGTCAAAGTACCGACACCCAGTGGACATGCTTTCCTTCTGCGGCGATTGGATACGGGGGCGATCTCGTTGACGACGATGTTTCGTGCAGCATTCCCAAGTGCTTCGTCGAGGATGGAGGAGGAAGAATGTCATTGGGTGAAGACCGCCTACGTCATCTCCGGTGCCAACAGGACTGGCGGCGCCTCCTTCGCCGGTACATGGGTTCCTACTTCAGTTGCGCAGGAACTCGCTCCATCCTACCGGCTTAACGATGTTCTACGATCCCTGTTGGAGGCAGAACTGCTACCCAATACTGAATTCCGCCGTGGCTCCCGTACCTTGGTAGAGCAGAAAAGGCGCTCCACTGCTCAGGTGACTTCGAGATCGCATAGGTCTGACTCTCCCCACGCCGCTCAGACTCTCGACGTGGACGTACATCAGCAAATTTATGCGCACGCGCCAAACATTGGCAGCCCGTTGGTGACTGAAAGTTCGTTGACCGACTTCCTGCGGACAACAGCACCAATGGGACGCTCAGGCTTGAACGGATACCAAGGAGCCGCGGACTTCAACTCCCCTTCCCCTGGGTATCGGCAAGTCTTGGGAAACCGTAGAATCACAGCGCCGTCCAGGCAAAACTACTCGTCCGCACGCAAAGGCAGCTCTGAGAGAACGTCCAGTGAGTAGTTATTCAACCAGTGTTGTAAGGCGAACTCTGACCGAGCCGAAGACAGGCCTTGGCATAACCTAACCTTTGGTGTAGACGAGAGCCGGTATGTGCTTCTATCAATTTCTTTACCCACTCATTCAGACCGTCACAGGGCATCATCCGGTTTACCTGCTCGGTACAGTTCTCAGGGTGGTTACGCCCTCTGGGTCCTGGCCACGATTCTTGTGATGAGTGCAGTATATCTCACCGCGTACTACCTATCATGATCTTTGTCAGAGACTTACGCATCCTCCGTTAATGTACCGTTGAATGGCGCCTACGTTCCCTCCTGTGTAGCCAATTGTTATGTGACACTCGATTCAATGCATGAGGTGTGGTCTGAAGTCTGAACTCTTCTGGTACGGACTGCGAGAGCTGAATTGTATGCATGCGATTGACTACGGCGCTTCATCCCGGTTTCCTACTGAATTCTACTCCGAGCTTTCCCGGTCACAGTAATCGATCTCAGTGCGATCGATAGCGCTCTTGTTCAGGATGCACATGGGGCCGCTGGAGGTGAGAATAACGCACTCGTCAGTAGTTCCGGGGAGAGGTGGTCGACTTACTGTACTGTAGGGATACTATATAGTGACCAGGGTCGGGGGCTGGCCATCGTGAAAACCTCTTTCGCGCCTCCATGCAATGCCAGGGCTAGCGCGGCAACACCAGCAATGGCGAGAGCCTCGCACGCTCACCGGAGACACATCCCTAGTGTGCTGTGAGACATGGCCAGGTTATGCAGGTGGCCAGTGCTAGCGAGGGCCGGGCAGGCCTGGTCGGATGCGGCGACCTCGCTGGATAAGGGGTTCACATGATTGGAGAGGATGCTTATCATTATATCACACATGGCTACACAAAGAGGTCCGTGACTGCTACGAGACGATGTACAACATGCAAAGCAAGGACCGACCACGGAAAGGGACGAGAGCGAAAGCGGGCAGGGAAGCAGTACTGAGCGATCTGTAAGTGAATCAGCAGAGTCTATGCGGCGACGAGAGATGTACATACTCTGAGCATGGAGCACGAAGAAGACGAGAAATATCAACTAGGACATGATGTGAGCGATGTGATGGAGACAATGCATAGAATCACTAACCGTGGCAGAGAGGCAGTCGCCTGGGACGTTGCAGAGCACGCAGGCTAATCAGTCTGCGAAAACGACCCTGACACCTGATTCTACTCCCCTGAGACGGAGGCAAACTTGCTCTTGTGTTCCACCACGCAAGGATTCTTTGGCTCAGAGCCCGAGCCTGACTTGCCGGACTGCAGACGTAACTTCTTGCCTATCATACGGCGGTCAGGGCATGAGGTGAGGGATATGTGAAGCAAAGTACGTACTTGTGTATCAGGGCGGTTTCGCGCCTTCTCTGGCACTGTAGCTGGTATGAGATGAGTAAAATGGCCGAAAGTGAATATACGCACGATGTGTCGGCGCTGCTCGCCGAGCTGAAGCTGAGAGGGGGGATCAGGTCAATGTTATACGCAAAGCAAAGCCGGTAATCCTACTTGACTGAGCTCTGGAGGCTGAACCGGGCGATGCAGAACGTTCATGCGGTAGTAAAAGTGGAGAAGTATGGCGAGAAAGAGTCAGCAGAGCTACAACACCGCCAGAAGCTGTACCAGTGTGCGTGAGCTCGATGTACGACGGAGGTAGAGAAGACGACGCGCCGCCGGAAAGTCGCGCTTCAATTTAGGGCAACGGCGGTACAGCCCTCGTCTGCAGCTGGTGTGAGGTCCATAGTACGGGTTGTAGTTCCGCGGTGCGCCAGCAAAAGCAGCTTCTTGATGCGTCACATCAGACCCGAGGATATTGCGACCTTGGGTATCCCAATGGGGTTCGTAGTACAGATACGCGCGTGAGTGTGAAAGCCATAGACATGACGAGAAGAGAGAAGGTAACGCGGTCAGAGGTGATGCGTAAAGATAGGAAGAGGGAGAGCGCCCCGATGGGATGGTGGTGGTTAGAAGCAAGTCGTGTCCTGCCCTCGACGCCCACGACGCGCGACGCGCCTCAACTTCGTGCGCGTCGGGCCTTTATCGGGTCAATACGCCCGTCGCGAACAACAGCAAGGCTACACCTTTTCGCATATGATAGACACAATGCCCTCCGCTGTCCCCGACAATTTGTCTTTTTACCTTATGCGTTTAAGAGTGGTACTTACCTGCGCGGCCTTAGTCCTCTATGGATACTTGCACCTTTGCTCCGTACGTGTCTCGGTTGGACCCTATATCTGTACTCGGTTGGCTGTATCCTCCCTCTATACCCCATCGTACTTGAATGTTCTCCAACTTGAAAGTCGCGCCATATGGCACCGTCGCGGTTTACACCTCGTCCGAGCCATTAACCGCCGGTTGCGTCAACTAGATTCTTCATTCAGGACTCTCCCCGATCCCCCCCAGACATATGCGGAGGGAGCTGAATAGAGTCACCTTGATCATAAGAGTCCAACCAATATAGCCTGGCGGAACCCCAGTTACATTGATCGTCGTGCAAGATGCGGTGTCGCCATCTATCCTGCAGACTGAGTGACAATAAGCCCAACGACCAGAACTTGAACGTGCCCAGCGGTAGAACATGCCTTGCTCGATATTGAGCCAGAAGACCTGTAGGAGCTGCTCACATAGTGGGTGCTCCAAGTTAGATGGACGGGCTCTAGTCAGCGAGAACCGTGAACACGCGGCCAGGCTCCTGTTGGAATTCCGAATTCCAACAGGAGCCAGACCGGGGTTGCTAGCCTCGTCCGGACCTGGGTCAGGAATGCGAATCTGTCCAGCATTTATCGCGCCGGCCAGC
>UWZB01000097.1:55224-72499 GCA_900536885.1 Peniophora sp. CBMAI 1063
GTACATTTGATAGGATCACGAACCTTAACGAGCTTGGAAGCGGTCGCTCCGTTCTGTATGCCTCGACTTTCTAGTGATATCAATGGCAAAATAACGAAGTGCGATTATAATCGTGGTAGACTTAGTACATGGGTGAACCGGGCTGCATGTGCAGGGGCATAAGATACAATGGTAAACCGAGCCCGATACGAAGTCAAGGTGGGCGAAAGAGGGCGAGAGTTGCTGCAAGCGATGTCAGTACGATGCTGAACTCGACAAGTCGTTCGACTCACCGGTAGGTAAGCAAGAGGCGGATAGGAAGATGAGGAAAGAGTCAGTATCTGAGTTGCGACCGTCAATAGCGTATAGTCGCTCGAAAAGATTGCAGTGCTTACAAACCGGCTATTCTGCTCGTTCGTCAGGCTCAAGCGTCGTAGAACACACAACTGTTCACAGCATGTCGCGGGCGGTTGACCCTGACGGGTGCAGCTCGTTCGATCATCAGCGCGACGACGACGGCGAACAAGGCAGGAATAGATACGCACATGGCCTATCGTTCTTGCATTTCGTGGGTCGCGGTTGGCGTCCTTCTCGACTTCTGAGGAAATGCTGGAGAAATGGGTAAGTTTATCTGTATGTGGGCACAACATAATGTACCGGCATTGCTGACGCCACCCGTTCCTGCGCCCGATCCGTCTGCAGAGGGGCATGCGTGAGCGGACGCTCTCGGACGTGGGGCGTGCGGGGCGGAACCAGAGACGATTGTTATGGCGGCGTGACAACCTGGCCGAGTCGTGAAGGAGAGGGTGAGGGTACGGGAAGAAACGCGGGTCAATAACAGGACCCGGAGTGTCCGGCGGCGGCGAGGTTTTCTCAGGTTCCAGAGATGGTAGTGGCCATACGCGCTGTGGCGCAGAGACCTTGCGCCGACTCGATGTTGTACACATTGGTGTCTGGGAGGCTAAACGAGGTGAGTGTATGCCTTTTCAGCGCAAGTATGCACGTACGGAAGGTACGCCTCTCCCTCGGGCTCGAGGCGGTGGTGATGAGCGATCATCGCCGGGGCGATGCTGCTGACGAAAACCTCGACGACAAGATCAGAGCGCTCTACAGTAGAGAGATCAGAACAGATGATATTTCGAGCCAGCGCGCAGGTCAGTGTACGTGCCAGGCATACCATAAGCGGCGGAAGGATAAGAGGGAGTAGGCGAGAGAGGAGAGGAGCGGCGGGTTAGGGAAACAGGCGGGTGGAGGAGCACATATCTCGCGTCATCGCGGGATGGTGGCGGTAAGAGACAAGTTGTACTCTGCGCGACCGCGCCGTTAACTAAGTCCCGCGACACGCGACGCGTCTTGGGTACCGAGTCGCCTCGCACGCAGGGCACCTCCGCGACGCGTCTGGGTGCGGGCGCGCGTATATGAACGCGCGCTGTGCTTCCGCCCCAGTGGGTCGTGGTACACTCGAGCTACTATCTTTCGATGTATCCAAGTGATCACAGGCTCCCTGCGAGAGCAGTTGGAAGGCGGCTGCACTGGCCATGGCGGTCCTGGCCAGGATTCACGCGCCTGGGCCATAGTGAACTAGCGAAGAGTCGCGCCAACAGCATGTAGCCTCCACCTCGCTAAGTGTACCGCACCACGGCTCGAGGAACGGAATGCTTACGCGAGTGACTGGGGATGTCGTGCCCGTGGATGTCTCGCGGTGTTCGTAAATAGCAGAAAAGGAGCGATGTCATTGGAGAATGAGACGCTCGGCGTCCGCCGAGCGTTGTGCATAGATGGTGATACATTATGTACGAGCCAAAGAGAACGGTACCATGGAAGTACGGGCCTCAACTCTCCCCTACAACTTTGATCCGACTTGAACGTTGAACTCCCGCTCACACCTCGCTACGCCACCGCAAGTGCGGGTGTTCTGTGGAAGATCCCGCCGAGCGCGTCGGCCGAGCGGCCTCCTTTAGAATAGACGTGATGTCCTTCTGCGGCGACCCCGAGCAGTACTTGCATGCGCACGAGCCTGTCCCGCGCATAAGCCCTATGGCATGAGCGGCAAACTCTGCCGCCGATGCGAAACGGTAAGTGGCACCTATATCATCAACGAGCGTGTGAGGAGCTGCATATCGCGAATAAGACTCTTGAGCGTACCGTACAAGTACAGATCAGTGCGCTTCTTTTTCGCACCATCGACTATCCGAACAGTCGTGCGCCGTGTGAGGATGTAGTTGCTTGGGAATGCACCGAGAGACCATGCAGCGTCGGACTCGCGAGGCGCTGAAGATAGGTCAGACCATAGTGGGCGCTCAAGAGTAGATGCACTCACCATCGCTGACTTGACATAGGATGGAACCACTGATGAGCATGCCGATCTTCTTGCGCCAGAGTATGTGCGACTTATTATCCGCCGACAGAGTCTCGTAGCCCTCATTAGGAGGAGGACGCCGGGAAGGGTAATCGTGAGCGTCAGAGACGTTGATCGACACGACGTTCTTGTCCACCGAGTACTGGCTCGTCTTTCCAGTGTAGGAACGCGTGGTTGGGTCGTAGCAAAGACGCGCTCCAGACCAGAGCATGAGTTGATCGCGTTGGATAGATGATTCTAGCTCCGGAGAGGGAAACCGGAAGTCTGAGAGAGTGCTATCGGAGAATGAGTCGTCCTCATCCTCGTCCTCGTGGTTGAAGTTTCCTTCGTCGCCAGTCTCCCGGAGTTGTATGGTACGAGCGTGGGCAGCAATGTCTACGAGGGGCGTTCGGAACATAAGCTTGACATCTTCAAACCCGTGAAAGTGGATACTCACCGGAACGAGGAAAAGTTGACGGTGCGAAAAAGGTCGATGGTCCGCCTGCTGGTGAGTTGAAAGGAGCGAACAACCCGGCGGTGTGATCGGCGCTTGACGTCAAGTAAAATAGAATGTCGTTGTCATAGGGGGACATAGTCGACGTCAACGGCGAGGCGGCGAACAGGTTCACACGCGCAAGACCCTTCAACCACGAGAGTACGCGACCTGCCAGAGCTCCGTGGTGCCTCCAAACGTCGAACACCACATTTGGCGAGAGTTGCAAAAGCGTAGCGAAGTTAGCGAGATGGTGGTAAGCCACGGAAGATATGATAGGCGTCAGGCAGGATGGTTGCCTGAAATGAGTTCCACAGGTGAGCGCAGACCACATGACTGAAACGTAGTCGTCTACCTGGTAAGAGACTTGAACTTCGCGGCGAATTCCCGGAATAGTCGAAGATCGTCGGGAGAGGCGCAGACCAAAGACTGGAGTCCATCCGCGATAGCGAAATAATGGTTGGAGAGATTGACGTAGGAGCAGCTCGTATCTACGGCCGTAAGATTCTGACGCGAAGGGAGGACGTCGCCGGTTGACGAGGTCGAGGTGGCCACTGCTAGGGTAGGAACAGCGTTGGAACTCATTGTCACAAGTTCGATGTAGAGCTTGCGGAGGAAAAGCACCCCGGCTCTTATATCGCGTACTTGCGAGCGGTTCCGAGCAGAAAACCTGGCGTCAGGCGATGCAAAGTAGGAACACCCTGTACGCCGCGTACCGTGACGCGCCTCGGGGTAGGGAATACCATGCTTAGCACTCGCGAATCGACGATCTCGCGGAGAGCATCAGCTAAGGAGACGGCAATGCTACCGCTTTGAACGCAAGATGCCGGTTGACGGGGAGCCGGACCAGAGGACGAGCCCCTTGCTTTGTACTGTGCTCGCACGGTATCGCCAATCGCCATAGCTGGCGGCAAAATGCGTGTAGAACTGTGCGCATCAACAGCGCGAGATGCTCCTAGACCGGGAATCGGACCTCGTGGACCGGGAATCGGACCTAGCAATAAATTCCTTGCTTTGTACTTCGCTCGCACGATACCAACACGATACCGCTGATCGTGTCAGATGCCGACAGGTTGCGTGGAGTGCTGCGGGCATTCTTTCGGGCGTCGATTATTGTCGAGTCGACAGGCGCACGTACTCCACAAACGTGAACGACGGCAAGGGGTACGAACAATCGAAATAGTCGGACAGGAGCGTCAAGTATGTGCGCATTGACGCTACATGGTGGTGGTCAAGAGGAGAGGGGCGAGCGATCGCTGTGATCCGCACGGCCCTGGAGGGAGAGGCTTCTGAACTCAACGTTCAGCCTGCGCAATGATGCACGATGCCGTCGCCATGTCCGGCCTCTGCCGCATCACTGGTACTTGCAAAGTTGACACTGGCAAATAGTGCTAGCTGAGCTGAGCGGACACTGAGTGGGGTCGAAAGGAGACTGGACTCAGCTTGACTGTACTTTTACAGGCCGCGAGCGCAGTGAGAGCTGCGCTGGTGGGGGCGGAAAGATGCCACGTTCCGCGCCGCGCCTCCAGACCCTGATCTGCCCGCAGGACACTCGCGGCACGTTACACGCATGCTGCATCCAGATACGGTAGATGCACTAGCAAGTGCATGCGGAGACGACTGGAGCACAGGAGTAATCTTAGAAGAGAGAGAGCCAACGACATTGCATCTGCGACAGAAACCAAAAGTACGCGTACGAAGACAGTTCTGACGTCGAGCGGCATGACTACTGGTACTGGGTAGCCGTTGAGTTCAGATAACTCTCTACAAAGGCGTCTAGAACGAGCTGCATGGCTTCTTCTAGATAGGATACCGGAATAAGTGATCCTATTGAACGAGCGCCGAACGTTTCGCTGCTACGAGAAGCTGATGCCATTGACAGTTGCTGACAGCTGAAGCACGCTACACGTGGGCAAGACGGGACACTGGTACCATATCTTTGAGTTCAGACCCCGAGCATTTTACAGGCCCAACTTACAAGTACAAGCCCCACGTCCTTTTAAGACAGGTTGAGCAGAGGACAATAACCCGAAGCTAGACGAACACGTCAGTAATTGCGTGCATGGGTTACGCGCAGAACGCACCTGGCCTAGCTCATTGAAACGCAGCTGGATAGCAGCCCCGAAAAACCTCTCCATGTACTGGGAGAATCTACGGTTGAGGCTCTCGACCTGACGGAAGTCTCGAGTGTATACCTAGCGGTTCACACTTTGAGAAATCACCTGAGTCTCCTCCGGGTGGTGTATTCCGAATGTGAAACCCTCCAATGATCTGACAGACGCATCATCAGGCCCATCGCCTATCGACGATAATAGTTGCACATACCGTAAGGGAGAAGTAGGCGAGATTGCGCACGCAGGTTTAGGGGTTTCCATGATTGGGGGGGGGGTGCAGCGAATGACTATGCCGTGCCGCAGAGGTGTGGCTGGATTTGTAGATGCACTCGTGGGGTTATTGGCCGTCAAATGGTAAACACTGGCTTCAAGACGGACGCTGGGGCAATTGCCGTTCATGAGATGATATGCATGTCATGGTCTGAGTCGGCGAGAGAAGGCAAACGACCGGTGCCCCGCTTGTTGGCTCGGCGAGCTCCGATATCGCAGCCGCAAGACCACGCATATGGCGGAGGTCGCCGATCGCTATTCGAGGACTGATCTTCGACGGTTTCGGTCGCAGGTCTTGCCGCGAGGCCAGGATACGCACCCGCACACAGTGTAGCAAGTGAGGGTCGGGAAATGTGTTTAATTAATGGTTGATTTGGGTCGGGAATCCGGTTTAATTGACGTCGGCCGATGGGCCCAGCCAAACAGATATAATAAAATGCCTCCGTGGACCGCGATCGAGGCGGAGGTACGCGTAATGTAGTACGACAGTCTGCGGAGGCCCGAGCGCTGCGCGGAGATTGAACCTCCGTCAGGTCCGTCGGGGTCGACCATCTCCGGCCTACCTCCGACATCAAGCAGGGTCCGCCCCATCATCCACATCGGGCGCGGCCGCCCGCCCGCCGCCATATGCCGCCCCCTCATCGTCGCCCGCCTACATTTTGGGGCGGGAGCAATTCCTTAGGGTAGCAGGTAAATACACATGCTAGGACCCTTCGCAGCAAGGTCCGCCAGTCCCGCCGTGCGAATCTGGACCGAGAATCGATTCGCGCCAAAAATCCCGCCCTGCAGGCTTGCGGCCCCGATTTGTCGAGCGGGATGCCGCCGTCATGGGCACACATTGCCCTTACATGTAGGAGTAGAAGTAAGAGAGCCCGCCACGCCCGCCGTGAGAATATGGGCCAGAAATCGATTCGGGCCAAAAATCCCGCCCTGGGGGCGCACCACCTCATATCGACCAGCGGAGGCCCGCCCTCATGGGCATGGACTGTTCTTACCTGTATGAGTAGGAGCTAGGGAGGCCGCCGGTCCCGCCGGGCAAATCTGGGCCGGGAATCGATTCGCGCCAAAAATCCCGCCCTGCAGGCTTGCGGCCCCGATTTGTCGAGCGGGGTGCCGCCGTTATGGGCACACATTGCCCTTACATGTAGGAGTAGAAGTAAGAGAGCCCGCCACGCCCGCCGTGAGAATATGGGCCGGAAATCGATTCGGGCCAAAAATCCCGCCCTGGGGGCGCACCACCTCATATCGACCAGCGGGGAGCCGACATTTTTAGCATGTACTGACTCAGTGTATGTCAGTTGAACTCAAGTGGCCCGCCAGTCCCGCCGTGCAAATCTGGGCAAGGAATCGATTCGCGCCGAAAATCCCGCCCTGCGGACCCCCGATCTCAGACCTGCGAGCGGACAGCCGTCACTACGAGGAAATACGGCGAAGGCACATATGAGCCAGGAGAAACTGGTCCGCCAGGCCCGCCGCAAGAACTTGGGCTGTAAATCGATTGACATTGATATCTCACAGCTGTCACTCTAACTGCAAGGGGTGAACTGCACTATGCCCAATCAGAGTTAAAACAGCTGGATATATGCATAAGTAGTGATATAGGGATAAGTTAGTGGTATTCGAAAGATGTCGGGAGCACAAGGCAGGGTCGAGATACATAGGAGGACACAAACACGGAGGTTCCCCCCGCGGGGGCCCGCCGGAGGCGTTTAGTGTTCGCACACACCCTCCGTCGGCTCCGAGCTTTACTGGCCGGCGCCCATTCAAGTAGTATGGGGGGTCTGGAAGAATACCGTTTAACCGGCTTTCGGATCTCTCGAAACGCATACTAGAAGGGTCCGTCAAGGAGCTTACAACCTCCGCGGGGGTCCGCCTGTTTTCTTTCTCCGCCGGAGGTGGTCGTGACAGGGCAAATGCGCCATTCCAGGCCAGATAATCAGATCGGCAGGCAGCCAGCTGGACCTTTGAACAGCTTTCAGTAGCACTCGTCGACATTACCTTCGTTCAGCTTGTGGGAAACATAGTTCATTGGGCGTGAATTGACACTACACCGTCGACAAAGATATCTGGTGCTCTTTGACCCGTATGCCTTACTGAGTAAGATAAACTGAAACCACTCCATCACAAGTCTATCTTTATCAGTCATGAGTATTCAATTGGGACGGGTAGCTGGCCACCCTTAATGGGGAGTGATGACATGATATCTCATCGCGTAACCATGGGAATGATGTTCCCATCAGATGATGCAGGGCCATCAGAATTCTCCAAAGTCGTGTTTCAGGCAGATCTGATGGAAAATTGAGCTGGAGTTTCCTTAACCAAGTCGGGCAAGAGGTCCTTCAATGCGGGTAAGGCGACATTTTGACCACTACCATCACCACCTCTATTACCGACTATGGACAGCGACGATGAGGAGGTCGATCCGACATATGGGGAGAGAGCACCCTATCATATTGCTACTTTAACTCTCAACGCATCCCAAATTCAAAAACTTGAGCCTCGAATCGATGACTACGTCATACTCGATGGTCAAGAAAGAACGGCTTTTGCCTTGGAGTCATTCCGACTTGTATGGGAAGGCGAGGAGATTGAATGGGAGATCAGGAGCTTATGGCCATCAAAGGCAGTGAATCCCAAATGGCATAGAGAGAAACAGGTACGTGGCAAGTCAGGAGGACTCGAGAGCAAGAAATCGTTCGAAAATTGACGCGCGGGCCTCCGCGGAAGAATAATGCGGGGCCCCGCCGCGGACCCTCCGTGACTGCTCAAGCCTCCGTGATTCCAGCTTGAAGACCTGGGCTGATATGTCAAACAGGCAGTGAACAACTTCTTTAAGGAGCGCTTGCGAATGCGCAGGACCGTACTTAGACTACCAGGAGAGAAAAAGAAGTCGTGGAACGAGATGGATGTCTGTGGAGATGTCTACGAGGACGCAATTGTGGACTTGTGCAACGAGCTGACCGGGCTGGCAGCCGGTAGCAAGGACGGTTGGATTGCGGAGTACCCGAAGGCTCGGGCGGCCATCTACTACAGCTTAACCGACGAGGAACGCGAGGCAATACAGACTTTATGCGAAAGCTGGAACAGGACGGGCATTCCGAAGGGTATGAAGAAAAAGTACGTTTCACAAAGTATTCCAGCACATTGATTGTTGACGTCGCATAGGAAAAATGCCAAGCATTGCAAAAAGTTTCTTCTGAACTGTGCTCAGAAATGCCTGCAGGTATACGGAGTATATCCCTTCATTTTTGCAATTGGGGAGCCTGGTACGGAAATTAAATCCAAAGTGTATGTCGAACCTGCACTTCACAGGAACGTGCTGACCATTGCTGTAGCTATGACTTCAGTCGAGAGCTGGGACTGGGAGATGAGGTCGTGGAGGACCGCACGCCCATGGACGATACTCTTGCGGTGTTTCGCAATCATGTCACAACCAAAGTTGGTGAGTGGGGTGCGGAAGCCCGTTGCAAGGATCCCTCGTCATAGGAGTAGTTCGTTTCTCCGGCGGGGCCCCGCTTTGCCTCCGAGATGAGCCTCCGCCGAAGCTCCGCCGTCTTTTCATCAGCCCTTCTCCGCCCGTCATTTGCTCACCCATTCCTTAAGGGGCATCTGATCCTGTTACCAAGAAAGCCAAGAAGCCTGCGCGAGCTTTTGATGAACTCACTTGTTACGACTTCGACCCGAAAGACTTCATGGGAGGGGATGCAGTGCGGCTTCGGCAGGAAGACTGGAACGAGGAAGCTTTCTTCGCACAAAGGCTTCAACTCCTTCATGCCATCTTTCGCATGGGTCACGGTAAGAATATTGCTTGTCTCAAGGAGCAACCAAGTGAAAGAGAGATCTAAACCTTACTGCAGCTAATATCACGTCACGCGATCCGCGCGCCCTGCAGCCACCGTGGACCTACCTCTCTGATGGGGAGCTTCTTGATCTGAAGCACTTTCCAGAGGGAATCAAGATGACCGACCCGGGCAAGCTACGTGACGACGACAAGATGAAAGTCCTCCGACACCTATTCTTTGAAGTAGGAGAGGTTTGTTTCAAAGCCTACAAGTTGCGTGGTACGACTCCCCGACCGCCTGTCGACCTCGAGGCAAGATGGTGGGCACTTAGTCCTGAGATGGCTGCCTTTGAGAAGGCAAAAGAGAAGGCCCTGAATGCTAGACCGATCTACAGGGCAGGAGCCAGGGAACAGTCGGGAGCAAGGGAAGGATCGACTGCGCACGGAGGTCCCGCGGACCCAGAGGGTGGGCCTGGCGCTGACGGAGGTGTCAGCTCCGCCGGCGGGTCCCTCGCGACGGCCGGCGGAGTAACGTCCACCGGACCCTCCGCGGCTGCAAAGTCCGGCCGCCGTGGACAAAGCACAGTTCGCAGTCTGTATGGGAGTTCACGACGGCAGAGGGTCCACAATGAGGAGAACTGGCAAGAAGACAACTTAATTGATCCACCAAGTTTTGTCACGATCCCTGACCCCGACGACTACTACGTCAAGCAAAGTTCCGCTCCGCCAAATGACAATGGCTGGCCTGTGCCGGCTTTTGTGCCATCCAATGGCGAGGCAAGGTCGCAGTGGGCTTACGACATTTTGGATATCCTCGTCGACGACGAACGTACGCCAGGCTTTGTGCTGAGAAGGTGCATCACCTTGCTAGTAGAACTTCCGGTACGGGGTGTTTGATCGGAATCTCAATGATGAAACTCATGTTTCACAAGCTCGTCAGAAACCACGGCTACCCTGTAGGACCATTCCGCAAGCACAAGATGCAACCAAACTTGCCAAAGTTTGTCGACTGGAAAGCCGACTCCTTCCGCGGACCCACATCGGCCGTCGAAGTCGCGGAGTTGGAGACGTACCTCCGCGCATCTCCGTGGACGTTCTCCCATCAAGGCTCCGTCCTTTACTCGGGCAGTGAGATGGCCTGGTGCTTTATCCTAGCCTTCTTGCTATATCTGCGAAGTGCGAGTCGATCAGCAGAGTTTTGCACGATGGAGTACGTGGAGCTAAAGCGCATTGGGGAGACGTTCAAACACTATCTTGAGAAGGCCACGGAGGACAACTACTATCCTGGTACAGCACCTAGCAGGAAATACGAAATTGCAAGCTCCAGACTCGCCTATCTTTGCACGGTTTTTAACATGCATTACGAGCTCGTGCAACTGTTAGCTCTCGCACAGCACTTGGTGAGTCCAAAAGTTGGCATTGCATGTTCAATGCTAAGAATTGGGTAGCCAGTGCACACTGATGGATCATCACCTGTTGTTTTGCCCGGGACATCGGACTTCCCCTCCTGGCAGTCGCCTCGACTGGGATTGCCCTTGGCCTGCCACCAGTCGACCGACAGCGTTCTTAGGATCAAAACGTGGCTCCGATCTCCCAATCTCTTCGTCAACTCAGCTACGGGTCTCCCCATATCACGGGAGATTGCCTTACAGCATTTACTTGTGATGGCCTGCACTCAGGCCGACCTCGAGAGCATTGTGAATGAAGACTGGGATAAGCTCGGACACCTCCAGCAGTCAAAGCTCCGAGGCTCCGCGAGAGAGCTACTAGACCTGCTTTATACACAAGCGGACAGTCACGTCGACATCCTGCAAGGTCTAGGCCTGGACGAAGAAGAAATTGCTGGATCCGAGGAAAGGCAGGAAGCTCGCGGAGATGACGCAGAGGTTGGACTGGCGGGGAGCATTGCGGAGGAGCACCGCGGGGGCCCGGCGGAGCCTCACCGCGGAGCCGCGCCGCCGGGCTTTAGAAACTCGCTTTCCGGGCGAAAGGTTGCTGGCCAGTCGTTACCACCACCTGAGCTGCTGGAGGCTGCACGCAGAACGAACAAGGAGGGCAATAGGCTGCAGGAGTTTATACAGCATGCAACCTCGAGACCTGGCACAGCTGCAGAGGTGAACCAACAACTCGCCTTCGAACTTCATGCTAGGGAACAGGAGCGAATGGCCCGTAACCGAGACCTTCGTGCACAGAGTCGGGCCGACACATCACAGCCCATTTCAGGTCGCTCACGAGGCAGCCTGTCCTCCACCAGACCAGCATCGTTGCCAGAACTTCCTGTCCCTGTTGACTTCAGCCTACTCGACGAAGATATCGTGCCGCCCGTCGAGAAAGCGACAACTCGAAAGAGAAAGCAGCCTACATACCATCAGCCGATTCAGCGAAGCAGTCGTACTGGAAAGTCCGACAGCAATAGCAAGTCGATGGGTGCAGTGCCGGGATTAAAGGAGAAACAGCAGCGAAAGGCTAAGAGGAAGAAGAAGGCTCCAGCCATTGGTCGGCCGAAGAAGAGAGTGCGGCCATCAGCGCGAAAACGGGCCGAGGAGCCTGAGGATGAGGATGCTCGCGGAGGCTCCGAGGAGTTGGAACATATCGACTTACCGGAATTTCAAAGCGGGCTTTCCGACACGGAGGAGTCAGATGAAAATATCACCCTACCAGGTTCGGAGAGCAATGAGGGGGATGATACCGATGCTTCAGAGCGATATGCACCGCGCCCGACGAAAAGGAGACGTCTAGATAGGGACAGTGGGACCTCTGCAACGGACCCAAGCAGGAAGCCACCTTCGAGAGTAGTGGAAGTACTTCTTACTCCCCGAAAGCGAGTGTCATCATCTCCAGCACCAACACCAGTCGCTAAAGCACGCCCGAAGCCAAAAATGGTGCGGAAGCCCAAACCGGTCTTGAAGCCATCCAGTTCGACAGGGAGCACACGGCGATCTCAGACACCAGGCAAAACAGTTCATTTCGATACGCCGGTATCTACACCCAGGAGAAGCTCTCGGCTGAGTGGCGATCCATGAGAGATATAGTTACAGGACAAGGGGCAGCATCAGTTGATATACATGAATAGTCGTATGTAACGGAAATGCGGTACAACATCATTCTTCATTCGAACTGAAATCAACTGAGAAGACACTGCGACCAGAGTTCGCGCGCCCCCGGCGCGGCCCAGGCGGAGGAACGGCCTGCACGTCCGCGTCGGAACCGGCGGAGTCGTCCAGGTCAAGGTCTATCTCCACGGGGTTTGCGGCGGAGGTTCCAGCCGCGGAGGGGCCGGCCGCGGAGGGGCCGGCCGTGGATGGTCCGGGCGCGGAGGGTCCAGGCGCGGAGGTCTGCGTTGCGGAGTGTCCTTTTGCGGAGGGGCCGCGCGCGGAGGACCCTCGATTCCCCGCGGCATCCCCGCGGCTGGCGGAAGAGTTGGCTTTCCCTCCATGAGCCGATCCGGCCTTCGCTTCAGCCATGGCTGCTTTCCCTTGAAGGTGAAGCGGATGAATTTCCACAGCCCGTGCGAGATGCGTAGCAGTTTCCATATTGAAGAGCTCAGCGAGGTCCGTCCAGTCTTGTGCAGCTGCAGCTTGCATAGGTTGCATGGCCCGCTGGAGACGCCAGATCGCAACATGAAGTTCAGCAATTTCACCTTCGGGCTTAGACTTGACCTAATGGCCCTGTTAGGGTAATTCAGCTGCTCTTAATGAGACAATTACCTGCATCCCGATATCTCCGCCACCGCGCAGGATGATGTGCTCTACCAGATCCCAGGCAGGAACACTGAGATGGTCATTCAGGCTTTCAGGGATGTAGGGTTCTCCATCCTCGTCGTGCGATCCAAGGCATGTGCTCGGGTATCGCAGCCACCACTGAGGAAGACCGGTAACATCGCGCGGAGCCACTCCACCGTGAATGACACCATACTCGAGAGCAGCCGGGCGAAGCAAGTTCCAGTCACCAGTTGCACCCAAAGAGAACACACGGACAATAGCCTTCATGAACTTCGATTCAGGTGGCATTTCCCCAGTCAGCAGCCGCGTACGACCAATGACAGCCTTAAGCACGTCCTGGCATCATCATCATGAGTGAATGTATATAGATCAGACTCACGGCAGACTTACAAGCTCGCTTTCAAAAGCTTTGATGAGATCGTCATGGTACATCAAGGGGTCGAAGTGCAGTATAGCCTGTGCAAAACGACTCTGCATTGATTCCCATAGCAGTTGATGGCGATACTGTTGTTGGGACATGATGATAGTAAGAGACAAGCCCAAGATCAGATATGAACGATGTTATCTCTCGATCTCCGCCCCTTGACCCACCCCGGAGACTCGGCGGAGATGATAAGATCGATCGATCGACGGAGCTTATCAGGCCTGGAATTCCCGGAACCCCCGCGTGATTTTCTCGCCCTGATGGGTCCGCCGATGCCATCGATCCCCCAGCCCGTCGCGATGCACAATCTGAGATGAGATCTGCTCCTTGAACTGAACCATCATGGCTCAACCAAAGTTCTCCCACGACAAAACCACCATGAGCAACATTCTCAAGGACGGAAATGGCAATTTCCTCCGCAGAGCCGAGTGGTACTGGATTGCTAGCCGAATCAACTGCATCTGTGACAGCCTGTCCGGCCTCCTTATTCACAGTACTATTACTGCTCCTGAGAGCCTTGAAGATGACAACTGGCTAACAAAGGGTTTAGTTCAGGAGGAGGTACGAACACTGCTCGCCATCATCTGAGTCATGCTGATGGATTTTGCAGGCACAGATGGACAGTGTCAGCGGCCTCCTTGCTATTGAAGGAGTTGCTCCATCTACCCGTACACAAGACATATACGCGAAGCTCACGGATCCAGAGGGTAGCGGACTGCATTTTGTGCGCACACAGGCAATGATCGAAGGTGCTGGACTACTCGATACACAAGGGAAAAAGATCCTATATCCTTTCACCAACCCCACCTTCAAGGCCGCGGACAGCTTGTTCCTTTTCACCTGTGGCATGGAGGCGAATCAGTTGGAATGGTGGCTGCCGGATGGGCAGTTCATTCACTCAGACCGTCCGCTTCGCTCTACTCAAGCTGCCGATTTGTTTGCCAAGGTTATGGTGAGATAACTGAGGATTATGTCGTTACGATAGACTCATGCGACATAGCGTTGGGGCCAGATGGCCACCGCTCATGATCCTGCTCTCATCCCTGAGCTGCAAGGTCTGTTTGCACAGATCAATGCACTCGAAGACGACCACGAAGGCTTCGTTGCTGCCCTTCAAGACCAAGTCCGTCGTCGCGAGCTCGATCTTCTTCAAATCTACCTGAAGAGCCATCCGCACGCCACAGTGCCGGCCGAGCTGCAAGCAGAGCTCGACAAACTCCCCGGCGGGCCTGCGCGTGAGGCGGAGGTGCGGCGGAGGTTGGCGTATATACGCTTCACGGAGGGAATCCCGCAACACGCGGATGAGCCGCGCGGGACCGCCGCGGAGGATCCGCGCGGGGGACCCGCGGCTTCGTCTTCGAATGCGAAAGGTAAAGAACGTCAGGATGATTAGTGATCTCTTTGGTACTGTAAGGCATTAGGGCTCGTAAAGCTAGGTACTGAACTCGGGCTGTCGCGCCCATGAGAGTATGTCTGTGATGTACTGCCTCCAAATATTATGGTGTAGTGATCGCGCGACTGTGGGGGGATCCGGGTTATGAAGACGAAACAGACGCTGCACAGATGGGCGGGCATAGCTCGCGATGCAGACTCTCTCCGCGCACGATTCGCTGACACCGTGCAGGTGTGTATAGCCGGCAAACAGAGCCATAGTCCCCGACCTATACTGAAAGCGAGCTCCAATTCCCGGCAACTCCAACACAGTCTCAGCATCACCTCCAACAGTGAGGAGAACCTCCATCCACTCCGACCCACCACTAGATCTATCCCGATGGAAAGGGGCCTGGCGGTTCGCGATGACAGTGACGACGTTGAAAGAGAACGACCATTCCAGAAGCCGCTCGGAGATGTGATCAATGGTAGAGAGACGCTCGAGAGATGCTCTTGTCAGTGCGTATTGCTCGGGATGGGTGAGGACAAGAGCTGTCGAAACAAGAAGGCCGGTCTCAAGATTCTCCGCGAAGAACTTCTGGAATCCGAGCTGACCCGCGGAGGGCCCGCGCCGGCCCGGCGGAGGTGCGAGGTCCGCGGAGACATGAATGGAATTCGTCCAGCCCTGCTGTCGTTCAGACCGGACTTCATGAATATAGTCAAGTGCATACCGTTTTGGCTTGTTGCTGCCATGCTGGTGAGCCACTAATGTTTCCTCGTCCAAACTTGTCACATTGGTGAGACTTGAGGAATAGGTTCTCTGCATTGCGCCAAGCTGCTTGAGAGCGAGGGGCACCTGGCAGGTTCCTTATGACTTTAGGACCATTTGCGCGGAGTGTGGGAGCCAGGACTCCAATAGAATCTGCAATTCGCGCCTGCGGCAAGCTTCAGTACAGAGATGCGATAGTGAGAGATAGTGACGAAACCACTGACCTGCCGATCTTCTGAGATACAATCAGAGAGATAGTAAACGAGAGCTTGTCGTTTGACATCTTCGAATAAGGTCGGTTGATTGATACTTATTGGTCCCAAGGGTCGAAACTGTTCCTGCAGGGCTATCTCAAAACCCCAGGTCCGGCCTTCATGTCCGCCTACAGCGACATCGTAGGATCGATTATCCCACGGAACCGTAACTTGGGGAACAGATCAGTATGTTTACAAAGTTGAGGAGGCTCAGCTTACTTCTGTTGTTCTGAGCCTCCCGAACACGTTCGAGAATCTGGCGGACCTCCGCGACTAGCTCGGGTGCAACGTCCGGCGGAGGCGCGACGGGGAATCTGTCACCAGCCTCCGCGAGTCGCAATGCGAAGTCGACCACGTTGTCGAGCAGTGCTAGGTACGTGGTTGGGGAAGGGGATGCCATCAGACATCATCCTGAGTTATTGAGCATCCCCTCTTTATAGATTCTACGCGGCAGACATCCCATCACTCTCTGAAACGATGATCGAAGCAAGGCACCGGCTAATCCAGGCACGGAAACGTCGCCGTAAATTAAAAGAAGGCTTCTCTTGATCCCGCCATGTCGCCCACCCTGCGGGCCCCCGCAAGCTGCTTCCCCGCGGGATCCCCGCGGAGTTCGCTCATGCGGAGCCGCCGCCGGACCCTGCAACTTGCTCAGCTTATGCTCTCTGTTCTTTCGCTCGTCCAACCGCTACTTGTCCGATCTGTACCGCTCTCAAGCCATCTCGCTATAATACATCAGGACTTGACGTTCTTTGTGGTGACCGCCAAGGTTCCGAAAGGTGAGCATATCAATTTCAGTATCCTCACAGTCTCTGGCTTGCTTTTACATGGACAGTTCTCGGACTGTCTCGATTGTAGTTAAAGTTCTTTTGACATGAGAAATACATGCCATCATTCAAGTTAAAACACTGTAGGATACACTGTCTTCTACTCCTAAATACAGACTTTGTAAGAAGTATTCCTTCTCTAGCTCGTCTTTCCTCGGGATTACCAGAGTTGTGGTAGGACATTTGTACTTGTTAGCTAAACACATTCAGGAAGGATCCGACTCGTGACGACATTTCATTTTCATGATTCACTTCTTATGGTTCCTTGGGTCGTCCCATTATACATACCCCACATAAGATGATGGATTCAGTTTCCATTAGTTGTGGGCTTTACAAGGTCACCTTCTGCAGTACAACGAAGGCACAGATATGCTCTGAGCTGTCAGCTACAGCTTTGCATGAGTCTGTACCAGCATTGAACAACATCTGGGAGTGATACTGACCTGATTGAGGGCTGTACTGGCGAAGGAGGTTGGAAAGTCTTCGTTTTGGCCCAGATTCTCAGTTTGGTGTGCTGAAGGGTTTGCAGCTGAACGAGACATGATCATTGCGAGATCAGGCTGCAGGGATGCTTGTATGGTATGATTGTGAATTACTGGCCCCCTGATAGCCCAACAGGTGACCCTAGTGTACTGGTACAGGCCATATAGTGATTATTCTGATGAATTTTGACTATTCAGAATATTTTTTTAAAAAAAATTGGACTTCAGATATGGAATGTCTGTACACCCACGACCCCAGAACCACCATTCTGACAAAGATTGATCAAGATTTGAGTATGGGAGGCTCCTTACAGCTCGGGAGACGACCATGGACGACGAAGTGAGCTTGCTCTCACTTGCGAGTTGCATGGTCTCCCGAGCTGTAAGGAGCCTCCCATACTCAAATCTTGATCAATCTTTGTCAGAATGGTGGTTCTGGGGTCGTGGGTGT
>UWZB01000098.1:0-72125 GCA_900536885.1 Peniophora sp. CBMAI 1063
GAGGGGGAGAAGGAGGTTCATCGGCACGTTGTGGACGAAAGGACGGTGGAGGGCTTGTTCCCGAGTGAGTCTGGCGCTGGGGATGGGGGAGAGTGGGTGCAGGTGTATATGATCCCGACGCCTGCGGAGAAGTACGCGTATACAGATCGGGACCGGTACTCGTCGCCGCGATCTTTTTCCTCTTCGTCGTCGTCCGATGCCGAGGGAACTCTCGCCAACACGTCCCTGCCGTACTCCGACATCAGCGCCTCTCCGACCATCAACACCCCGCCCTCGCCAAAGGTCTTACCACCAGCCAAACGCCTCCCGGACACTACCACCACCGAGACCTTCCCCTCCATCTACCCCTCCCTCGACATCTTCACCGCCCCGTCGACCCACGAATCGCGCCGCGAGGAGTTCCGCAAGCGCATGATCGAGCTGTTCGCTGCGCGGACAAGGCAGATTGGGCCGACGTGCGATGATGTGGACAGGGCGGAGTATAGCGATGAGGGGTGCGAGACGGAGAGCGACGAGGGAGGTTATGGTGGGGGGAAGGGGTGGGCGGACGATGAGCTTACGGAGGACTCTCGATCGGATGAAGTGCTCTATGAAGAGCCTGTTGACTGTGATTGACTTCTTGCGAACAGTTGTAGCGCATTACGGGTGTGGTATTGTTGTACAGATATAGTATACATTCATGCTCTCAATCCAAATGTCCTTCGAATACATGATGTCCTCGTTCAAACCATCCGCACGTTCTCCCGCGCATGCTGGTCCCTCTCCGGCACAGCGTCCCGATCCGCCTCAACCGTACTCGACCGCTCCTGGTCGAACTTGTCCTGCGCCGCCGCGGGTTGATCTCTCCCCGCGTCAACGTTACTAGGCTTGCTAGGCGTAGGCGCATCACCGCTCTGCGCGCCCTCATCAGGGAACAGATCCTTATCCGCCTCCTCGCGCTCCTTCCGCGCGAGCTGGCCCGTGCGCATATCGTGCCCGTGCTGGACGAGGCTCGGGTCGTGCTTGACCTTGCCCATCACCTCCTCTTTCAGGCCGGACACTTTCGTGCCGGTGGACTGTATGCCAACGTCAGTCTAGGTGGATGACAAGAGGAAGGGGAAGAGGACGTACGACGCCCTTGCCGAACTCGGGCCCGTAGCCGACTTTGCCGGCGTGCAGCTGGGGAGGGTAGCCGCCTTCGGGCTCCGTGCTCGTGCTGCTCGTCTGGGAGGTCGTGTTCGAGGTGGTGTTCGAGAGATCCTGCGACGACATGGTAGATTGAATGTGATGAAAGTGCGAGTGTAAGGTTTGAGTGTTGGTAGTGATAGATGGTAGAGTCCTAGAGCTGGAGGCAGCGCTGGTTATATGTACGCGCCGACGTCATAGACGAGTGGCGCTGAACCCTAGCATAGGGTTGACGGATGTGGGGTTTGATGGATGATGCAGGAGCGCGTCGTCAACGGGCGTTCGTTCCTTGATGTTCCTTGCGATGGCTGCGCCGATGACCGTGTGGCGAAAGAGCGTCACCGAGGTTCACCCCACAGTACGTCCGAAGTCCGAATACTTTACTCAGAGCAGTCAAGGCAGCAGAGGAGGATACGGCGTACGTCTTTACACATATCGACTAAAAGATCGCCGTACGCATTTACCTAAAGTACACACCCGCCCACACGTTGCATCATGCGTGTTTGAGACACGTTTGTTCCATATCAGCGCTGTTGTTCGGCTATCGGGCCGAAGCACTATAGCTCTAAGCCGCCCGAAAGCAGTCAGCTCTCAGCTCTATCCTTCCCCGACCACCGCCACTTTCCTCTCCCTCAAGATGCTCCTGCCTACATTCCGCGCGGCACATCCTCGGCGCCTGTCGTTGCAGCCGATGATGCAGCTGAGGAGACAGAGCGTGAGTTGGGCTTTTGTTGTGCTATCGATGGATATCGTTTGGCTTATCCGTTATTGTAGACGGTCAGTTTGCTCGATACACACCCTGTAGTGCGCACATTCCACCCAAAGGTAAGTTCTTTACCTTTGGATAGGCGCTTACTGTCTATACTATGTCCATATCTGTGTACTAATATCCGAATTCAGCGCCTCCAACCATCGGATTACCTCGACCTATCCCTCCAATCCCGCTACTCGCTCCTCGTCGCCAACCCCTCCGACGCCTCATCAACGCCCCGCCGCGTGCAAATGCACTACCAGACTGCGCCCTCGACGCCCTTCCCGCCCGACACCCGCGGCTTCTTCTACTACTCCGCCGACGGCATGCTCCGCTTCCGCCTCGCCGAATCTTCCTCACCCGCGGACTTTGCAAAGGGCCGCGACCTTGAACTGCCGAACGGCATCCCGTGGCGTCTGGACGCCCGCCGCATCAATACCTTCGCCAAATGGGCACCCATCCGCGACCTCATCACGGCCTCTTCACCTTCAACGACCTCCTCGAGCGTCACACTCGGTTCTGCACGTGAAGTGCACGACGGTATGAACCCCGCACCCGCCCGCGCGAATATCGTAACTGGCTTTGGCGAGCCGTTCTTGGTAAACTTCGGTATCGCCAACGCGTCGATGTACGTCCGGAGACCGGACGGCGCGCTTCACGCGTTCAAGTTCCGCAACCCGCTCGCCAAGTGGGAGGAGAACGCGTTCGGGTCGTGGATGCCCGTCAAGCCGTGGTACTACGGTCAGTCTCGATCTCGATCTCACTCTCGTAGAAGGTTTGGGAGTGGACTGAGATGCTGATATGAGACTACAGGGAGCGCCCTCTGCGCCTTCGAACCATCGCCTTTCCCCGAAGACGCCGGCTCACCAACAATCGTCCTCCGCATCCTCCGCATCCTCCCTAACAAACTCCTCTCTCCTGGCCAACGTCGCTCACTACACGGCCGCCTCTCGCCTTTGCCGTTTGGCGCGGGCGACCTCATCGCGAAGAAGTATAAGGGCCAGGACTCGGCGTGGAGGTTCAAGACGGGTCCTGGGGGTGATATGGGTGGCGCTTTGCATCGACTCTGGGAGCTGCCTAGGGCGGTCAGTCCGGTGTTGGTCATGTCTGAGCAGGGCAAGACGGAGGGGAGCCGGGCTTGAGCTATACCCGGAAGTCTCAAGACTGAATGACCTGAATCCGGACGTGGACAAGAACCGAAAGACGATACGCAACATAATATTTATCCTTCTGTACAAGGGCTCAACCTCTCCGTGTTTGCCATCACCTTCTTTGTCTCTCCTCACTGGTTTTGTTGTTTGTTTGTTGTACCACTCCTGTATCATACATACCTCGACACGACACGATCTCCTGTTCACGATGACCCCATTGCACAAACACATACCTCCTCGTCGTTCTTCTGTACATGGACTGCGAATACAACCTGAATTCTTTGGTCTCTCTGATGTGTTTGGATCGCGCGGATTCTATCACCGTGACACGAACTCGACGTCAACGCGTCCTGTCTTCCTCCACCATGTCCGTCGCGAAGACTTCGAACGGGCTCGATCTCGATGATACTTTCAATTCCCAAGATGCAGACCTGATTTTGCGCTCATCAGACGGCGTCGACTTTGCCGTACACCGATGCATCATCCGCTTGATCTCTCCCTTTTTCGCCGACATGCTCTCCCTGCCCCAGTCCGCCCAGACCACTGGAGCACCCGCCATCATAGACATGGCCGAAGACGCACCATCTGTACGGCTCCTGCTGATGCTCTCATACCCGCGGACCTTCTGTCCAGCCCCCAAGCTCGATAATGTACTCGATATCAAGCGCGCTGCTGCAATCTCTCAAAAGTTCGACTCGAGCTCGTTCGTGGCGGTCGTCGATGGCGCGTTGTGCCGATACGCTCAGGAGAAGCCAGAGGTTGTCTATGCAATCAGTTGGAGATATAGATACAAGAATGCGTTGCGTGTTGCTGCGCGATTGACCCTCGACCGTCTTCCGTTCTTGGGCCCATCGTGGGATATATCTGAGTTCGAGGACATCCCGGCTACCGCTTTGGCTGAGCTACACCGGTACCACACTGCCTCTCTTACAGCGCTTCAAGTCCTCCGCGATCCAGCCATACCTATCGGCTGGGTAACAATACAAGCTATAAATCTCGGAGAGACAAAAGTCACAGGTGTCTGCTCGCACGATGACACGCGTCTCATCTTCAATGCCGGTTTGGCCGAGGAGGGAAGTCAAGTCCTGACTCACCGCACCATCAATGCCTGGTGGTGGACGCTCGTCGTCGATTCTGTCTCGAGCATGAAAGGATGCAGTCACTCCGCGTTCAATGCCGCGTTCGACGAAGCACTCGAGAATATGCTCAACAGCGGGAACTTCTGTTCAGTCTGCCAGAGCCGAGTGCTCTTCTTCGCCGCGATGCGAAATACTAGGCACAAGTTACAGGACGAGATCGAACGACGGGTGCAAGAGGTGCGCTACTGTGCCGTCTGTGCTTTCATGCACGTACTCATGACATCAAGATCACATTGCAGATCCCGTTCTGAAGGACTGGGCTTCGGCAGTCGAATCTGCGCGCGTCGTAACATCTCGTCGTCTTGCATTCATTCTGAGCGATTCACATGTCATCAGGGGCGGGTTTGGGTCAAGCACTGGGGGTACCGACAGATCCGAATGCTTTGGGTACAAAATAAACAATCAATCGTACTTAATCCAAAGCTCCATTGCCGTTGCAATAATCCGCATTTCCCTTTGCTGGATTACCCGCCCACTATGCACGACATCAGCATGGGCTCTCAGATGTCTCAATGGAGGGAACACGAGCTTACAGAAGGGAAGGGCCGCTGAGTACCAGCCGCGCCGAAGACGGCGAACGATAGTATGAATATCATCACTACAGTTAAACACAACATGTATCAGCATCTATTGAGCGCTTCTGCCAAAGAACACCGACCTTGAGCACCGCCATCCAGCGCACCGCCGAGCACGTAGTTGTACTTGCGATATGAAGCCGGGTATCGGACTCGCCAGACCATCTGCGTCAAGATGCCGACGAGAGTGATGGTCGTGTAGATGGACGTGACGCCGGCGTACGTGTACGCAGATGACTACGAAAGTACCTGCGTCAGTGAGTATAGCACTTTAAGAAGATCAATGACGTACAGTCCAGATGATTGGCAAGATAATGTCGTTGATGTGCACCGGTCCAAGCCGTAGGTTCGGCCAACGCCATGCGATAGCACGCTGTATGAGTGTAGGCGCCATGCCGATGAATATACCCATCGGAACGATGAAGTACGGCCCGGAAGGCGAGTACAGATACTTCGCCAACGCCCACGTCACCGCGTCTGTGTTCGCGCCTTGAACCTTCTGGCCGGACCAGATGTTCGTTCCAGCTGGGTCGAGGAGCACATCGCGTTGCGAGGTGACGACTGATACCATCACTACGTAGTTGACGATGCAGCCTGTATGGTACGGTCCAGATGAGTTTGAGTGCACTGACTGAGAGGAGCGGCGTACCGATGATGGTGCCCCATATCTGGATGAGGAACATGGCACGTGGCGGTATCTAGCACATGAACGAGCTGAGCGCCCGCAGTAGTGTGAGGTATCGAGGAAGCACACCTTGAGATATTGGCCCATCTTCAAGTCCTCTGCCATAAGGATGGCCTCCGAGATAACATCGTGGCTCCACATCGAGAACTACAACACGGAGTCAGAATGGCCCAGTCCCCAAGCAGCACGTTCGGTCCGCACGTATAAGTTCGCGACAGGCTTCCCAGGGTTGATAGCCCCAGCGACCATCTTTGAGATCTGGTTCGTCGTGACAGCTGAGCCAAGCAGACCGTACAGCAGCGAGTTGAACGGTGTGATGAAGACGCCCAGCAAAAGCGCAACGATGTAACTCCAAGCGGGAAGAGTCGTCTGGCCCTTCGTGCATGCGATGAGACCCGCGACGAACCCGAGCACCAGAAGCGCCATGTACCACCATTGCGGCGCCTCCTTATACTTCAGCATTGCTTGATAGTGCGGATCTGGGTAACTTCGGGCACGCCAGTGCGCCCACGACTGGCGCATCATAGGAATCAAGAAGGCGACGGAGTGTGTGATGAGCCCACCGACGCCCAGGTTCATGCAGAAGTTGTACCAGGCGTTGGATCCAGTCATGAGCGGTAGGCCAACCTCTTCGAGAGCCGTCACGTTGAGCGATACGCCTGGTCCGGTGAAGACGGAGCTTTGCTTGTACTTGGTGCCATTGGGGAAGTAGAGGGACGTTGAAAGCATGGGGAGCGATTTCGACTGTAAGCTCCCAAGTCAGCGAGCCTTGCACAGGTGAGAGGTAGGGAGGAAGCTTACATTCCACGTATTGTTGTAGAAGATAGCAGCAATCGCCACGTAGCTGATGACATAGCCCACCCAGCGGTTCGCCTGCTGTATCAGCGGTAGTGTCATGTACTTCGAGCCAATGTACTATAAATAGTGTCAGTAAGAGTCTAGGAAACATTATAGCGAATACATGCCTGCCAGTCGAACGAGAAGTTCAGAATGCCCAAGCCTTCGTTTCCTTCCGCGCCCCCAAATAAGTTGGTGATAACGTCCAGTGCACCGGGGTTAGCTCCTTGTGAGGCGAGGCAGATGATACTGAAGCCGTTCAAGAGTGGGAACATGTAGGCTGGAATGATTTCGTAGCAGAACTGGGTACAGAACGTTAGCCAGTTTCCGTTACAGGGTGAGTTGACATGTACGCACCATGATCAAGAACGCCATCCAGAAGAACTACAATGCGACCACATGTCAGATTTGCGCACACATTGAACGCTGAGCAAATGACGCACCTTCAAACGCTTGAAGCTCGCAAGGTGATCACGGTGTAGGGTCTGAAATACCGCGACCGTCGGCAAGTTTGTCCAGAAGACCATCTCGCCTGGGTAAATGATGATCGGGCGTAGCAAGCCAATGATTCCGTATCCGAAGACGGCGGTGGAGAATGTAGCCAGAATAGCAGTAGTAGCTTGCACATTGGTATCGTAGTAGAGCCTCTGTACGGCAAAGTTCTGGGGCGCGCTGAACCCCCACCCTGGGAATCGTGTTAGTGACATCGCCACATTCTCTCGAGCGCGTAGTAGAGCCGTACCAGCGGTATTAGCCATAATAGTGGCACAAACATGCTGAGCCGAGCGTAAGCATCATATACAACTGAGATTTATGTCGGGTTTGGAGACGGTGTCGAAGAACTCGCACAGTAATGGCGGTCAAGGAAAGACGCTCAGTGCGCTGGGCACAGCGAACGTTGGATCTCGGACCGAAGGAGCCGGCAGGCGCGCTACCCGCTCGTTGACTTGGCTTAGCCTCCCAACCAACGTCTGCTCCGCCTGTATAGACAACCGTCTATATGAGTATGCTCACCTCTTTGATTCCAAACGGCCCGGGGTTTAATATGTGGAGGACGGGGCCCAAGTACTCGAAGCGCGTGCCTTGAACCCAGCTACGTTGTGGAACAAACTTCGCCCATGCTTGTCCGAAGGAGTACACAACGAGCAGTGAGAATACTCCGGATATGCTCGTCTCGACAGGTTTGAACGTGTAGAGCTGTTTTCGCGTTTTGAATCCGCACGGCACCCGATAGGTCAAGAATGCGCACCTGATACAATGCTGCGGTGAGGCCCGACAGGATGGTGCCGAGGAGCATCGAGCGGAAAGTTATGGGCGCATCACCGTCGTCTCGCAGGTCCACGATGTACCTCGACACGTCCTTCCCGTCCACTATCACTGGCTCCCGTCCCAGCGCAACGGACACATCGTCCTTACTTCCCTCGGCGTCAGAGTCGAACTTATCTTTCTCGACAGGAGAGTCCGGCGGAAGCTCCTTCTCGTCGAGCCGGGGAGACAGCGTCGGCAGATCTGCAGATGCCATGGCGAGAGGATCGACGAGCAATGGAAGGACTTTGGAGGTGCCGTCGAACGCGCTTCTTTGTACGTGCTGCCTCTTATCGGCGGGAAGAGACTGGTCACGATCTTCTTTGTAGATCACGCAGACGCACGTAGCCGCTTTGCGCTTCAATTCAGTAGCATTTGCTGCTACATCTGGCTCGCGCTTCCGCCGGCGAAACAACCGGTACCGAACTCCAACCACAGTGCTAGCGGCGACCGGGGCTTCGACGTCTTCGGGATGCTATGGCATCCGGACCGTCAAACGCGATTCTCATCATCCGTTCAGCTTGGATGATACAGACATCGCGTGGGCTCATAAGCTTGAGGCAGGGTTTGTGCGTTACCTGCGCTAGTCGTATCCCGCGAAGTCAGATCCACAGACGTCATCATCTAGATACTACAGCGGTGTTGATCATCTGCAAACTGTATCAGCACGATGTCTCGTGGAAGTCTTCCGTTGACACATGACAGGTTCGCTAACTGACACCCCCCTGAAGGTCGCTCATAAGATTTACATTCTTTGCAGGACCGTGAGCCCAGAATTGTCTCCTTCTTCGAACCTCACTCTTTACGTTGAAGTGTGTAAACTGCAAGAACATTCGCAAGTCCAGTGACATGTTCCATAGTCAGGACGGTCCCCGCCTCGTGTTCTAGAAGCTTTCGTTCCTTCCATCTGTACGTACGTCGAGCGCTTTCATTGCAAAATTTGACTCACCTAGGAGCATTCTACTAGTAATCATTGATGAAAGAGCTACGCGCGCATATAAGTCGCGTCGACCTGAGTTTGCGCCCCCTGATCGAAGGCACACTCATCACTGTTAGCTCGTCGACCGATAGCTATCGCGATGTCACCGCCTGTCACGAACCTCCCACAAGCTCTCATTGAAAAGCCGACCGCGACTGTCACTCGGTTGCGATCACTCTTCTTGTCTACCCGAGGCTCCGTACTAGATTTGGAGAACGACCTTGTGAAGGCTATTTCTTCGTTGTCGACAGCTCTGTGTGTCACCGAGCTAGGATTGAACGAAGGGCGCGCGTACACAGGTACTCTACAAGTGGGTCAGCCTCTTTGGAAAGCGATCGTCTCGAGCGAAGTGCTGTTCCTGCTCCTCGAAAACATCAAGGATGACAGTTTTGTCATACAATCATCGGTATGTCCCCAGATCCATTTGATGTTGAGTCTTGTTTGTGATCAGTATGCCATGACAGGTGTGGATATCAGACGTGCTAACTTGCGTTGCTGGATTCCTGTCCATCTGGCTCGCTCGCGTACTTAGGACAGGAAATAAATTACCTGTCCTACCGATCACTGTCGCTCAACGCATCATATCTGAGATTGACATCGCTTCAAAGCCTCTCTGGTCCCGTATGGCCATCTTTCTCAATGAGAAACAGGGCGTACCGGGTACTCCGTATCGTATACTTGAGATGTTGTGCTCTATCTGTATCGATACAGAAATGTTGCAGGTCTTTTTGTGCGTACGTGCTCTTATACATCTGACGAGGTCTAACGCGTAACGTAGCATGAACGACGACATCAAGGCCCTCTCGCGTAACGAGTTTGTTCCCATCACATTCAGCGCGTGGGCGCGTATCATGGCAGACGGAGTGGACGACAACTTCAAAATTCGGCAGACTACCACGCTTCTGAAGGACTACTGGGGCAATCACGTCCTGGGCGGTGGGAAGCTGCCCAAGAGCGACAAGGCCCCGAAGTTCGATGCGGCTATCGCACTTGTCGGTGCACCCACGGTGCTTCGGGCATGCTGTGCGCAAATGGCTTCGCCAATGGCTGTCGACATGTGGCTTGCAGATATTCTTCTTCTGGGAGGGATATTCACGACACCAATCCTCGCCCAGCGAACAGCTCTCCGTGAAGCTTTCTGGGCGAGTCCGATCTGTCGCACGCTATTGGAAGCCCTCCAGCGGCAGGTGCAAACCCGAGGTCTCAGCTTGGGCGGTGGCGGCGGGACCTTTGTCCGGATATGTAAACTAGCTGGTGATATAATTGAGTATGTGGTGTATGTCATTGTTGCTTTGGAGTGCGTTGACTGACGTGTCACTGCTTTCTAGCTGGGTGGGTGTAGGTGTTGACCATGGCAAATGCGCGGCAGTTCATGGCCGTGATTGTCTCGAAGTGCTGATACGCCTTTCTGTCTTCGGCGTCCACGGCCTCCGGTTCATAGGCCAAGGCGCCAGCGATATAGGTCAGTATCTTGTGTCATCTATCTGATCAATCGAGACGAGCTTATCACGAATACCTTCAATCACAGACAGTCTTCTCGAGAAGAATGCGACCACATTGCTCTCCATCCTCGCAAAGTGGAACTTCTTCATCGGAGACGATTCGTCGATGGATGGGAGAGGCGAAGACTTCCGACGCGTGCAAGTTCAGATGCGTACAGCGGCTCGAGACGCGTGGTATACTACCCTTTTACGACTACGTGCACTATCGGACACCCTAGGCAAGCGCACCGATTATCAGAATATTGTCGCATGCTGGGGAGCTCTTGGTGAGAACCTTTGCCTCAAAGAGGACGCGGAGAAGATGCGTCATGATCAACAAGGTGCTCGCTTGTGTTCATGGGCAACGTGCCAATACTACTGCACTCCTGCACCAAACAAACTCTCAACCTGCAAAGGTTGCCGGGAGGCCCGCTATTGCTCGCGCGAGTGCCAGCTTAGGTATGTGCGAAGTGTTTCAGTGAATGAGCATTGTGCTCACGGGGATCTACTTCCGCGTAGCGATTGGAAACAGGGCGGACACCGCATTGTTTGTCGTCGTGTTCGTTCATGAGCACACTAAAGGATAAAACACAGTGTCAGGCCGTTCAAAGGATCGACATGTCAGTGAATCGTATCGTCTCGAAGTCTGCGCGTCTTGTATCTGTGTTCTGTTGAATACTATTTATGAGTACGCATTCATACAGAAGATAACTCTGCCTCAGCAATAGGCGGATCATACAAGTGCTACATTGCATGTAGGGACATTACCCCGCTAGAGGGATGCCACAAGCTTGACACCACTAATCCCCTTCTCAAGCCTTTCAACACCCTTCAGAACAGCTTCGAGTCCCTTTCCGACGTTCTCGATCTTGTGTGGCTACAGTATTTCAGGTCAGCTCGGATCTGACGTGGGAACACAAGGCGACGTACCCTCAGCTCGCCCTTCTCCAGCAAGCCAGGAAGCGCGCCATACAACTTCTTTCCAAAGGCCCAGTTCTCAGGATCGTTGACGGTACCAAATACCGCTACGACGCGTCTCCCGTTCTCATCGTCCTTCCCGGGTTTGCCGATGTCTGTTGAAGCTGGGAGGACGACAACCAGAGCCCCACCAGGCGATAAAGCCTCCCAACTAGCCTTTTGGGACTCGGCGCTGGATATCGCATCGTAGATGTACGTGAGCGGTTTGTCTCCTACAATTGCTTTCACTTCTGCGGAAAGCTCTGCGTAAGGTACGATGTGGTAGTCGATAACGTGCGTCGCTCCAGCGCTCTTGCAATAGGCTTCGTTGTGCTTGGATGCGGTGGTGATGATAGTGGAGAAGCCTGAGAGCTTCGCTAGCTGAATCGCTGCGTGCGTAGTCAGAATCCACACTCTACAGTACACGAGGCGCATTATGCTCACCATACTGGCCTACTGAGCTCGACCCTCCAATGACCAGCGCAACCTTCCCTTCGTACTTCCCTCGTCCACCCTCCTCCCACGGCGGCGTGAGCCCCGCTCCCCCGACATCTTGCCCGTCGGGCCTCAAGACGTCCGACTTGGCCTGATACGCGCCGATGGCAGCCGTGGCAAGCGTAAGCGGCACCGTAGCCGCCTCCTCGTACGACAAGTTCTTCGGGATACCCGCCACGCGCTCCGCGTCCGCGATTGTGAGCTCTTGGAACGTCCCACGGTCGGGATCAAAGGCAGACTGGTATAGTACTCTGTCGCCAATCTTCCACCCCGTCACACCCTCGCCGAGCTCGGCGATCGTACCAGCACCGTCGGCCCCTATGACAGCTGGATAGCCGTACGAACCGACTTGGAAGCCGGTCTTGGTCATGAAGACGTCGACGGGATTGAATCCTACGGATTGGTTGCGCACGAGGACTTGGCCGGGGCCAGGCGTGGGTGTGGCGCGTTGGCCGACCTTGAGCGCTACACCGGCGGCGGGAAGGAGAACCGCGTTGTGTTGTTGTCTCGACATGTCTCTGTCGTCCTTCGAGTCCAAGGGTTGCTAAGTCAGGAGGAATTGATCGCTGTTCGGTTGGATCGAAGAGCAAGCAAGATTAGCTTTTATACCTCCACTGGCCGAGTCATCTCACTACATGCAATCAGTCAAAATGTGCTGCACCGAGTCTCGCTCGCGGTTGAAGAAACACAGTATCATGAGCTATACACCGGTCGCAGCCGGTATTGCTGTCAGCGACGTAAAGGGGTATGACACATGGGAACAGACGAGCACTTACACGGGCTAGTTGCCGCCTAGTCTCATGTCAGTAGCAGTGCATTGTGCGATTTACGCCGGCATTGCGCTCTGAAGTACAACCTGAGGGTGGCACGGGATGACGATCAAAAGACCTTATAAAGAGCCACTGCTATCATGATGTTGGTCATGAGCGAAAGCGCCTCCGCTCACACCAGAGCAGCTCCGGGAGGTTCGTAATCAGGTTATGCGTATGAAAATCCAAGATAGACAACGACTACATAATGTGAGTACGAGACTCACTCATGGCGGTTTTTGAGCAGAAACCGCGTCGGCACGTCGATGACGCTGTACTCGGCCGGCCCGGCCGAGCGTCGCGTCGCTGTACTTTCCCACTGACGCACCTGGGGTATGTACACGGATTAAATAATATTCTTCAGCGCAATAGCCATTCTCATGAGCAAAGCGACTCTTCTCTTCCCCATCGGCGGCTCGTCAAGATCAACATAAGAGTACAGTACTGGTTCAGATACACAGGGCAGGGCGTCCACATCTACACACATCTTTTGGCCCAGGATTTCAGACGCCGTCTGGATTAGAGAGTTACTACGAGCTTCACGCCGCTAATTCCCTTCCCAAGCTTGTCAAGACCAGCTGAGATCGCATCAAGGCCCTGACCGACAACTTCGGGCTGATTTGG
This sequence comes from Peniophora sp. CBMAI 1063, assembly GCA_900536885.1. Classification (NCBI taxonomy): domain Eukaryota; kingdom Fungi; phylum Basidiomycota; class Agaricomycetes; order Russulales; family Peniophoraceae; genus Peniophora; species Peniophora sp. CBMAI 1063. Next base: position 12,953 of record UWZB01000098.1, read on the forward strand.
CTGTTTCAGAGTGAAGGTGAGTACAGGCTCGTGCGTTCTGCCTAAGTTCCAGCGCACCTTCAGTTCGCCCTTCTCAAGTAGCTCAGTAAGCTTAGCATAGAGACCTTTGCCAAACTCTTGGTTGTCGGGATCGTTGAAGTTACCGAAGACCGAGACGAGGCGCCTCCCCTTCTCATCGTCCTTCCCGGGGGCATGAATCTCCGGAGAGGGAGGGAGGACAACGACCATGGCTCCGCCGGCAGACAGGACTCCCCAGCCAGTCTTCTGAGACTCGGGACTTGACGCGGCGTCGTAGATGTACGCGATGGGTTCGTCGCCTACGATCTTGTGCAGAGCTGCAGGTAAGTCGGCGTAGGGGACGTTCTTGTAGTCGATGACGTGTGTCGCGCCCGCGTCCTTGCAGTACGCCTCGTTGCGCTTAGAGGCCGTGGTGATGATGGTAGAGAAACCGGAGAGCTTGGCGAGTTGAATGGCTGCATGCAAGTAAGTCACACATACAATACATCGGATGGACCAGAGTGCGCTCACCGAACCGTCCGACAGAGCTCGACCCGCCCAAGACCAAGGCGACCTTCCCAGCGTACTTGCCGCGACCGCCAGCCTCCCAAGGCGGGGTAAGGCCCGCGCCGCCAAGATCGTGCCCGTTCGGGCGCAGGGTGCTGGCCCTCTCCTTGTACGCGCCGATGGCAGCCGTGGCAAGTGTGAGGGGTACCGTAGCAGCCGACTCAAACGAGATGTCGTCCGGGATCTTTGCGACGCGCACGGCGTCCGCAATGGTGAACTCTTGGAAAGTGCCGCGGTCTGGGTTGTACCAGGACTGGTATAGAACCCTGTCGCCTGTCTTCCATCCCGCCACATCCGGACCAAGAGCAGCTATCTCCCCGGCTCCGTCGCTGCCGACAACGGCAGGAAAGCCGTACTCGCCAATGAGAAAGCCAGTCTGCTTGACCAGGCGCTCTATGGGGTTCAGGGCGACCGCCTTGTTCCGTACAAGAACTTGACCAGGACCGGGCGTAGGTGTGGCACGAGTGCCGACCGTGAAGTCGGCGCCGACAGCAGGCAGAAGCAGAGCAAAGTGTTGCTTAGACATATCGCTGGAGAGGAGGATGTGCAGATGTGTTGTTGGGCGACTGAGCCTCTTGCGCCGGTTTTTGTACTGCCAGTCGCGACGTCCTCGAGAGACGTGCTGACTAGGAGTGTACAAGCCTAGACAACGTCGAAGCTTTCGTTGTCAGCTTGAGCATCAGCATCCTAGTAGCAGCCATCCAGCCTCCACCCGACGCTCAGCCTGGAGTACCCACTGAAATACGGAGGCACACCGGACCACTCCGAACGCTTCCTATTGAACGCAGTCAACAAAATTACTCACAGCAAAAGGTCATGCACCGACCAAGGTCCGACTTACGGGTGTAGGATGTGAGCGCGGCTCGCCGGCTGCAGTGGGTACTGGGTGTAATGGGCATACAGTAAATAAACGGATATCCCGTCGAAAGCATAACTTTCAGTGACGGGACAGTCACTGACAAGAGTGAATCGGCTCTATCCTCTCAGAGCGTCTCAGCATGATGCTCAAACCGTGCTGACTAGAAAACCCCGCTCCTGTCCGAACAGTGCGTTGCGCCATTATCGGCAGTATGGCTCAAAGCCTGATAGGGCGTTGTGCTCGTCGCCCGACTTATCTTCAGGCCAGGGCGACGTGGCACAGTAGAACAGGATGGCACGACCTGCGTGCACAAAGAAGAGCTGGGGGTGAACAATGATGTATACTCGTGTGCTGGCGCTGCAGAACGCTGCTCGTGGTGGTTCGGAGCAAAGACCGATTTACCCTCACAATTGCCCGGCGCGGCTTCCGCACTCTTCACCTGCTCCCACTATTGATGCGCGAGTGCTTGTACTGAATGCATACGCCTTTCATCTACGCTCTTCGACGTGCCCTCAATAACCAGCTCACGGGCGCCTTCGACGCCCGTCCGCCTCACGCTCGCACTCCGCCGCAACCAACCTCGACACTCATTGATGGTTAACCGACAAGAACGGCATGAGGGCGAAATATGCTGTGCGCCAGTGTGCGCCTCGTTGTGATGATAGGTCGGAGAGGCTCTAGCGGTGATTGACTCTCATTGCCCGTGCTGGGGGGGTCAGCGAATCACGGATCGTATGGCCGGGGGAGGCGTGATCATTGGACGGCTATATCAACATGGCCGTAGTTCATGGACTCCGCCTTTCGTACGCTCGTCGCTTGCGCCTTCATATTCGAAACCTTTTCTCTGGCTCTCGTCACTGAGCTGCGTCCTACTACAGGATAGTCTCTCAACCGTAGAGCTCTCGCACACTTGTACACCATCCAGACTCAACACTCAACATATATACCCCGCGGGGCATCTACGTTGTGACCTTTATATGAGGCTGTTCAAACTGGACGCCGTCCAATCACAGAACCGCGGGTCGCGGAATTTCCACCCTAGATCAACTTTGCGTGATGTGCATCGTTTAACTGACGTAGGACCTGGCTCGTGCCAAGCCAAATCGCAGTCGCGGCGGTGCAGTGTTGTAAGTTACATATAGCGATGCCCGCGCGAAGGTCAACGGTGCGCACCCTCTTCGTGCCGCCACACCCCATTTCGCGCGGCTAGCCGTGTCTGTCCTTTCTGTCTCTTTCTTTTCGTTCGGGCTGGTCCCTACTTTTGTTTTGTTCACGCCCCTTTGCAACGACGCATCATGAGTGAAGAGATCCAGGTCTTGTCCAACGGTTACCACTATGTGATCGGACACCCGTATGCGCCGAGTGAAGCGTCGGCGGCGATCGTGTGTACTCCTATACATCGTTGTCTGCTCACCTATTGATATGTTGTGCACAGGCTAAGATGGTTGTCGCGGCGCTGGAGCTCATCTCATCCTTGGGGCTGCTCGCAGCAATCCTAGTGCGCAACTTCGTAACACGCAGAGAAAATACGTGGCTGATCTGTCCGCCTTCTAGTTCTCTGCTTTCAATACGCGATCTTCCAAGGATCCGAACCTCTTCGTCAGGACACACTCGGCCATCTTCTTCGTCTGTCTCGTGCTTTGTACTGCCTTCCAAGGTGCGCGCGTCCGGCTTCTCACATACACGCAAGCATCTCACATGCTTTGTAATTCAGCCGTAGGAGGTCTTCTGACCTCGAACTGGATTCGTGAGAGGGGTGTGCATGCTGGAGCAGCTTGCACTACTCAAGGTGCGCGCCAGTCGTCTACAGAGCCGATCATAGTGCTGAGACACGTACCAGCTATCATCAAACATGTTTCGGACGTTGGGATAGCGCTGTACTCTTTGGTATGTGCCAGTTTCTTCATCAGTACTCAAGTTTTTGACATGCTCCTAGGTGATCGCGGTATACTCCTTCCAGACCCTCCGCAAGAAACGCGACTCGACAGATACTGCGGATGATGGTGAGGAGACCAACCCGTACTCGAAGATACGCGCCACAATGTTCAAATGGCTCGTGGTGGCGTTTTCGTGGTTCATCCTCGCTGCCATTGTTGTACTCGGACCCGAGATCACATCAGAGAAGGAGAAGGGCGACTTCTGTGCGTATACACATACAATCTGCTCTCCGGAACGCCGAAGCTAACTGCATCGCAGACGGTGTCGCGGGCGAGTGGTGCTATATCACTGATGGCTATCTTCCTGAGCGTGTAGCGTACGTCCAGGTCGACCCAGCTGATGCAACCTATTGATCATTTGCAGGTTCGCCTATGGGCCGATGATCGCATCATCTTTCGTCTCGTTGGCCCTCTACGTCGGCGCTTTCTACCATAACCGCAAACAGCTACGCGTCGAGAAGCCCGGATCAGAGTACATACTCTCTGAACAAGACCAGGCTGACGAGTATGCGCTCAAGCTCTCACGCTACATGATATGGTATCCTGTGAGTGGTATGCGCACCGTGCACTGATCAGCGCACTGACCCCACACCTGCTATAGCTGGCGTACTTCTGCTGCCTGTTACCCCTTGTCATCCTGCGTTTCGTCTACTGGAGCGGTTTCGTCGTGCCCTTTGGAGCGACTATCTTCACAGACATCGTTTATCATCTATTGGGCATCGTCAACACGATCATCTTCATCTGCACGCCCCGCTTACTCCCGCCTCGGACCGTCTTCCCCTCGCTCTTCAACGCGAACAGCTATGCCGAGTCGCGCGCGGCATCGTATGCCAACCCGCGTCACAAGCAAGCCAAGACTTTCGCCGCCGATCGCCGCCCGCCGCCACTGTCGCTCGCGGTGCCCGCTCCTGCCCATACTATTCAGGATCCATTTGCGACGCCAGTCATTGACGAGAAAGGCGAGGTTCAACATATCACAGTCACTATGCCCGGCCGCCGCAAGGGTGTGCGCGAGCAGAAAGTGGTGAAGTTCGGACTGCCCACTCGCCCTGGGAGTCAAGTTCCGCCAGCGGCAGTCTCTCCGGCGACGAGGTCGAGGCTCTCCACTTCGTACTACAACGACGAGAAGGACATCACCGACGACGAAGATGAGACGCCCATTGTTGAGTCTTTGCCATATGGCCGACTTCCCGCCGGTCTGCCTGGCAATCCTGCCGCTCCCATGCGAGGCGCTTCCGGCAATGCTACTGTACCTGGGCCAGTCATTGAGCATTCGTCTTGGTCTACGACTACCGGCACTACGGCGACGGCAGTCTTGGATGTTGGAACAGCTTATAGCGGTAGTCGGACATCGCTTGCGTGGACGTCTCGACCTGCGAGTATTGCGCCGACGGATGTGAACGATTCGCCCTTGCCGGGTGCTACGTTCCAGATGGTCACCCAGCCTGGGTTGTACGTTCACAGGTCTGGGGAGAGTACGCATGAAGGGTCCGCCGATGATTCGCATAACGCATGGGCTCAGTAAATATACTTGTAATTCGTAGTAATATACTATTTGATGTACCGATCTGGAACCCGAGGCGCCGAATCCCGCGTACATCCGGCTAGTATCTGTGTGTTTCTAGAGCATACTACGCGACAAGTCTCAGCAGGTCTCAGCTGGAAGCATCGTACTGTGACAGATCAACAACAAGTGCGAGAACAAGAGAACAACACAATCATCCGGAACGGGAAATCAATCAGGCACCGGTCGCGGTATGGTTCGGCAGTCGCGGGCCTCGAGGCGCGGACAATAAGAGATCTAACCATTCTCGCTTACAAGGCCAACCACCATCTCCCAGAGATCACGCGCCGGGACATCTTCTCGCTCAACTTGCTCTTGACCACCACCATCACCTCGCACCCGCCGAGTTGAAAATTCCTCACCTCTTACCCTCATCCTCTATCCTCTCTCTGCATCTAGCATCGTATAGCTTGAGTTGAGAAACATGCCTAGCATTGTACCACCGATGAACGCTACGAAATTTTTCGGCGTCAAGCGCGCCTGGGGTACATCCTCAGAGCAAGAGACCGACGAACTCCTGAAGATGGCCGCCCACATGAGCCAAGGTAAGCCCCCCGCATCCTCCTCATCCCCAGCCGTGCTCAAGCTCACCACCGACGACGTCCGCCCAGAACCACCGCTCAAGCGTCCGCGCCTCGTCAAGCTCGAGAAGGACGACTTCATCACCATCACCCCCTGCTGGTCGACACGTCTCTCCGACGTCCAGTACAAACGCACTGAAAACGAAGTCGATAAGAACTGCAAGCTCGTAAAGCAGTCAGACAGGGATCATGCCGTGGACTCCGAGGCGCTGCGCCGGAGGAACTTTTACAGCGATTTGCCCAAGCCTACTATGGTGCCCAACGCGGTGCTTCCCCACAGGATCTGGGCGTTCACGCCCGAGTCCCATGAGGGCGGGGTCGCCCATATCAAGGTCGCGAGGCAGGCGAAGAACGGCTACCCGAAGCAGTGGGTGTTGTTCAGCCTCCTGAGGGACAGGCTCAGCAAGGAGATGGAGCCACTGAGCCACATGCTGGTCCGCGATACCGGTATGCAGTTCTCGAACGCCGCGGATCGTATTCCGGAGGTCGAGATCGACACAGTCGACGAGACGCCTGAAGACTGGGAACTGATGTGCCGTGTCCTGTTCAGGCCGTGAGTTCAGCGACATAATCCACTATCCCGATGTTCAACGACTTACCACTTCTTGTCCAGCGATGTCATCACGGCACAAGCGCATCACTGGGACGATATCGGCCGTCTCCTCGAGCTCTCGCGCAAATACAACTGTCTCAGCCTCCGCCACGCCGCCGTGCACTTCCTGAGCACCGCCTTCCCCACCACGTTCAAAGGCTACAAGAACCGCGACACAGACGAAAGGATGCTCGACAAGATCTTGGGCCTTCCGCTCTACTGGCAGGCCGAGGCCCTCCTCCGTTTTGCGCTCCCTTACCGCCTAATGGAGCTGCTCCCGATGATCCGTTTCGAAGTCGTGGCGAGGCACACTATCGAAGAGCTGATCCTGGGCTGGCCGGAGAACGAGGGGCGTCCCGCGATGCAAGTGCCCGACGACGAGCTGCAGAGGCTGTTGAAGGGCCAGGAGGCGCTCCTGCACATGCGCCGCCGCTACACTCTCGCGCCGCTCGTCAACATCTCCCGCGTCGACCCCGTGCGCATCTCGTGCACGCACACAAACGACGGATACTCCTGCCATCACGCACTCGCGCTCCTCGCCGACGAGCTCTTGAAGAACGAGAAAGCCTGGACGGAGAAGTACGCGCTGCACTCACTGGACGGGCGCATCTCGCGGTTGATGAGGCCGTACGTGTGCACGAACTGTTTCACCGCACTCAAGATCAAGCTCGCGGCGGCGCAGAGGCAGGCGTGGAAGTTGGTGCCGACGGTCTTCGGTATGGGTTCGTGGTACGAAGTCGAGATGCGCGCGAAGAACGTTCTGTCGGCCGACTACGAGTGGTGGCTGAATAAGGAGAAGGCAATCCAGGAAATCGACGAGCGCGAGTTGGCGGCGATGGGAGTAGCGCTGACACCCAGCGAGAAGAAGGAGCAGGAGCACTGGATGGGCGTGAACAACGCGAGCAAGTTGGTGCTCCCTAACTTGCGATACCTGGAGCGTATGATGGGGCGGGAGCGTAATGCGCTCGCTCAGGAGGACAGGTTGCATGCAGCATGGTTACTGGCCACAGCACGCAATGAAACCGCCCCCAAGCCTGCCGTGCATATCCCGCAGTCCTTCGCCAATGGGTTCGTGACGGGAGCTATCAACGGAAACCCGAACTTCGTCGTTGGTGATGCGCCTGACGCGGCAAATGACATCGATGCGCCAGGCGATAATGGCGATGTTCAAGAGGCTCTGGCGGCGGGTGCGATAGGCAACGTCGAGAATGGAGGAGCGCAGGGTGTCGAGGCAGACCAGGGCTTTTTCTTGGAGGAGGGAGAGCAGTTGTTGGGAGGAGACGGAGAGTGGGAAGATGCTGGCGAGGAGGCGCCTGTCGGTGAAGACGCGGAGGAGGTCGACGAGTAGCCGAAGTTGCAGGGAGTTTCAGGGTCTGGTATCGTTTGTGTTCGTGTAAGCTCCGGTCCGATTATATCATAGTTTCTGTTGTATCAATGTGAACATTGTCTGTGACCTGTACGAAATGCCAGTGCGGGCTGGAGGGTCAACCTCGCTGGCCCAGCCGAAAGATCAAGTTATCGCGCTGGTCGCATCAGGCGGTCGCGCAGCTTTTGTATGTCGCTCATGATCAAGATGCATGAAGTCAAAGCCATATTGGGACGAGTTGATGACAACAGATCTGTCTGACGCGGAGTCGACGCTTGAGCTCGCTCAGGGCGTAGAGCTGCAGAGGACTGGGTTCAGTCGATGAAAGCGTTTGCCAGCAGTCCGCTGAGAACCAGGAACTGCGGGAAACCCCATGTAGAATGGCGCAAATAGGTTCGAACAGCGTGATCCTACCGAGTAGAACAGGGCTACAAACACGATGGCCTATGTAGATGGGTGGCTTGATAGAGTAGCACACAGGCCAATATTCGCGCCCATAGAGTCAAAGTCAACAGCCGCCCTCAGGCCTCAACCGCCGTTACCGCCGGGTTGCCGCCCCGTTCCCGCGGTGTGCTCTACCCGCACCTTGCTTCCATTCCATGACTGTATTCGGTTGATTGCTCGCTTGCTTTGGCTTTGTAGTGTTCCCTCTCGCACAGCACACGGATTGTATCTCTTCCCACAGACTTATCATCAGCTTATTCTACGTTTTCTCTCTCCTCGCGCACTTGACTTCCTTTCAACTCTATCGGACCCTACAGCACATGGCGAATGCCACCCCTTCGCCCAGCTCCTCGGGCGCTTCGAACGACAAACGCAAATCCTATCAAGTGCTAGGCGTACATGATAAAGGCAAAGCGCCAGAAATTGGCGCGTCTGCATCTACGCCCGAGCTGCACGTCAACGGCAGCCCCGTGCGCGGGCCCACGGCGCGCTCGACGAAGAGCGCGAACTCAAACGCGTCGGATGAGGCAGCATGGGGTGCCAACTTTTGGGTGACGCTCGTGGATCCCCAGGTGCGGCCATTACCAGGCGTTAGAAAAGTGATATACTAATATAGCGACATCTAGTCTGGGACGAGCTTCTTTGCTTGCCCTGCGACTGGAGAGGTTAGCTGGGATGCCCCGGTCGGCAACTTTGTGTACGTCTCGTCTTACAAACAGTGCTTGTAGACGTGGCGATCTGTGCACGTAATATAGGCTGCTATCCGCCGCAAGGCTCTCGTGATGGCAGAGCGCGCATCTATGCATGCATTGATCGCTTCGTTTCGTGTCAAAGTCGAGTGGCGACTGACTCAATCTATGTTTCAGCTTGCCCGCGAACGAAAACGGGGAGTGGTGGGAGATCATCGACGAGTCTACCGGCGTACCGTACTACTACCATACCAAATCCGGAGAGACAGTATGGGAGAAGCCAGAGGGGTTCGTGATCCCGCTATCGGTGCTGCAGAATACCGCACTAGGACGTCGCCTGTCGAAATCATTATCCCCGGCGGACATGGAAGCTCTATCGCGCGTGGCCAGCCAGAGGAGCGCCAACGGAAAGCCCACCAAGTCCACCTCCCGCAAGTCGCACCAGCCCGGTCCTGCACGCGATTCGCCTCCAAAACACTCGACGTCCACCGGCTCGCCACCACCGAAGAAGTACGGACGCGATCACGGGGTCCGGCGCAGCCTGTCGAGCGAACAGTACCGCGCACCCGCCGGCCATCAACCCACCGCGCGCTCGTACTCGGCCGGCCAGGGTTTGACGCTCAACATCAGCCAATTGCCGCCCATCCCTGCATCGCCATATTCGACCGACGCTTCCGAGGCTTCCACTCCCAGTTCGAGCAAAGCGAGCTTGACGCGCAACGAGTCCAATCGGAGTAGACGGTCTAGGAATGAGCATCAGGATAGCAACACGCCGACGAGGACGAAGCAGCCATCCGCCGCAAATGCACCGTCGTCATACCATCCCGTCCGCTCACCGCCTCAATCCCTGAACGCCGCCGCAGAGCTCTTCGCCCAATCTCGACCCTCACCTACACCATCGTCATCCACAGGTGGTGACAGCGGCTACTTCGCCGTAAACGGCAAAGACCGCGACGCACCGCCCAGTACACCCATCACCGTCACCGCGCCCGCGACACCTATTAAAGTCCGGATGCACGGAAAAGAGATCAGCGGACCTGTGCCCAACGACGCTGCGACGATGAACTTAACGCCCGTCAAGAAACGCGCGGAAGGGAAGCCTATACTCGTGGAGCGGACCGCGGATCCGGCGGCGAGTATCGTTTCTATACGTTCAGGGTACGTCGTTTGTTTCGCGTTAGTCACGTATGGAGACGACAACAAAGGCTGAATGCGCTGCTTATAGCGCGCACCCGATCTTGCCTGAGAACCTCTCAATGGACATCCACCAGTTTGCCACGTCCGATTTCGCGAAACAGTACTTTGCGACGCATCGCACTGGTATCATCTTTAAACGCACGGTGCCGATGGAGGAGATGATGGCTTGGCAGCGCGCGCCTCTCGCTAGCCCACTCCTCAATATCCCGCGCCCGTTACACAGAGACGCTGTCAAGATCTTCAGAGTTATACTGCGGCTTATGGGTGATGAGAGGGGTGGACGACCGGTGGCGAGGATGCCGGATCCGACGGTGTCGAAGACGGGGAGGGATCTGAATGAGTTGGCGTTGTTTGAGGAGGAGAGATGGTTGTTGCAGATGGGGTTGAGCCATGGGGAGTTAAGGGACGAGATATACTGTCAGGTCACGAAGCAGTTGATCTCGAACCCAAGCCCGTACGTCGTCCCGGCATCTTGCATCATCGCGCGCACCTCTGATCACGTTCAACAGTGAAAGCGTATTCAAAGGCTGGCAGCTCTTGTGCATCCTCGTCATCACCTTTCCTCCCTCGAAGAATTTCGAGTCGTATCTCCAGTCCTTCCTGAAGCAACGGACAACGCACACCGAAGGTCGCGTGGACGTCATGGCGAAGCACTGTCTGAAAAGGCTATGTATCATTGCTAAGCGCGGGCCGAGAGGGAAACCGCCAACAGTCGCAGAGCTGGAAACCGCATCGGTACGTTTTTGTGTGCATGCGCGTTGGCTTCATCATCTGATCCACTGCTCTCTAGGATGCGGCTTTCAATCCCTCCACCTTCGGCGAGTCCCTCGATGCGGTCTATCGGCTGCAAGAACGCAACTACCCGCGGCAGAAGATCCCCATCATCCTCCCCTTCCTCGCCGACGGCATTCTCGCACTCGGTGGTACAAAGTCCGAAGGCATATTCCGCGTACCAGGCGACGGCGATCTCGTCTCCGACCTCAAGCTCCGCATCGACAAGGGCTACTACACCCTCGAAGGCGTCGACGACCCACACGTTCTCGCGAGTCTGCTGAAACTCTGGCTGCGAGAGCTGAGGGACCCACTCGTACCGGAGGAGATGTACAACGACTGCATCGCGTACGCGAGCGAGCCGGACGCGTGCGTGGGCGTCGTGGAGCGGCTACCGACGATCAACAGGAGAGTCGTGCTGTTCATTATCAGCTTTTTGCAGCTGTTCTTGGACGAGAAGGTGCTGGCGATTACGAAGATGACGAGCGCGAATCTGGCGCTGGTTATGGCGCCTAATCTGTTGAGGTGCAATTCGGAGAGTATGGCGGTTGTGTTTACGAATGCTCAGTGCGTACTCCTTTGGATTCGTTGGGTGAGGGAGAGGAGCTGATGGCTTTGATAGGTACGAGCAGACGTTTGTACATAATCTCCTCCTGCACCTCAACTGCGAAACCATCGACCCCGACTACGTCCCCAAACATGGCCTCGGAGCCGTAACATCCGCCTCCCAACCGCGAACATCCAAATCCCGCTCTCGAAGACCAACACATTCTTGATCTCCCTTATCATGTCATATATACCTCTTCTTCAGTGCTTCTTCCGGATCTGGATTTACTCATTGATTTACCCCACTGCCATCTTGAACATCCATACCCTATACCTTGTGCTTTACCCCATCTAATACTCACCCACTCGGACTCGGACACTCACTTCCTGTCATTGCTGCAACACATCTCGTCTCATCATCTCATTGAATCATCTAATGCTATACCAGCTTCAGCGGCCTATGCCCCTGTATACCTTTCGTTGCTTCCCACTCGCGCTTTCTTGCATTCTTGCTCGTTAGTTGGTCTTCATGTGCAGTGTTTGCCGTTCGTACAACTTATTATCAATTTAGTCGCTCTTTTGTCTCAACACTGTACCGGTACTCCCCATCGCATGCCGGTGAGGCAGGTAGAAGCGCTGCGCCAGAGGTTCAGTAAATATTGGTAGAAACGTGGGAGAAGCCACGGTCGCGTGCCAACGCGCCGAGACGCGTCGCGCGTCAAGCTCACGAGCTCTTGCTTCTGGCCACGACCTATCGCTCTATTATCTTCCGTTACGCGATACCTGTTATGAACGTGCCTCGTCATGCTGCAAAACTATCTCTACGCGCACGCTCGGGGTCTAGTCCCGCGCCTGTAGCTTCGACGTCTAGGGTACCGATCTGCCAGCGCGTTGCGACAGCACGGCAGTTTAGCAGCAAACCAGAGGGTCGGGGTTCAAGGTTTGTTCTACCGCAAACGCACTACATCTGGTCACTGAATGTGTATAGAGGCTCTGACGCTGGTTCTGATTTGCTGAGCCTGCTCGATCGTGCACGGTACGTTTCCTACTATCTTGATATAATATTTTGACTTCGACTGATTATTCTATCTAGAGACGCGCGTCATAACCCTACGTAGGTTATATTGTCTAATGAATAAGATAAGAACTGATATCTATGCAAGACCATCGCCACAATCTTCTTCACAAGGCGGCTGGTGGGACCAGATTCTCTCCGACCTGGACACCGAAGCCACCGAATCCTTTCGCAGCGCCACACCTATCTCGCGCAAACAAATGAAGGCATCCAACGCGCCTACGCCCCGGAGAGTCACGATGACGGTCCGCGAGCAGCGTGCAGCAAACAATATGTTCAATCAGATTTTCAGCAGTATGTCCGACACGCCGGCTGGAGGAGCAGACGGAGGAATAGAGAAGACGGGGCTGAGCACGTACATGGGTGCGCTTAGTCGGAGTAGGAGGGTTACGAGGCCTGGAGAGGATCCGGAGTTGGAAGTTGAGCTGGATAGGATGAACGAGGCTATCGACAATGCATTGTCGGACCATGAGTTGTTGCAATGGGCCGAGCGCGAGGTCTTCGCCCAGTCCTTCGAGCTGGCTGCTGCCGCCGACGCGCGCATGAACTTGCCAAAGGATGCGCGGGATGACGGGCCACTGGCACCACTGCAATCTGCGACGTACCCCCACGCCATCGCAAAGCTCATGCGCACTTTCCGGGACAAATACCGCGATCCTCACCTCGCACTCGCCGTCTTCGCGCATGCACGCAGTCTCTCGATATACTCCTACGTCATGGGCTGCACCACGGCCGCATACAACGAGCTCATCCAGACGCGCTGGGAATGTTTCCGCGATTTGCGCGGCGTATACGAGGCGGTCCAGGAGATGGCGTCGAATAAAGTGCGCCGGGACAGTCGGACGGCGGCGCTCTGGGAGAACATCAGGAGAGAGGTCGGAACGAGTGCGACGCATAGCGATGGGCTGTATGATATCCTTGGGAGGATAGACCAGATGGTTGGGAAGGATCCGGTGAGGAGGGAACGGTCGCTTCGGGGTGAGACATTGGAGCAGAGGTTGGGTCGCGAGAAGAGGATACGGAGACATAAGCAGGGCGGAGGGCGGGATTGGAATGCGTGGAGGAATCCGGCTGCGCTTGAAAGTCGCGATGAGGAGGGTTTGGGGTTCGGAGAATGGGAAAGGCCAGTAGAGAAAGAGGCGGCGTAATACTTTCTCTACATCTCATGTCACATATACTATATTGGTTAATTTGCACTTACTCATTGGAATAAAAATATGACATGGGCTGATTACGCATCTACATAATAGAAATATACTCACTGCGTATAAGTATGTGCCAAAGTTTGGTCCGGATCGGGTCCAAAAGATGTCGCCCAGGGTAGTTAACCATGTACCGACGACGGGGCTCGAACCCGCAACCCCCGCCTTAGGAAGGCGATGCGCTACCATTGCGCCACGACGGCGACATTTCGGCTTTTGAATGAGCGCACATATGGGGCAACGTATGCGCGACTTTCGACGACTGCCGCCACATCCCTCTCGTCATGACGTCCATGAGCTCGAATACACCAACTCAGGTTCTCCCCACAGAAGTCAAACCCGCGGATCCTCTCGCGGCAGAGGACTGCCTCAGCTGCCGCGTCATCGGCTCAGTAGCGATGACCGGCGTCGGGATATACGCCCTGCAGCTCGCCCGGCCAACACAGCCAGGCCCGCCCGTTGTGAAGCGCATATACACCAGTATCGGCGTCGTGATGCTGGGGCTGGGTGCATTCAGAGCTGCCGGCTGGCCGAAACCCAAGTGCGTGCTATGAGCCATGTGCTTCCTTGTGAATACGACAGCTGACGATCACACAGGCCTGTCCTGTCATAATACAACGTGGGCTGTACCGGCGTGCTGCAGGCGCTTCTCCCCGGGATATTCACATCGTACTGTAATAGCAAATCTATGCATCTATCAAGCGGCGTACATCAAGTGTGATAAGCTTCTGTACACTGGAGCTATCGAGGTCAAGTGCGATGGCCAGCGAATATGAATCGGTCGGCCACTGGAGCAACAACTAGACTTACTTTCCGCTGTGGCACCAACGTGTGCTCGTATTCGGCAGATGATCTGCCTACGCGCTCTCGAAGTGGTACCTGCGCTTTCGACAGCAACTTCTCAGATTGCCTTATCTCCTCGTGCACTGCATGGTTCGTTCTCCAAATAGACCAAACGCGTGCATTCGCTCTCACAGTCCTTCGGATGGCCTCGTCGTCGCGCAACTCCATGAGGCAATTCAACGGCTCCAATCGGTCGCAGAACGGCCGTTGCGGCTGGAACATTGTGTACAGCACGCATGTGCACCCACCCACGCGAAGGCATGCAGTACAATTTATAGTACGACAGTCGTTGGCCGGATGCCCTGCAAGCTACACTGCTTCCCTGTCCAACCCTACGATGTGGTCTACTGGTATCGTCGCTGCTCTGCTCGTTGCACCGCGCGCCGCCCTGGCGTGGGGCGCCCTCGGCCACTCGACCATCGGATTCGTAGCCATGCAGGTCAGGTCCCCGCGTCCCGCACTGCTTTCCTTTGCTACCGGTTACTGAGATTCTCCACTTTGTCCAACAGTTCATCAACTCGGCGACGCTGAAGCAGGTCCAGACGATCCTCGGCTCTGATTTCGACGAAACGTTGGGGGGCGATGCTGCTTCGGTGCGTTTTGATCAAGGCTGTTTTGAGGTTTTGTGTGGTGATGGGTTGATGGGTTCTCAGTGGGCCGACGACGTCCGCTCCGAGACAGCCTTCAAGTTCTCTGCACCTTTCGTACGTGTTCAGATGCTTGAAGGATGGCATAATGCTCACCAGGGCTACTGTAGCACTTCATCGATGCCGAGGGTAGCGGACTCTTGATCTATCTCAAGCGGGTCAAGTGTTGATTCGGCCATCCACAGATAATCCTCCTACGTCCTGCTCCGTGAACATCGCGCGCGATTGCGGCGCCGCCGGATGCGTTATCAGTGCCATCCAGAACTACACTACTCGTCTGCTCGACACGTACGTGAAGCCATGTACCTGCTACGAAAATAGCTGACGGCCGTCCAGTTCCCTCAGTGCCACGCAACGTCAGCAGGCACTTCTCTTTGTTGGTGAGAACCCAGTTGTTCGCATGTAGGTCTATGTTGCTCACACTCCGTACCTGCAGACCATGTATGTGCTCTGATCATCGGAGTCTGTTCGTGCCATGAATGTCCTTTAGTTCGTTGGAGACATTGGGCAGCCCCTTCACGATGAGGCTTTGGAACTTGGCGGCAATGACATCTCGGCCGTCTGCTTGAAGAAGTCAACGAACCTGCATGCAGCTTGGGGTTCGTGACCCGCTCCTTCCTTCCGCCAGTCTCTCTGACTCCTAGCTCACAGACACCGGCATGGTTCGTGAAGGCTATCTGAGCAGAGTCTCCAATCATTGACCGAGGTCTCTCCTGATTTGTGCAGTTGACGGCCAGCGCCGACACCCGCTTCAACGGAGATGCGCAGACATACGCTACTTTTCTCGCCAACGAGATCAAGACCGGTAGCTTCAAGTCCTTGTCCGCCGGTTGGGTATCGGGCATCACTACTTCGGCGCTCAAGGGCACGAGCGTCCCTCTCGTGTGGGCTACCGAGGCAAATGCTTTCAACTGCGTAAGTGCGGTATCCTCTTTGGGTAGTTGATGATGTTTATGATGGGCGCGCAGGTCGACGTCTTTGACTTCACCACGGGAGAGGACCTCTGCACGGGTACCTACTTCAACGCTGCTATTCCCGTCGTACGTCATGTGTTCTCCCGCCCGTTCGCGTTCTCTCGCTGAGGTTGAGATCCTAGATCGACGAGCAGCTAGCCAAGCAAGGTTTCCGCCTGGCAACTTGGTTGAACACCGTGTTCGCCGAGATCTAAGTCATGAGTTCTTACCGTACGCGTACATAGTGGTCTACAACGAATGGCATTCCCCGTTGTGAACGGGGCTTCTCGCGCGCTGTATGCCGCTCATGATCGTGACCATGGATAACCCAGTACTCTCACCTACCAAACTAAGGTTCTTTCCGTGAGCAGCGGGGCTGCGAGTATCGAAGGTTGCATCGCAAGAGGGAAAGGACGTCTTTGTATGGTGCGGTACATGCGACTATGGAGTGTGCTAAGCTACAGTGGTATGATACTAGGCGAGGATAAGTTAGATATAAGTATGGTGCTGAGATGATACAGTATAGTCAATGAGCAGGAGGTGTAGCAGGTGTTACAGTTACATGGTGTGGGGTTTCAAGGGAGGGACGCAGAGGGAGTGTGATCATATCGTACAGATCTCGCAGGGGACTAAGCAATCGGGGTCCCGCCGGCGGGGAGTTTATAATGGGCGCGCCGCCCAGACGAGGTTCCAATCGCTCTTTCATCTGGGCAAGAAGAAACAGGACCGATACGACGCACAGATCGCAGGTTGTCCGTATCTTGGCCTCGTCTTCTTCAGCAACTCTAATGGTCAGGAACGCGCGGTTGAGACGTGGCCGACGTGCAAAGCTTGGTGGATCGTGCGGGGGGTCATCGTCTTCAAAGGTGAGTATTGCCAGATGATCGTGCTGCTGGCCTCGAACGATTGGTATCCCATTCATAGAAGGAACGAGCTAGCAAGACACGTTCAGAGGCATCACGGCAAACGACACTTGTCGGACCCACCTCTAATACGAAGGCGTCGCTCAGCCCTCGACTATTCTCATCAAGGAGCCACGTATACTCGCGTCCATCAGTGTTATGCACAAGCACAGACCTATGGCGTGTCAGCAACGGTCAGAGACGCAACCAAAAGCTGTCAGGGCTGACCTTGTCTGACGAAGTGGTTCTCGCAGAGTCCAGTCTCGCTTGAACGCAATGGTAGCGCGTTTGGATGGGTTACCATACGGCCTCTCGTTCATCTCTACCCTCGGTGGACGAAATTTGTGCCAGACCATAGTAGCGACGGGCTCAGCGCCTCCCCCTCCGCGAACAACGAATGTCTTCCGTTTCTTCTTCCAGAAACGCACCCGCCTCTCCCTCTTCGGTTCTGGAAAGACTTCGTATAGCGGCTGCGGCGGACCCGGAGATTCGACATGTTCAGATTCGGCGGGTACGTGTTCGAGAGAAAGACTATCCGAACTCGAGAATTGCGACACACGACCGAAGGGCAGTGCCTGACCGTTGGAACTGCTCCAGAGTAGTCCAAATGGAAGGTCGACGTTAGTACTCGGCATGGTGCGCGAAGGAGATGGTGATGGTGTGGTATGCGCAGAACGAAATGCAATGGAGGGAGAAGGGGCACCAGCGTCGACTACCGAAGTTCGCCCAGGGTCAAGATCAGAGAAGGTTAAACGGATTGGTTCAGTCCACGGAAATGTTGGTGTCGCCATAAGTGTATGAGCATGGATCGCAAGCAAGAAGTGCAGTTAGATGGTCCGAGGTATATGCTGGGAGTAGGATACGAGTCACTTTGACGAGGGGGTTCGAAAGGTGGTCCGCGCGCAGTGTCCTTCCTGGTTTTGTATGCCTTTGCGGAGACAACAACACTGATTTCGGACGATTTGCCAGCAAACAGGCACTCCGCATCGGGGCATCACACCATCCCGGCAACTAGAACAAGGCCGTGGAGGTGCAGTGCGCGAGAGCAAGGGTCATACAACAACCCGGCGAGACGAATCGCGGGCCTGATCCCGGACAGATCTGGCGCGGCAGGAGGCTGACATGACATGGAAAACGCCGTTGACGCGTGTGCGCGTGTATACGGGCAGTTCAGAACAGCTTGTTAGAAGGTGCATTCCAAGTTTGTTGAGCAGGAGAACATCGAAGGCACTGTGGAAACGCTCTAAAGAACCCGGTCAGCACTGTAGTAGACGAACGGCCGCACGAGCAGCGCATGCGAACATCCAGTCTCGGCTGAATAGCTGTCCTGTAATGGTATGGAAGAGTGAGCTGCAGTACTATAGTATCCTCTCTCTCTCTCTCAGTGCCCCGACGACATAGCCACGCCCCGTACCGACGTCTCGAACGCGATCTGCATCGCCCGTTTCACGCATCTGCGGCGTAGAACGCCAACCATCAAACCCGTATTGTACAGTCAGGAGTTCTCTCGAAGTCCATCAGCCATGATTGACAAAGTAGAGTGGCGACGCGATGGACGTGAAGTCGCGACGCTTCGAAATCCGGAGGCCGTCAGAGATGGTGTATGTTCCGGGATTTGACTCTGCGGCCCCATCTTATTAGATGAACCGCTCGCGCCGGCCGTAGAGGTCAAAAGGTGCACCATGTCGAGTATAGGAAGCGAGTGCCGCGACCGGCTTTTCAGCCATCGACGTCAGGAAGGGGTCAATATAGGCTTCTAGCTGTCGGATATATGCTGGCCGGGTGGAAGAGCGTGGCACAAGCCGGTGGCAGCGGGTCGCAAAGACCGGAGACTCGTAATGGGCATAGCCTCCCACGCACAACTCGGTCCCACAAGGACACACGCGGGTGAACATGTCGACAGCTCGGCCACCGAGAACTCTCCGCATTGTCCACCACCATCATCTCCCGCCCGCTCTTCCATTCATAATGCCATCCCACGTCCCTACACAACGTTCGCATCCATGTATGCTCTCGA
Source organism: Peniophora sp. CBMAI 1063 (assembly GCA_900536885.1). Taxonomy (NCBI): domain Eukaryota; kingdom Fungi; phylum Basidiomycota; class Agaricomycetes; order Russulales; family Peniophoraceae; genus Peniophora; species Peniophora sp. CBMAI 1063. The sequence goes on from UWZB01000098.1 coordinate 31,702, forward strand.
AGAGGCTCAAACTGTCTCTCGAAGACCACATATCCAGACATTCGCTCGGCATTTTTTGATAACTGCGCGGATGACAACATATCACCGTGGGCTGCGATCAGCTGTATTCAGCGCGTATCTTCGGCCGACATACGCAATGAAACATACCTGCTCGCACCGAAGACAGAAGCAGTCTTCGTCTACATATGCACCAGCTTATGCCGTTCCGTCGCCGCCTCGTAAGGGTGCGGTCCGAATGGATCCCGCGGTACAGGTGATCGCAAATGGCTGCCACACTCACTCCTGGAGAGCGAACTTGCTGTCACGTACTGGAGTGATACGCGAGGTGGCTTGCTTGGCTCAACCCTGCTATTCTAACGACCCTAGGCTTGCGGTCTCTCCGCGGGCGTGAATTTACAGCATTCACACTCCTTGCTGCCATCGTCCGCTCACTCGCCGTCTGCGGAAATGACAAGCGGCTAACGTGATGCAGCGCCTCAAGACCGCCCTCGGCGGGTCTCATAAAGCCGTCAACGTCCGTGGATGGCCGCCCGGTTTGCGCGCTAGCCGCCACCACCCGCCTGCTTTCCACTCCCTTTCCATCCCCTTCTTTCTTTACGGGCTGGCCCGTCCTTTTCTTTCTGTTTGTGACGACTCAGCAAATTCTTACGAACATGCCGATTACACCGGGAGACGTTTTTGATGTTCTTCCTAACGGATACAAGTTTGTTACTTCACACATCTATGGGCAGGTGGAGGCGGAGTCAGCTGTGGTGCGTTACCTACTCGAAATACGGGCATTATCGAGACTGACGCACTCACAGCTGCCTATCATCATCTCGTTCTTCGAGTTGGTTGCATCTTTCGGGTTATTTGCGGCAATTCTGGTACGTGCACTCAACTACGCACTGGCGCTGCGGGTGCTTAATGTGTTTGTAGATATCCGCATGGAACACACGGAACTCGACAAGCGAGCGGCTCTTCGTGCGCACTCGCGTCGCGGCGTTTCTGACGCCCCTACTGTTCTGTCAAGTCTTGTCCGGTGCGTGAACCCTCGAAATCCGACAACGAGTGCTAACGGATTATCTAGCCATTGGTCAGATAATCGGAATCGCTTGGATCAGTCGCATGGGCGTCTTCATGGGTGGTTTGTGTACTGCCCAAGGTTCGTCGCCTATTGTTTTCGGGATGTACGCGTCTGACGTTTGCAAAAGCCATCATCAAACATTTCAGTGACGTCGGAATTGCCATATTCAATCTGGTAAGTACTGGAACATCATCGATCCTTGCTCTCTATGTGAACCATGCTCCACAGACAATCGCTATACACTCTTTCGGAACTCTGTGGCGATGGTCGCGGCCACAAGATAGGGCGTCGAGTCCTAAGCAAGAGTTTGTTGTCTGGTTTGGCCGACCAGTTCCACACAAGGAGTTCGTCAAATGGCTCCTCTTTGCCTCCGTATGGGCAATCATCGTGATCATATTCACCCTTGGCCCGGCTATCGGCTCAACAGGCCACAACGGTGATTTTTGTAAGTGCAATCAAGATTCTGCGTCCTTCCGTCATGACCAACCTTTGTTGCAGATGGCGTGTGGGGCGAGTGGTGCTATGTAACGGATGGATATCTGGGTGAACGTGTCGCGTGAGTACCTTGCGTTCAGCTCTCGTTCCTTCAAACTGATCCCCACTGCTTAGATTCGGCTATGCCTTCGTACGTGCACGCCAAACTGTTGGTTAGGTCTGTCACTTACGATTTCTGCAGATGATCTTGTCTGCGACCGTCTCAATCTGTCTATTCTTCGCAACCGTTTTTAGCGTCCTCAAGGCCCTGCAGGCTCGACTCATGGACGCGGAAGATGGCAAGTATGAGAACATTCCTGCAGAGGACGAGGCGTACTCTGTCATGCTCGCCAAGTTCATGATCTGGTTCCCTGTGCGTGTTGCTTCCGATTGATTCTCAGTGCTACTAAACCAGCATATTTATGTCAGCTGGTATACTTCTGCTGTGTGCTTCCCGTCATCATCGTGCGCTTCATCTACTGGGCGGGCGTCTCCATCCCTTTCGGTGCCACTGTCTTCACGTGAGTAGACTTGCATGATACGTTTCCACAGGCACTGACGAGGTCATCAGAGATGCGGTATATCATCTTCTCGGTATGTTCCATGATCATTACAACTTGTTACATCCTGATTGGGTCTAAAAAGGCATACTCGACACCGTGCTATTCGTCAGCACCCCTGGCCTTTTACCACCTGAATCGCTACAAGTCCTCCAGTTCTGGAAGCCTCGTCCAGACTCTTCTCAATCCGTGTCGGACTTCCTCGCCACAGGCTCTTGGCTTAGAGAATTGAAGAACTTCCCTGAAGCTGTTGCTGAGCGCGAGCGCCGTCCGGCACCGCTCAACCTCGGAGGGTCTGCGACTGCATCGCTAGGCGACGCGGCGGCGCCACCACCACAGTACGGCGAAGAGACGAAACCCAAGGGCGATCCTGGATCCAACGCGTCTACACCTCTCGAGCTACTTCGCGGTCGTGTGAAAGCCCGAAACTCAGCACTGCATGAACAACAACGCGCAACTTCGATTGGCTCGTCAGAGTCTCAACCTCGAGTTGTCCCACGCCGTCCGGTACCGGCTTACTGGGAGTTGGAGAACTGGGTCGAGAGAGAGGGCGCAGAGCGACAGGTCGTCGTACACAGTGCAGGAAGCTCGCCGCAGCGCTCCGCTCATGTCATCACGGACGTGGCTGAGCCGGTCATGAAGCGCTGCGCTAGTGCTTCCGTCATTGAAATGCGTCCTGCAACTACCCATAATGGGCATCTAGCTGTGCCGAGGCGGGTGCGATTTGACATCGCAGCACAGTCGCCCGCTGGTGGTGACACGGCAACCAGCGTCGGCTCCTACTTCGCCGGAGCGCAGGCTGAAGCTCTTGCGACCCGTGTGGTGCCTCAGATTGAGCGCTCTTTCGATTTCCCCACGAGCGCCATCAACACGATCACCGCCGAGATGACAACCGTATCACCCTCAAGAGAACGCGTTGAAAAGCAGGAGCTCAAGGAGATCGACGTAAACGACTTGGAGATAGAATGGGAGTGCCGCGAAGTAGTAGAAGGGAGTGGGGAGTGGGAGTGTACGGAAAAGATTCGGCCCTCGACGACTTCCTTGTGATGTCTAAAGTCACATATAATATCGTAGTCTGTACCATATACCCACCAAGAAAAATACGCATGTACTAGCTGTTTCAGCCACCCTACGAGCCTGCATGAGCTCGGTATACCCCGAGACGGCCGTAGTTTCGACGTAAACGTACGCGCCGGCCTTGGAATTTACTCATGTGACCGTTCTTCGCGTGCGAGAAACAGCGCGTGGTCACGGTGCGCCCCTGTATGTCGCCTATCGCGCTCGCTTTCCACCATGACGGACATTGCGATCAGGCGACCCTTTGGGCGCTGTTGGCGCTGCAAAGTCTATTTACGGAGTGGGAATGGCGAGCGCGCGGTGTTGATGAGGGGCTAGAAGGGTCGTAGGCAGGTGTACTTGCGGGAATTGGACGAGTGAGCTCTTTGAGACTACGCACTTGCTGTACCCCATACCTTCAACTACCGCTCGAGTCTCTGAAATACAGCGCGAAGTGGAATACGATCTCTGACATTCTCTATCTACAGAGACAGTCATGCTGCACGTCGGAGGCGCCGTCGCTTCTCCCCGTCTGCTCTCACGTCGAGTCTCTTGGAACTTCTGTTTCATGTTCGGATTAGCCATAAACGGCTTGTCTCTGCCTGCTCTACTCAGTTACGGCCAATCGTTATCAGCCATATGCATAGTTTGGCGGGTCATCGGACGTCTCGACCCGTGAGTTTGATAAAGGCCGTGTACATGTTGCCTTCGCCTCCGTCCTCTCGCGTTCTCATACTGCTCATCATCTTGACCCCACATGGCCCCTACTGTCTCATTGCCGGCTGATCAGGAGAATATATGGACTTTCCTCACTGTGGCTCGCGTGAACCCATCGAATCTCAAATGCGAATCTCTACCCATCCTATCCATACGCAATGAATATGGGCGCAATTTCCACCTGTACGCACATCCTTCTTATCAAGGTTTTCAAAGCATTGACGTCCCACACAGATCTTGGCTTGGATTCTGGGTTGCCTTGTACGACTGTTTCCCTCTTCAGCCCGGTGAAATATGATGTATACACCTCTCCCAGCCTCTCTTGGTTCGCTTTCTCTCCGCTTGTTCCGGAGGCGGTATCCAAGGATCTACAACTGACCCCGGCTGAGCTTGGTAAGCGATGATCATGGGTTGCACTGTTCGCCTGTGCTTACTGCTCATCATCTAAGCGAACTCCAACGTGATCTCCCTATGTGCTACGCTGGTCGTACGTATCGTCGCTGGACCGGCAATTGACCGCTATGGTCCACGCAAAGTCATGGCAACCTTGCTTGTCATTGGTGCCATTCCGTCCGGACTTGCCGGAACCGTGCATAACGCACAAGGGCTCTACGTTATCCGTTTCTTCATCGGTATACCGTTTTCTGCAGAATCTAGCCCGGAGTATGACCTTGCCAACAGGTATTCTCGGTGGCACCTTCGTCCCCTGTCAGGCATGGACTACGGTGTTCTTCGACAAGAAGGTTGTGGGACTTGCCAATGCGCTTGCTGGCGGGTGGGGCAATTCAGGCGGTGAAGTGGTTCCATACCCAGCTCTCACAAGTTTGCATTGAATCAAGCCTTTACAGGTGGCTTTACTTTCATCATCATGGTCGCGCTTTATAACCGACTTGTGGCAGACGGCCTCTCAAGCCACTCTGCGTGGCGGGCTGCTTTCGCAATAGTTCCCGTTCCCGCACTGCTTTTCATCGCGCTCATGGTGCGTGCTTGTGATGTGTGCTTTGGGTCTAACTGAGTCTCTCAACGTTATCTCAGATCATGCTCTTCGGGACCGATCATCCATCAGGTCGATGGTCTGATCGCCACAAAACCCTCCCGACTTGCTCTGCTCCCTCTCAAGAACGTGCACCCTCTGTCCAGGACCTGGAAGCCAAAGTCTCGAGCGAGAAGATGACTGCGCAAGTATCCGTCGAACCTGTATCTGCCGTCGATTCGGCTGTCAACGAGCCACTCGACCTTCGTGATACTCTGACCTTACTCCTTAACCCATTAACGTGGTTGCCTGCGCTGAGCTATCTCACCACCTTTGGTTTCGAACTTGTCGTAGACGCCAATCTAGCGAATGTACTATACGGGTTGTACAAAGGCCCATCTTTCGATCAAACCAAGGCAGGCTATGTGAGTATATATACCCTTTGTAACCACCGCAGGGGGAGCGCACGCTGACGTCGCTCAATTATATTGTGATCTATCCAGATAGCATCAACCTTTGGGTTGCTCAACATATTCTCTCGCCCACTTGGAGGTTACTTGGGCGACCTGATCTACATGCGGCTTGGTGTAAGAATGTCCTTTCAAGTCTCTACGATATTGAACCATGTTCATGAAGGTCAACGGGAAAAAAGGTCTTATGCTTGCGCTCGGGATTGCGCAGGGTCTATTCGCCATAGGCTTTGGTGTATACGTCGACCAACACCATTCGCCATCTTGTGAGTCGAGGCCCTGCGAAGCTCTACTTCATCTCACATTTGCACTACAGTAGGAGTCGTAATCGGTCTCTTTGTCGTGATGGGATGGTTCATGGAGAGTGCAAACGGCGCGGCGTTCGCTTTGGTACCGCATTGTAACCCAAGTACGTCACATCCATCGACCCCGATACCTGTCCAAATGCTCAACTCGTCTCGTACAGACTCGAATGGATTGACAGTGGGTGCCCTCTTCCAGGGTCCTTGTGAATGACTGACTTCAGCTACCACTAGAGTGGCATTGTCGGCGCCAGCGGCAACCTCGGCGGCGTGATATTCGCTTTGATCTTCCGATTTGAAGCCACCGCGGGAAAGTCATTCTGGATTTGCGGTGTCCTTGCAGTGGTAAGTAGTGACAGAACATTCTGCTACCGACGCTAAGACGAAATATCGCAACAGGGCCTCAATGCAATACTCTCGCTTATCAAGGTTCCTCGGTGGTGAGAACTTGATGATGCAGTACGTGTCAGAGTGGATGTCAAGGGACGGGCGGTAAACTAGACACTAAGAATGATATGGTTGCCTAAACGCCGAGGCCACAGATAGAAGCTTGGATTACGCTTTCGAAGCCACCTTTCCGCGCTCAAACCCACGGCCCTGCGTCAGCTGTTCAAGAGGTCAATGCGTCAATGGAGTGTAGATAAGGCCTTGACAGGAAGCCCGCACATCTGGCCTTCGAAAGCCTCCTCTCACCCACTGCGAGATTCATGGACCCTTCACCCTCGACACCCACCAGCGCAGGCAGCTGGGAGAGCGAACATGTCTCGAAAGCAACCTCATCGTCCGCGTCGTCTATTCAGAGCGACGATGCTCCGACATGCTTGATCTCAACGAGCCCCACTCCGGTTGGAAAGGATGGGTCATGTCAAACCAAGTTTCCCGATACATTCCCTCGACCGCCGCAAGATTGCACCCCGGAAGAGGTCGCAGATGCCGTACGCACTCGCACGTTTGTAACGATCAAGCAACTTACACCAATCTGAAGGACGCCCATACACCTGATAGCTGGATGAGGCGGGTGAGTGGCATGAGTATCTGTATGCAAACTCCAATGCTGACTGCCAGACAGAATCCTCGACTCGTGCGGTTAACAGGCAAACACCCGTTCAACGCCGAAGCACCCCTTCCTGATCTTATCTCTGCCGTGCGAATGTTCTATCATTGTCTGGTACCTCGTTTATCGTCGGATTGCAGGGTTTCTTTACTCCAGCTCATCTGCATTTCGTCCGCAATCATGGCGCCGTTCCTCGAGTGCAAGGAGAGGAGAATCGATCTTGGACGATTCGCGTACATGGTCTTGTTTCTCGCGCCATGACATTCTCGATATCGGATTTGAGGGATCGCTTCAGGACGGTGACACTTCCTGTGACACTGGTATGCGCGGGGAATCGACGTAAAGAACAAAACGTCGTACGCAAAAGTTTGGGCTTCGACTGGGGAGCAGCGGGCGGTCTGTATCGATTGTCTGTAGCCCTTGAAGTCGAAACTCACGGTCTTATTTCAGTCAGTACTGCCTTGTGGACTGGGGTCTACCTTGCCGACGTGCTCGAATTTGTCGGACCCATTCGTGGTGAGGCTAAACACGTTATCTTCGAGGGTGCCGATTCCCTGCCGAAAGGACCGTACGGCACCTCACAGCGTCTTTCATGGGCCGCTTCGCGGGAGAAGGGCATGCTTATTGGTGAGATGTTGCGTAGCTGGCATTCGTGGTAGCTCCTGATCTATCCCACCTCTAGCATGGGCCATGAACGGACTGCCTCTGGAGCCAGACCATGGATTCCCTGTACGCTTGATAGTACCCGGTCAGATCGGAGGGCGTTCTGTAAAGGTGGCGTCTATTCCTATGTAACCTGCGAGCAATATGAACTCAGCATCCACTGTGTGCGCAGTGGCTCCGTCGCATTGAGGTTTCGAGAACTGAATCGGAGCACCATGTGAGTGCGTTTCGGTACTCTCCCTCCGCTCCAAGTCTGACCTGAAAGCCTATAGTTGCATTTCTGGGTAAGCTCCTGAGCTTATGTCGGTAAGATTCAACTTCTGACGCACGGATGAACGTAGGATAACAAAGTCCTCCCGCGCCATTTGAGCCCAGATGTAGCCCGAAACGAGTCATCTTGGTGGCACGACCCGGCCTATCTAATAACGTACGCTGCTTATCGTTGAGCTGAAACGTCTCAGTCGCGCTGATGACTGTCCTCAAGCGAGTTAAGCGTGAATAGCGTCATCACCTCGCCCAAACACGGCGAGACTCTTGATGTCATAGAAAGTGCCGGTGTCTCTGATGGCCTCGAGATGTACGAGATACGAGGTTATGCTTACTCGGGTGAGCGAACTCACCGTACTATCGCGCCAAGAAGATCTGCACCTACTCATCTAAGCATCCCTCATCCCTAGGTGGAGGGAGGAAAGTCACACGCTGTGAGGTCACCTTAGATGAGGGGCGAACGTGGGGACTATGTTCTATGTACGTAGAATCCATATACCTCATTCACTGGCGTTGATAGCGACCGTACTGCAGAGAGTATCCAGAGGATCGCTTTCGGGAGACTACATACAACGACGGCGTCTTTGGATCACTAGACTTGACTGATCGGGACACTTCCTTGTGGGTGCTTACTATTGGAGAGTATGCAAAGACTGACGTTATACACGGCCAGCTGTTGGTGTTTCTGGTCATTGCAGGTGCCAGTTCGTGCATTACTTCAGACTCGAGTCATCGAGGTATGCGCGATGGACGAATCGATGAACATGCAACCTCGGGACATGTACGCAAGACAGCTTCCATTCCAGCGCCGTACCAGGCTGAATCGATTTTAATATTAGCTATCTCAATGCGACATCAATGCTGAACAACTGGCTCTTTCGAGTAGCTGTATTGAAGTCGGATACCCCCGGTGGACATAGGCTCGTCTTCGAACACCCGGCTCCAGTTGGCGCAGTTGAAAGACCTGGATGGATGGAGGTATGCAGAGAAACTCGACCTCGGCGTGTGGCTGACGACCACATATCAGCGCATGCGAAACGCGGGCTCTGACCCTGCTCGTCCATACTTCTCCTCTACGGATCGGGGGCCGACTGCCGCCATTGCTAACGACGCAGCCACGAAGGAAGTGCAGATGGTGAAGCCTGGAGTCACCAGGAAGATCACACCGCAAGAGCTCTCGGAGCAAGATCCCCAGACCCCTTGGTTCGTTGTCCACGGCCAGATCTACGACGGTACCACCTTTCTTGACGCGCACCCTGGCGGACGTGACTCCATTACCCTTGTTCACGGACAAGACGCAACCGAGGACTTCATGGCCATACATAGCATGGATGCTCGCGCACAGCTCGCGGAGGCAGGTCTTCTCCTTCGTCGCCAATGTAACGAACATGCTGAATGTCTCTAGTATCACATCGGCACACTGCTGGACTCGGCCGACAAGGGGAAAGAAGTAGATGACGCTGCCCGAATACGTCCCGATGATCCGTTCCTCGATCCGCGCCTGTGGAGGCGAACAACTCTCGCCGCTATTGTGCGTGTGAATCACGACTGCTGCGTCTATCGGCTCAAGTTGGACCACCCTACTCGAGCCCTCGGACTGCTGTGCGGTCAGCACATCTACGTTCGCATCCGCAGAGATGGAGAACTTGTTCAACGCGCATACACGCCCATCTCCGCTCTCGGCATGACAGGGAGTGTGGAGCTCCTAGTCAAGTGAGCGCAGTATGTCAAGGCTCCGTGCAGTATCTGATGCTTCGATGTGCAGGCTATACCGACCGGAGGAAGCGTACCCACTGGGCGGCAAGATGTCGGCTCTCTTTGAGAAACTGCAGGTTGGCGATCAGGTTGAGGTCAAGGGCCCCATTGGATCTTTCATCTGGAAGGGACGCGGGTCGTATCTATGGCGCGGAAAGACGGGGCATACGAAGAACGTTGGGATGATATGCGCAGGAAGTGGTATGCCCTTCCGAAGTCTTTGACAGAGAGACATACTCACTATCGTACAGGTATGACACCGATATACCAAGTACTGAGCGGCATTCTCCTCGATCTCGAAGATCGCGAGACTCGCATATGGCTTATATGCGCTAATCGAACGGTGGCCGACATCCTTATGCGAGAGGAACTCGATGGGATGCTCAAACAATGCGGAGCCCAGCGTTTCGCGCTTTACCATACGCTCAGTCAAGCACCTGTGGAAGGTTGGACATACGGTTCCGGTCGCGTCAACGACGAGATGATGGCCGCGCACTTGCCGCTCCCTTCTCCGGACAGCCTCATTTTGGCATGTGGCCCTCCTGCAATGCTTAACGAAACTGTGAAGCCCGGTCTTCGAACGATCGGATGGAATATAGATGAACAGCTTGTCATATTCTAACACACGACCTCCAGGGTTGCCCTACGGGGCTAGCATACACAGCACGTATACATACTCACACGAGTGGCACCGGCGGCATGCTGTACACCAATAGGATAAGGTTGTCCATCGGTCCTTACAAACGGCCGATTGCTCGGCCAGTTGGCTGACTGGCTTTAGCGAGGCGACTACCTGTCCTGGCAGATATGTAAGTCTATCTCGGCGCCGAACTGTGTACGCAGCGTTCGCGTTCACAGACCATACGAACAAGCGCCAATCTTGTAACCTGCAAGTGGTGATTGCCTCGTCCTGCTAGCCCAAACGTGACCTTCGCGTCGGCGTCTGCATCAGTAGTAATACCTTGCAGTGCCCTTCGTTCCAGAATGCTACGGTATTCAGATCCGTGTCCGTTGCACACCCATACATACCGTCTGCTGAGGCGAAAAGTACCCGCGTGTGTAGGTCTCGACATCGGAGGAGAGCAACGGCCGTGATGTACTTGCACGACGATGTCAGCATCTGATGAAGTAGCTCGCGCGGATGCTGTCACGAGCCCGTCGCCCGGAGCGTATGGTGTCTCGACGGGACAGATGTGATACGCCAATGTGAGCTATCGTAGTAGCATAGGACGCGATGGGTACAAGTACAGAGATTGCAACAACGATGATCAATCCGAGTCCATGCGAAAGTGTAAGTGTAAGTGTAAGTGCGAAGATATATAGATGTGATAAGTCACCATGAGCAATCATAGAAATGGATAGCAAGGCCGCCGGTACAGTAGGCCGAATCGGCAAGTGTAGAGTAGTAAACCATCCGAGAACGAATGAGCGCATGAGCGAGATCATAGAGGTTGCATGAGGTCGGCCTTCTGTAGAAGTTCGCGCATCAAGCCTTCACGAACGACCGCGAGAGTCTGCATGGTCGACTTGGTGTCGATAGCAGTGGTCAAGTAACAGAAAAATTGCCGTTGTACGGGGGAATATTTCTTGAGCATATCCTTGAATTGCTTGCGGAAGTCTACGTGGGTTAATGAGCTTGTGCACCAGACGAGACGTCGTGGTTCGGACTTACACTTCGCTGCAGTTTGCATATCATTATCTCGGTCGCCGTATGTCGGGATGAATCTCGTAATGGACGCGCCGCGTTCGAGCTTCCGCTCCAGGATATCACACTTGTTCAAGAACAGGATCAGTTGAACCTACAGAACGTCAGCGCGCGATCTTGATGCGGCATGCGGTTCGCACCTTAGACAGCAGTTTTGAAGAGACGACCGCTTTCCACAGTAGATATGTGTCTTCTAGCCTGTTGACGGTAGGGTCTTCATCCAACGATTCGTCGAAAACGGAGATGGGCGCTAAGAAGATGATGGCGTTGACATCCATGAAGTACGGATACCAGGCCGAGCGCTGTGTGTGCACGTACAAATCAGCTACAGGCCACGAGGCGATAATCTCGGGCCACTCACACACGAGCGCGCTCCGCCAACATCGTACATCACCCATTCGCGCCCAACCTGAGATCCTAGGAGATGATGGTGCGCTGAGAGTTTGGCCAGCGAGCGTGTATGCGGAGAAATGGACTCACCCTTCTCGAACGTGAAGGGATACTCTTGAACGCCAAGTGTGCGCAGTCGGGCACGAACAACATCCGCGTCTGACGGCTCATAATTAGGGTCGATGATGCGGCTCACATCGTCGAGGAAGCTGGCAGTTTCGTGATGAGCTGACGGCAGTGCTAAGATAGAAAGCGATCTCACAAGCCGGGAGTGTCCTCGATGTCAAATTGCCGTCGGCGGAGCATCTTGCGGATGAGGGGATCCTGCCAAAGACCAACGATATCGTCTTTACAGCCGAGCAGTACGTCGAGTGCATCGTCGCCGTCCCTCTCTCGTCCCTTTTTGGGTTTTCCAGACGAGAATCCCTTCGCCCATCCGAGCGCGCCTTTCCAGCCAGATCGAGAGCGTACAAAGAACTCTCGCGAAGCGGACAGATTGAGACTTCGCCTCTTATTCGCTGCACCAGCTTGTTCAAGGGCGACGAAGGGCGTAGGAGATATCGTGACGGTGTCGATGTCATCTTCGTGCACAGAGAGCCGCCTCTCGAGGTCGGCTTGTACACGGCGCAGGGGACCGAGACGAAGCTGGAGAAGGCGGTGGTACTCGGAGAACGGCAAGGGCTTGTCGACTGCTGGGCGACTCGTGGTTCGTCGATGAAGGGGACTGAGAGGGATGACGGGGGTGACCAGATGGGCTTTGGACGTTGGAGAAGGATCTACTGACGAGTCGTTCGAGCGAATGTCCGAATCTGAGTCTGAAAGCTCCGTCCCAGAGCTCAAGTGCGCCAGCCGGAGATTAAACTCTTGCTGCGAATTCGATGACTTGAGTTGAGACATCTCGCGCGAAAGGTTATCCAGGATGACGTTGACAGAACGGACAAGATTGAGAAAGACGACCGATCGCCATGATGCGCGCTGTTCAGACCACGCTTGATGCGCGTAGGCTATTTGAAAGTCTGGGGGACAGTCAGATAAGGCAAGAACGTGGCTCAAAGGGGCACGACGCACTCTTTACGATGGTAGACTTGCCTGCGAAGGTTGTTCAATGATCGAAGCCGGCATCGAAGCACTGCGCCACATACCACTCTCGCTCTGACCCAGGAGCAGTACCTTGACCGGAGCCTTCTTCTTCGAGCGCGATACGCGCTCCTGCTTGAGTTGGTCGTCGATGGCATCGCTGACGCGCTTTGCTTCAGCCTCCTTGGCCTCGCGCACAGCCCGCTCGGCGCTAGTCTCGTCCTTGGGCGGCGCGGCTAAGAGGTCGAGAGGGTCGACGCTCTCGGAAATATCCGACGCCCTGCCAGCGCTGAGCCTGGGCATAGTTCGCGGGCGAGAGGCGCTCGCCTAGGAGAGCTCTGGTGAAGGGGAGAGAGAGTATAATTGGGCATGGTGGCTCGAGGCTGCGTATATCAAGTATCAAGCGCGGCCGGCCTGAACATTGTCCGCGAGCTTCGATGGACACGGCTAGTCAGATCGCCCTGACGCCTCCGTACGGGCCCAAACACGTTGTATCATCATCTTCCCTTCAGATCATTCCAGGCGTGGAATAGGCGGCATTGAGTTTGTTGTTCCGCACGCGCGTAGACGAAGCGCCGGTCTGGTTATTCCATGCCAAGGCAAATTACACGCCGTCTATCGTACGTCGCCTAACACAGCACGTTGCGGGCAGCAGCAACGATATCCGATGACATGCCGATCTCCAAAGAGACAGTTCGATCCTTTGCCAATTCACCGATGCCACAACGACGCGCAGCGACGTCTGCCGTTGTCCGCCGACACCGGCTTCAGTTGGCGAAGGACCAAGTAGGGCTGACTGACCAACCGGCCATAAAGTCCTTGAGTATTAGTTTCACGTCTCACGTCAAGGTGCAAGTGATGACTACAGGCGGAGTATGAGGTGGCCGGGTTCTGGCTTGGATGAAGGCAGGATGCGACCGCGGAAAACGGGAGGGTGCGCGGCGCGAGCATCGTAAACGCGTCGCGCGTCGCAAGCCCGCTGCCCGAAGCTCTGAAGCTCGTTCCACCTGTCATCCACCAGGTTGACAGCATCGGTTAGTACGCCGAAGGTACCGCAACTGAGCTGTCGTGGTTCTCGTCCAATCAGGTGGACATCTATCCAGCAGCTGTGTCTCTTTCAAGTAACCGGGCGGACTATACGGGCTATAGACCGGCGATCAAACGTATTTTACATATTACAATAGACAGCCACTGACAGATACTACGGTGCCAAGCCAAAGTCTCTTCTGTTGGAAAACCGCACGCGTATGGGATCGACAGGACGTCAGCACAAGGCACGAAGCCCTTGCTGAACAGACATTTGATGTCGCAACGCTACCTTCCCAGCGTGTGTTCAACAGGGCCTAGACGAACCCTACAGCCATTAGAACCAAGCGTGAAACGAACGTCCAGTAATGAGGCAATCAATCGCTATCTGAATCAGCAAACTCTGGTTTCTGAAATTTCCTTGCCCTTTGGTTCGGATTTGCCAACGATGCACCCGGTCTTCGAGGTACCGCCGGTACCAACGTTTCTAGCACGATGTAAGTCACATACGCCGTCGCGCTTGATGCAAAACTCACGGCTCCTCAGCCTGTCAATGGACCCGCCTGCCAAACGATCCGCAGCGAGCAGCTCGGCCTCTCGGGCACGGTGGCGCTTCTCGGCTTCCTCCCTATAGGTTCTCTCGCGTTGAAGTGCGCGTTTGACCTCCTCCAGTTCATGGCGTTCATCTTTGTTCAGTTCTCTGCTCTTAACTTTGGAGCCCTTAGACCCCGTACTGGTGTGATGGTACTTGAGAGTCGGATGCGCTTGCAAGGGCCTCGTGTCGGGCCGGCGCGGCTTCTTGGGCGTTGGAGGGGCGGACGAACCGCTTTCATCTGTGGGTACGTACTGCGAGTTCCGGGTCGGCGACGGCGAACGGCGGCGCTTGTGCCCGGTACCAGGCGCCTTAGGCGTACGTTCCGTATCAGCGGCAGCGGCAAAACTGAGGTCGCCAAATCTGGTAGACTCTGCGAACTAAGAGGTTGTTCAGATAGGGGCCCGCCGCTTCACATCATGAAAACACGCGCCTTCGTGATGTAGTTCACAGTGAAGCGAGAAGCTTCGGATACGCTCATCTGCCGTAGAGGAATAGCAATGGGATACTTCGCCTTCGGGCTGATGAGGAACTGGCAGCAACCATGAGTTCAAACGTGTGAATCCACAGACTACTCTACGCACTTCCATCTCTTTCGCCCTAGACGCCGAGGGATCCCAATGGTCGATCCCGAGATCACCCTTCTCAATAGTGAGCCTCAGCTTCTCACACAGAGCGCGCATGGGCTTCTCTGAAGTGTCTTGGCCCTATCATGGTTTCAGAGACCTTAGTTCTTGCACCAAGCCTTGCTGTGGTTAGGGTGCGTACCGCTGCAGACGCGAAGGCTGAGACATCCTCCGCGTTCCATACACCCTCATACCAGCGCCCGTCTCCAACAAGTCCGAGCCGTACGGTCCACTCTTCACCAAATACCGAGGACAAGAACACGAATCTTGTTGACCCGACGAGGAAGACCTGTGTCAGACCGTCCAACGCAGAGAAGTAATCAATCGAGAACTTGGACTTGTTAGGCATGGCGATTATGATACAGCAGATATATAGCACAGTATGTCACAGCCAGACAGTTGCCAGGTAGGATATCTTCCGCGAGTGAGTCGCGCGCTCGTGGTGGTTCAGGAGCAAGGCGCGGTGAGCGTGGTGCGCGTCTTGTCAATAAGGCGCGTGATCGCGACGCCGCCAGTTGATATGACTGGCGTGGGAGCTTGTGGGAGCCTCGTGTTCTGCTCCCAACCACCACAAGTCTGGCAGGACCCTCAGCCTTATGTCGTCCGTTGAATGCTTAAGAGATACCCACCTGCACCAGCAGTCGCACTGTATCTTACTCAAAGTAATGTGGTCACGTCTAAGCCTATGAGAGCCGCGCCAAGCGTAGATTATGACTTGCACCTGAATCCGATCTGGCTAGCGCTAGCACAAGCCTTCTTCCGCGCGTCGATCATCGACACAGCAACAGCCGCGCTCCGTCAGCACTCTTTGACTGTGTATAGCGCCATTTGTCGTTCAGCCGTCGCCCCGAAGGTTTCCCCATCGAAGCTGACGAAACTAATCCGACGATGTTCCTTTTAGACCAATACTACCAGCTTGACTGGGCTACTTATAGGAGACGCGCAGCGTCTTGCGACTCATCGTCATTCAGTGATGGTCAAGAACCTGCTCATCATCTCAGCTCTTCTCGCTAGCGCCCACGCGACCGTCCTCTTCGATGGACGTTTGGGGGCCAACTATACAGCCAGCAACCTAGAGGCATCTACTGGACCGTATCTTAGGTGCGTTGACCTGCTCATTTACAACGTACATGTCTCATTGACATCTGTACGCAGTGTCGTGAAAGGCAGTGCGAACGCCACACAGGTAGATCCTATCCTCTCTGTCGTTGTACTCGATCTCATTGACAGCGCAGTATACAAGCGTGTCGTATGGAACCGGAACACCTCTCTGGGGCGCAGTTGACCGTCCTATACTCATCACTATCGACAACTCCTCAATCTTCATTCCCGGAGGCTCGACTCCTCAACTTGGCTTCCGGCGCACAGACTTGATCGCCCAACCCTCCGCTCCAGGTGCCAATAGGACAGCATTCAACGACGAAGTGCTGGAAGCTGGGAACACGACTTTCCACTTTTCTGTTCAGGCAGATCTGAGCAACCCTCTCAACCTTGCGCACGAATATCAAGTCGTCTGGATAGAGCCCAACGATGGCTCGCACGTCTTCGACTTACAGATAGGTATGTGTCAACATTCTCCCCCTCGAGTTGGTATTCATGTATAGCGCTTCGACAGGGACACCCTTCAACACTACAGCAACGCCCGAATCTCATCATCTAAAGGTTCGCTCCAAGAACGGCACCGTCGTCTTCTCAACTCCTTTCACGCCGACCGTATGGCACAACTTCGCCGTTGCCGTCAACTGGGATGCGCTCACGCTGGAGGCGGCTTACTCGACTGAAGACGATAAGCTTCGACGGGTCACTGCAGTCGAATCGAACGTGGGTGCGGTCAGTGGGCCCACCGGTCAGGGCGACTTCCATATCGCGGTTTTGAAGGTCAGTCTGCAACCAGTCATCACGAAGTGTCGCCTTATTCTTACCGCTCCCCAGCTACCTCTTATTGACCCCAAAGACACTCCCTCGGAGCAAGCCGACGTAGTACATTTCGGCATCCAGGAGGGCACAAAAGAGGGCCTGTCCTTCTCGGGAGTGTTTGTTGAGCGTGTCTGATTAGCCTTTGCTGTCAAGTCGAAACAGACTGAACTTCGCTTTCTGAGCGTCAATCATATTGTGCGCCCGATTTTCTCTGCTTGCGTGGTAAAGGTTCCTGGGCATGCACTCCCTCAAGTGGAGGGGTATCTATATGGCGAAGGCGCGCCGGAACATCAGCCTGTATCGAGCCTCGCCGCGCGTTTCCTACGTCCTTCCAAAGTGAAAGATCAGGCCATCAGCAGGTTAGGGTTCGTCAGTCTCCCTTCTTCAGCATTTTTCGTACCACGGGATGCGCTCGGATGGACACGTGAACATCTCACGTATACGCGTCTCTTTTCCCGCATATATACCTGGGGCCACCTTCTCTTCCCGTGGTGCTTCCTGGCGCGTCGTGATCATCAGGATGAACCAGGCGGAAGTGAGCGCGCTTGCACAGCGGCGCGAGAAGCTCGCTGCCGGTCGCAGAACCGGAGTGGAAGGCTTGGTTACGAACCCGCGTCTACTGAGCATTGCGCTTGTTGCGGCGCTAGGCGGTCTGAACTATGGATATGAGTGAGCACCGCGCTTGACTATCATCAGGGAAAATGCATAGGCTAATCCGTATCCGTTTAGACAGGGTTCTTGTAAGTATGCGAGGCGCAGTTTAGGGTCGATTACTTCGCTCACACAAGAACTTACAGATGCACAAGTGCTCGTGATGCCTTCCTTCACCAATGACCCTCGCTTCTCAAGAATCGCCACGGACTCGTCATTCAAGGGCTGGACTGTATCCGTACTGCCACTCGGTGGATGGCTCGGCGCTCTGCTCAACGGCTACTTCGTCGGGCGATTCGGGCGTAGATGGGCAATATCTGCAGCATCTTTCATGTGTGTACTTGGAGGTGCACTGCACTCACAACTGTAAGCGCCGAACAGGGGAAGCGCTGATACTCGGCACGTTGGTTGACCCACTCGTCCACAGGCTGCCATGAACCCTGATTACATCTTCGCTGGTCGCTTCTTCATTGGCTTTTCCGTGGGCATGATGTCGACAGCCGTGCCTACATTTCTCTCGGAGCTCGCGCCCGCTGAGATCCGCGGGACGACTGTGAGCTTGTTCCAGTTCGCAGTGTGCTGTGAGTCCCATCTGTGGTTGCTACTCGACGAGATCTTCTCTGACTCTACCTATAGTGGGCATCATGGTTTCTTACTGGATTGGCTACGGCACGAACTTCATCTCGGAAACCTCGTCCGTGTCCTGGCGTCTCCCTCTCGCCGTACAGTGCATACCAGCTTTGATGCTCATGTTCGGTGTTTGGCTTGTACCAGAGTCTCCGCGTTACCTTGTAAGTATCGGGAAGGAAGAGAGAGCACGACACGTTCTCGGATACATCCGACACTCGGATCAAGACGACGAGCTCGTAAACGTAGAGTTCTTGGAGATAAAGGCAGAAGCTCTGTTTGGTGAGACCTTAGTTGGCGGAGTATAGAGAGGTCACCGGCCCGGACTGATGCGTACGCAGAGAGGGAAATCATAGCGGAGCGCTACCCGGCCCTCGTGAATCGAGGCCTCTGGTCCGGCGTCGCGATTGAGGTACATTTTTGCATCCTTGTCACTCGTTGTGATCCTCATGCTAGCTCCACAGCTCCTGGAGATCGCCACTCTCTTCAGCACTTGGGATAACTTCAAGCGCACGGCAACTGGCGGTCTTACCATGTTCTTTCAGCAATGGACTGGGATAGATGGTGAGCTCCCCTTGCAGTGTTGATAGTAGTATACGCATGGAGCTAAATAATAATCCACTGGCGTCTCCTCCAGCTATTGTCAACTACGCCCCCACGATCTTCACCTCAATCGGTCTCACGAACAACACTACTTCGCTACTCGCGTCGGGTGTCATCGGTTGCCTCTTCGTGGTCTCAGTGATACCTGCCATCCAGTTCATTGACAAAATCGGTCGGCGCCCGTTGATGCTCACGGGAACAGCGGGCATGATGGTGTTCTTGATCCTGGTCGCCGCTCTTGATGCAAGTTTCGGTGACAACTGGGATGCGCATCGCGGGGCATCTTGGTTCACCGCAGTTTGCATCTGGCTCTACGTCGGATGCTTTGGCTTCAGTTGGGGACCTACCAGCTGGTGCATCATCGCGGAGATCTTTCCACTTTCATTGCGCGGTCCTGGGGTTGCTCTATCAGCCTCCTCCAACTGGGTAAGCCGTCGCATAAGACGATTTTGTATCCCATTCCAGTCACTTAAGTCCTTTCGCAGATGAACAACTTCATCGTATCGTATACTGTGCCGATAATGCTCGAGAATATCACGTGGAAGACCTACATCGTCTTCATCTGCACTCTGGCTCTCGGTGGCCTCTGGACTCTCACGCTCCTCCCCGAGAGCAATGGAAAGTCTTTGGAAGAGTACGCATCATTCATTGCGACCTCATGGATGGCTTTTCTGACCTCACAACGTGCAGGATGGATCTAGTCTTCCACTCGCGCACTGGTCACGCCGACGTTGAAAGGATGGCTCGTATAGCCCGCGAGCTGGGGATTCACGATTATTCCGAGGATGACGCGCTAAAAAAAGTATGACGTACCTATCTGACGGTTTTGTTGTGCTCGGCATATGGGCTGTTGAATTATGACACTCTTTGCCGCAACCTCAAGCTCGGCAGGCCGGCGGCACCAATGGCATTGGCGGCTGGTGCCGAACACGTTGACAAAAACCCTGTACCTAAAGGCTAACATTTGCTGTACTAACGTCTTCCGTTCTTACTTCCCTCTGATCGGTAGCTTCAGGGCCGGAAGGAGAAAGGAGTTGCTGCTAAGGGTGACAGTTGCAAACACACGTGACCGCGCCGGGGCCACAGTTCGCCTGTACTTACTTCATCGCGTTCCTGTCTGCACGCCGAAGTTGCTCCCAACCGGAGCACCGCGTCTCTGAACGCGTCATCTCTTGACCGCTGTAGACGGAGGTCTCGAAAGTCGACGCGATTTCACGAGGCGCGCACAGAAGCCGTACGCCACGCGATGACGTCGTTTTTGATGAAACCGCGTACAAAACAGGCGGCGCTCGACCCCGCATGACCGTACCAACCTTCGCACCAACTCTCTTTCCCTCTCACCAACCACCACCATCTCAACGACCATCATGACTGCCGCACGCAACGCCGCACGTACTCTCCGCGTCTCGCGCGTGGCCCCTCCCGCGCCGCGTGCAATTCACGCATCTGCTCGCCGCCTTGCCGTTGAGGATTCGCCCCTTTCGCACAACACCGCGCCGAAGCGTTCGCCGTGGCCTGTCATCATCGGTCTCACGGCCGTCACGGGCGGTGCATACGCCTATTACGTGTCTCTCGAAGATGACCGTCTCGCGAAGGAGAAGCGCGAGCTCGAGAGCAAGACCGCGCATGTTGGACCCATGGCCGAAGACGTCAAGCTTCGTGTTCAGGAGGCCGCTTCTGATGCCCGCGCACGCTCTGCGGCTGGTGCACGCGATGTCCGTGACAGTGCACAAGCGAAGCTTGATGCTGCGAGGGACAGCGCCAACCGCACATACGAGGACGCCAAGTCGAAGGTCAATGGCGCTGTCTCTTCTGCATCTTCCTCTTCCCAATCTGTGGCCGACGACGCCAAGGCGGCAACCAGTAAGTCTCATCGACCTTATGTCACAGTCAACATATCTGACAATCTTAACAGAGCAGAATGCTGAGGCTGCAAAGTCCAGCTGGTTTAGCTGGCTCGGCTGGGGCAAGTCTAAGGCGGCTGATGTCGCCGACCAGGCCTCCAAGGTCGCAGATGATCTCAAGCGCAAGGCCAACGAGACGGAGGAGCAGTTTGTTCGCCGCTGGGAAGACGCGAAGTCCTTGGCGAAGGCCAAGGGTGAGGAGATCGCGCAGAAGGCGGGTGAGACGGAAGAGGAGTACCGTATTCGGATCGCCCGCGCTCTCGCGCGCAAGGACAAGCCTTGAGAGGCATTCTGACGCTGTTCAGTTGCTTGCTGTTGTATAAACACATTGTACTTTTATCTCCACGATGTTGTTGTGTTACTGGTGTATACATGATGTCATGATCAGGGTTATCGTCATTGAGAGTGGGCAGATCATCGTGTCTTCGTTGATAGTTGTACACATATGTGAGCGTCGATGCCACGGACGCATAGCTGCCTCCAACAACTGCAGCGCACTGCCAGCCTCAGATCTCGAACAGCAAACCTCCGTCGTCCAAGAGTTCGAGCTGCATACCGATTATCTCTCGCTTTACATCGTCCCTCTGAGCGATCTCGTCCTCGAGACGCCTTGCAAGTGCAGGTTGCATGAACTGGATATGGCTGAGCGCGCACATGCGTTGTGATCGCGAGCTGGTCCGCATAGAGAGCAGAAGGTTATGTAGACGTTCCCATGGGAGTGTCTCGGGTGGGGGTAGGTGCGGATTCCAAGATACGCTGTTGTCGACGACGAGTACGAGCTTTTGCACTGATGGCGGGATCAACGCCATCGACGCCGTGAGTTGCGAGAGAGGCGCGCTCAGACGAAGATGACGCAGCCGAGGCACGTACTTTGCGAACGCGACAAAGTCCTTTTCAATCGCACTCGGTCGAGTGGACATGACGAGCGAGAGATGGGTGAGCGGACTCATGATGGGGTCCCTGACGGCGCCGTTGATGGGGTTGCTTGGACCGGTGCTGTATCGTGGGTCCCCGTCGCGAACATAGTGCAGGTGGGTAGCATTGAAGATCTCTGAACGATCCCAGCACTTCGCATGGGGAGAATCGATGGCTACATGATCGAGACAGCGCTCGAGATAGTCGCGGCGGAACGCGTACATATCGGCACGCTCTTGTGGAGCTGGTTGGAACGCCGAAGGAAGAAATTGTCGATGACAGCTAACACTCCTTAGTCGAGTGCACGCGTTGAGTATGAACAGCATCTCATAGTGTGGTTTGCCACCGCAGAGCAAGCGTGCGCCGTCCAAGAAGGATAGGCGAAGGAGACTCGATTCCAAAGTTCGGACACTGCGCGCGAATTGGAGGACTAGTTCTGCTCCATCTACAGTATCGAGGTCGAACCCGTCGGAATACGACATCGAGCCAAAGGAGAGTATCTCCACGTCGTGCACGAGGTGCAGTATGCGATTCATGGTCTGCAAACCCATCATCCAGTCTGGTGTCATATGAAGAACGACGACAAGATGAGCGACGGATGTCTGCTCGTCAGAGGGCCCCGCGGCCTCCATAGTCCGAAGAACCCGCCTCGCATTCTTGTTGGTGACTAGCACGCACCTGCGAGGCGGCGCGTCTGTACCTTGCAATAGGTATCGAAGTTGCCTGTTCACGGCAGAGAGTGCGGGGACAATGGAGAGGCAATCTTCAAGGTCGCTGCAGGAGACACCAGAAAAGACGTAGGGATCAAACGAGTTGTCTGCCTCGGCAGGGACAACGTCCATCAGCCCTAAGTTCACTGGCGATGCATAGTCATCCACGATCTTGGACCAGACGTCCGAAGACAGCCACCCGCCGTTACGAGTTTCGGTCTGCATGAGAGAATCGAATAAGAACGGAAGATGGAGGTGATGGACGCAATGCAGAAGTGGCAAGAGACTCTCGACTCGCGATCGAGCTCATATGTCAGGAAAGAGTCAACGCTTATACATATTAAAAGGTAATCTACCGTCACGCCGTCGTGGCGCAATGGTAGCGCATCGCCTTCCTAAGGCGGGGGTTGCGGGTTCGAGCCCCGTCGTCGGTACTCGGTTACTGCTTGAACGGCGATCTGATGTTTTTGGTTTTAGAAACCCTCCGGCCAACCCGCAATAGCTTCGTCTGTGCTGTGTCGGAACATATATTTACTTTTTGTCAATTCTACCTACGTCAACCATATATGTCACCCCTCAGCCCCAGCCCCAGCACTTCCATGGCTGTGATGTATATTGGCACTTGTATGCTGGCGCATAAGTATGGCAGTTTGAAAAGCATCGTTCGACATAGAGGATACCAGCTAACTATTCAGAGAAATTGCTTATAGTTCGCCGCCATGCATAGGCAAGTCCGGACGCTTGTCGTAGATCTCGCTCGCTGGCGGCACACCCTCGCGCTGCATCTGAGCCGCAACGCGCTCAGCGCCTTCCAGCACGCGTAACAAGTTTCCGCCCGTCAACCCAGCAAGGTCGCGCGCGCTCCAGCCGCGGGAGAGCAACTCCGCAATGAGCGCAGGGTACTTGCTGACATCTTCGAGTCCGTGCGGGGTCGAGGGGATACCATCGTAATCCGAGCCAATTCCAACATGCGCAGCACCAATAACTTTCGCGAAGTGGTCGACGTGGTCAGCAACACCCTTCACGTCTGCGTCGTCTGCGTTGTCGGAGATGAAGCTGGGCGCGAAGTTGACCATGACGACAGCATCAACCTTGCCAGCGCCAAATCCAACGTGCTGGATGACTTCATCGGGCACATTGCGAGGGATATTGCGTAAGGAGCGGGAAGACGAGTGCGACCAGATGACGGGTGCGCGGGTAGCATTGAGCGCGTCGAGAGCGGTTGCGTCCGATACATGCGAGAGGTCCACCAGCATACCGATGCGGTTCATCTCGCGCACGAGCGCAAGTCCGAGAGGGCTTGCGAGGTAAGTTAATCACCGAAAGGGGCACAGATGCTGTTGGAGTATACGTACCTAAGGCCCTGCGACTCTACGATGGACTCTGGTGTCAGATGTGGTACCATGCCCGAGCTTGTTGCGAACGGATTGTTGCAAGTATGCGTGAGAGTGAGGTAACGAGCGCCGAGCTGATAGTACGTCCGAAGAGTCGAAATGGAGTTACCGAGGTGGTGACCGCTGTCAGGATTGGATTAGCCTTTGCACAATACTCGCTGGAAGCTCGAGCGCACCCTTCAAGGCCGATGATGCCAGCAATCTTGCCAGTTGAGATGGCGGACTTGATGTCAGCGGCCGTGCGGGCCAATGAGAACGTCTGGAGGGGTGTTGCTCAGACAAGAGCGGGAGAATGCGAGGAAGAATCAATCACGTCAGAGAACTTCTCGATGAGCAGGTGTGAGATATCAATCTGTTCAAGGGTATCCCTAATTGAAGCGGTATTAGCAACCGATGCATAACGATGTCATGATCCATACACACCGGACGCGCCAGGTAGCCGTAGTGAAGTCATCGCCATCTTCTAGACCCTCGTCCGCAGGGCACGGAACATACACAGACCTGCCGGTCCAAGCAGTCAGTGGTAGTCAACGTATGTAAAGATAAGACTTACCAGAAGAAGGCTCCTACTTTGCCTTTGCGTAGGCGAGGGATGTCAACATGGCCGGGCATGGTCTTAGAGAGGTCAATTGACGAGACGTTGTTCGCGTCCGTATAGCGAACAAGCCACGGTAGGTCTATGAGATGATTGAGCAAACTAGAGGTTGTTTAGGGTTCCCGTAAGACATACCGACATGCCCATCCTATATCGAAGCTCTTTCAGCAATAAGTCGAGCAAGACGCGTAGGTTCGACGCACGATAACGGGTGCACGATCGAGCAAGATCTCGGCGGCCTTACGCGGGTCCTTGGGTAGGCGGTCTGTCCATCTGCCACGTCCGCCGCGCTCACCACCCTCATGCACACCCTCCACCAGGAAGAGCATGAGGAACAGCGCAATCACGAACAGCAGGATAAGCCCCGCGCGCACAGCAAGCCGCACATAGCGGGCACGGTCAGAGCGCGGGCGTGCGGTGCCGTTTATCAATGGCGAGCTCTCCGTAGGGAGTGTCTCCACCGGTGGGTTCTCCATCGCGAGTCGAGCGTCGTCGTCGTTCGAGACGAAGGCGCGATATTCTGATATATTGACTCAGCCTCCCAGGCTCACTCAGGGGCGTGTGGCGAGGACCACCGCAGGCGCCGGCAATCATACATCGGAACCGCGGTCCGGAGCCGAAAGTATGCGCTCGGGTCCGCCGAGATCACATCTCTATCCGCAACCAGCAACTCGCTGACCATGCTGGATGCCCCATCTGCACCAGCACCGGCACCATCGCCACAACCTTTGCCGCGAGATGGACATATGAACGCAGCTGAGAAAGCTGAGGCTGAGCGAACTCGCGTATTCCTTGTCGGGGTCGGGTGTGCTCTCCTCTCCGTCGTGTGCCCAGAGCGGCGCCACTGAGACGCCAATCCAGGGGCGCTACGTGCTCGGGAAAGACGACTCTCGCCAAGCATCTGAGAAATGTACTCCCTAATAGCTTCATCATTCACCAAGACGTACGCGATCTCTACGTTCTCGCCGTCTAGATGACTCATGACATCGTGCAGGACTTTGCGCCGGTGCGTATGAATGGCCTGATCTATACAGTCTATGCTATATGTGATGGAGAATCCTCATAGCCTCAAAATACGCTTCCTATCCATCCCGAACTCGGCGCAGACTGGGACTCTGCCCCAACGGCCATTGACTGGCCCCGTTTACGATCCTTCCTACATATAGTCAAAGATTCCGCCACCATTCCAGCCGACCATTCATCACACGACCACTTGAACGCACAGAATCCTGTACCTGTCACAGACGATACGTATGATCGTGTCAAGACCCGCATAGTGCAGAAGCAGCGCGAGATTGAGAAGCGAGAAGGCGTCCGTGTCGTATGGGGTCTCGTCGACGGTTTCTTGCTATACTGGGATAAGGTCTGTACCTCGAATTCGGATCTATGTGACGCGTCTCTGAAGGACATTATTAGGAAGTCGTTGATACGCTCGACGTGAAGATCTTCCTTCGTGTACCACATGAAACTCTCAAGCAGCGCCGGGAAGAGCGCTCAGGTTACGCTACTGCGGGTATGTCTTGCATCTATACCCGTCACTACCAACCCTCATCCTCTTCGCCTCTTCTTTCTCGCGCATTACCATATATCTCCATGTTGCCATTTCCCCCTGCGATGACGATTTGACTCGCTTACTCACGGAGAACAATTAACTGCTGAAGAGGGCACGTTCTGGAAGGACCCTCCTGGGTACTGGTACGTGTATAGCACATTTATTTTGGTTGAACCGCTATCTAACGCTTGACTTGCCTCGTAGGGACAAACTTGTATATCCAGCCTACGTCGAGGCACACCGCCATATGTTTGAAGTGAGTTCACACTACTCTTTACCTTTAGGGGTCTCTGACGCCTCGCAGAATGGGGATATCGACAATGGCGCGCCAGTATTACCAGGGCTCACGCTGGTTGAACCGCTTCAACTCCCGATGGATGCCGTGGTCGAGCGCGCATGTTCCGTGATCGAGGACGCCCTAGAACACCGGAAATGGCATTAGCTCTCCGCCTAGATCAACTCTTTGTGGGAAGCAGAGCAGGCATATACAAGTACAAAGTTCGTCATAATGACCAGCCTGAAGTCGATCAGGGTGCTAACAAGGATGTCAAGGTTAGAATGTATTCCACTCCTGTTTACTATACACATCATAGACGCCGTCCATGGCAACACTGCTTCACATCCCTTTTCTCGCTGTCGGGGCTCAGATACCGAAATGCACGAACGATACCCAACGCTCGAAGTGGTTCTCCCCGACCTTCTCCCTCAGCCGCTTCACTGCCTCATGAAGAGCATATGCTGCACCCGTCTCTCCTTTTGGAACGGTGTTGTTCCCGCGAAGTTCGAGCAACTTCTGGTAGTACGCCTCGACAATGAGTGGCGCGTCCTGGTCTCTGATGGACCACATTGTCGCAACAACGCCCTTGAAACCTGCTGCCAACATCCCGGCCGCGAGATGAGCCGACTGCTCTGGTATCTTGAGGTCTCCAACGGCCGTCTCGCATGCCGATAGGAACGCGAGCTCCGCATTATCAAAGTCGGAGCCCGTCAACTCGTAAAGTGCCAGTGGGCTGTCGTACAATTCGATCGAGCTCAGAGTGGGGTCGATTGAACTTTGAGAGCCGTGACACGCAAAGTGTATCCAAGAGTGCTCATAGGCGGTGAAAAGCACGCGGACCCTCGTCGCGTCCTCTCCTTCAAGTAGCGAGTTCCAGTGCCCGTGCGCTTCGAAGAGGGTGCGAAGTCGGTTGCTCTCGTCTCGCACGCCCGGCAACGGAGGCAAACCAGAGCGCGGGGTATTCGATTGGGTGACCACAAGTAAAGTAGGTGGCGAGGGTTTCTCTAACACGCGATCATGGCAGCCTAACAGTGAAAAGAGGGACGGCGTGTACGATGAGACCGCATAATCGTATGCATGATGGCCGGTCTGACCCTTATCGTAGACGCCCGCCGCGTGCAACGGCAGCCGACTGAGCGGACCTGTGGTGCACCAGAATATGTGCGGCAGTTCCTGGGCGGCAGCGTGGGACTTTGAAGTCTACGGTTGAAAGCATCAGGATCGTCTTCATCCGCCAGCCTTCCGACTTCTGACTTACCAAGTCCAGGGCGTCAAAGACTGGCTGTACTACCCATGCCCATAGGCGAGCCAGAACACGGCCGTAGATGTTGGAGCCCCCGTTCACGGTGACATGTTGTGGAGGAACTGCGCCGCGCCGAGTCCCTCTGTTCAGGCCCACATACCGAACCCAGATGGAGCACAACTGCTCGGCACGTTGCTGCGTCAAGCCCGGCAGTTTCACCAGCTTCAGAGAACCATCGGAAGCGAGGATCAGCGCGTCGCATCGAGCTTTATCGACGTTGATAAGAACAATAGCTCCGTGCAAGTTCGTGAACAGAGACGTTGAAGTGAGGTTCTGAAACTTCTTGGGAAGCATGAAGTCTTTGAAACCCTCTTGACTGCGAACATCTTTCAGCAGCTTATCGTACGCGATCGCCACTCGTCTATACTCCTCCATCGCAGATAGCTTTCGAGAACTTCGGGGCTTCGAGGGATCTTCTCTGACTACTGCTCGGCCAGTGTAGGCTTCGTTATCAGGTGCGGAGTGAGTGGATGCTGTATCTCGGTGGACATGAAATCCTAGTCTCTGAAGCTCCGGGTAGATGTCATTTTTGAGAATCTGGGCATGTTCCGGCAGTGCTTGCTCAAGTTGAACGAGAGAGGTGCGCATCGACAAGGCTTGAGACCAGACCAGAGCCCTGCCTGCATCGAACCACTCCACGGCTCTTTCAAGTTCACTGTGCTCAATAGCGTAGCTTACAGCCGCGTTGACTAATACGCCTACTTGTGCCGATCCCACGAAGCGTCGCCGTGCACTGTACCCTAGCCAAAGTAGCTCAGGAAGACATTCCAGAACGCGTGAATATGCAAGCAACATGACCGCCGATGTGCTGAATTCGGGGTGCTCGACGAGTAGCTGAATGCACGCTTCGGCAGACTGAAAGCGCCATCGTGAATCACCGACTTGATGGTGTCTACTTGCTTCCATGAAACAGTTCACTGCTGCGTCGAATTCCTGCTGTACACGATTCGACGCGAAGCGTGTTCGCAAAAGTGAGCCTTCGTGAAAGAGCCTTTTCGACTTCTCAGGGTGATCGTGCGGTGTGAGCTTGAGTGAGCGACGCTCCACCCGTAGAGCGCGCTCAAGGTCATCTGCGTCGCCAATCGTCTCATGTGAGACTCGCAAAGTGACGGCAATATCATGAAGGTATAGAGCGAGGCGTGGATCGTCCTCCCGTGAGAGCTCGATGGCTTCATGGTGGGCTTTCAGAGCACTCTCGATATCATCCACGTCCCGAAGACTCTCGAATCGAGATCTTAACAAAGTAGCAAGGAGGTGTAGGGGTATGGGGAGGTAGGGATCATTGTCGTCTGTCAATTCAATGACGCGCCTGACGAGCTGGAGGCTTTGGTCGAGATCGGAGAGCTCGCCCTTGTACTCGACACGGGCTTTCAATGAGATCGCGGTACCCATCATCCGCCACCGCTGCTCAGTATGCCCCTCTGGAGTGAGAGCTAGGGATTGATGACTTGCATCTATCGCATCTTCGAGGTCCTTGGGCTCTTGGAACTGATTGAAGCGAGCGGTCAAGCAAACGGCAAGATTGCAGAGATATCGAGGGACTTCGGGATCTTCGGGATGGTGTAGTTCGACGGACCGGAAACTCGCATCCAATGCCCTCTCGAGATCGAGAAGATCCCCGGTACGCTCAAAGCGGGTTCGCAACGCGGTCGCAAGACCACTCATGAGCTGAGGATATATGAGGCTGTACTCATTCACAGGAGTGTCGTCGAGGGCTCGGTCGTACGCTTGTATGGCGCTGTCTACATCGTTCAACTCGCCGAGATGATCGAATCGAGCTTGGAGTGATGCCGCGAGACTGAGCAACCGGTGCGCAAGTGTAGAGTCACCAGCTGAGGTGAGCTCGACAGCACGGCGGTCTCCTTCAAGAGCAGTGTCAAGATCAACACGCCTGCCAAATCGTTCAAAGCGGGTGCGAGAGTACAACGCGAGTCTATTCAACCGCATGGGCAATTCAACGTGCCCTTCAGGTGTCAATCGAACAGAGCGAGTCATCGCTTCGATTACATCGTCTAGGTCACCAAGATTATGCTTGTTTTTGAAACGAGTCCATACAACGAGACCGAAGGTCGCCGATAGCTCTGAAAGCTTCAGGGGATTGTCCGCTGCGAGCTCAACAGCTCGATGACTTGTCTCAACAGCATTCTCCAAGTCTGCGGGTATGTGATGCTCGTTGTATTGGGCCAACAAGAAACATGCTACGTCTCCCAGTATAGTTGCAGATTCAAAAGAATCGGGCGGCGTGAGCTCCAATGCTCGGCGAGATGTTGTGAGAGCTTCTCTGAGCTCGTCGGTGTTACGGAAGTGTTGGGAGCGTATGAGCAAACAGTTGGAAACGAGGCTCAGGTATTGTGCGACTTCGGGATCATCATCATGCGTGAGCGCCACAGCACGACGACCGGCATGAAGAGCTTCATCGACATCCCCGAATGAAGTCATCAGAGCCTCGAAGTAGCGTCGGAAGCGTGCCAATAGGAGGAGACCGAGAGCACACAGTCGCCGCGCAACCTCAGGAGGCTCATCCTGGTTTGTGAGCTGGATAGATCTATTGATAGACTCGAGGGCTCCCCCCAGATCTTCAAACTTTCCGAAGTGCTCGAAACGGACACGCAAGCACTGCGCGTAGTGGTATAAACGCCGGGACAACGCATGATTGTCGTCAGATGTTAGCTCAACAGAACGGCTGAAGATGCTGATGGCGCTCGAAAGATCATTGAGATCGCCAAATCGTTCAAAGCGACTCGACAGAGAGAGGGCATGCGTCTCAAGGCGATCTAGGCGTTTCGATTCGGTGACGGCTGTCAACTCAGCAGCCCCTTCCGCTTTCTTCATCAGACCTTCGGTATCGACCATGATATCACAGCAGGAGCAGAGTATAAATGAAGTAATGCCAAGTAGGTATCAGATGATGATGGTGCGAGATCTCGAGGTGGACTCTGTTCACCCTGAGATGATGATGGTTGAGGAAGAGTCGTGCTATGAGCGCGCCGGCGCGTCGCGTGGTTGGATCTTCTCTCCCACCGCTTAGGGCAACGGACACTGGTCAACTGTGCAGGTCTCTGTGTGTATCGCCTGCTACAAAGTCACCTCTCAAAGGGCATACGTCTCAAAGGTCATCGAGTGGTAGGCTGATGTCACTGCGCCACTGCATGACGAAAAGACTCGTCAGCGTGCAAACTTGTCCTCATTCTAGTACGTATACTCAGACTATCTGAACCGCCAAACCGAAAGGCCAGATCAGTTGCTTCGCAATCAGCAAAGTAGACATAGTAGTCAGCTATGGAACGTGTTGATCATAGTCACGATTGAGACGGAGTGGCACAGGAGGTCATAGATAATATGATAATATTGCTACAATGAAATATCAATATGTGTACATGCTAGTGCGACGAATGAGTGTGATCCAATACGAATAGACATCCAAATCCAGATACATCTAGTCCATTTAGCAGGCGAAGTGCAAACTAAACCGGCGTTTCTATCCAGATTCCATATCCAATGTGCACTGCTCACTGGTGACGATGGCTGGCGTGCGAGTGCGTACTGGCGGTGACGCTCGGACCAGCCTGTTCACCGACAGCAAAGCTCTGTATGTTCCCTGGCGCACTGTTCGGTGCGCGCAGTGGCTTCTGCAGCCGCGCACGGTCCTTCTTCGCAACTCCACGACGGAAGAAACGCGCGAGGACCGACGTGAAGGGTCGAGAGTGTTTGTTCCAGCATATCTCGCATGCGTGGTTTGGATCGTCGTGCGCAAAGCCGGTGTTGTTACCTGTGAATGAGAGAAGCATAAGTGCCCGGTTCAGATGTCAAGTGAGTCAAACGTACACATAGAGCATTCGTGGCCTTCAGGGTACACCAGAATGCGCCCATCGCGTAGGAGTGGCCGGCCAACGGAAGGTGTGCTACTCGGGAAC
Source organism: Peniophora sp. CBMAI 1063 (assembly GCA_900536885.1). Taxonomy (NCBI): domain Eukaryota; kingdom Fungi; phylum Basidiomycota; class Agaricomycetes; order Russulales; family Peniophoraceae; genus Peniophora; species Peniophora sp. CBMAI 1063. Next base: position 62,837 of record UWZB01000098.1, read on the forward strand.
GGAGACGCCTCCGCCGAGTCTTCGTCCATGCGCGAATGCGTCGTTTGTTCACTCTGCCTAGTCTCGGTTCTGCTAAGCTCCATAGCACTCGAGCTACGAACATCAAGCGAGCCGGCGCGCAGAGAGCTCTCAGGGCGAGGCGGCTCGCTGCTAGCCATATCCGCACTAAGGCTCATAGCATGCGAGGGCCTGCGCGCGTTGATAGACGAAGCGTTCGGCCTGAGCGACGACGGCGGCGCAAGTTCGCGGCCGGTTGTTGACATGTAGGATGGCGCCAAGGACGATGTTGAGCGACGCGGTTCTGCCTCCATCATACGAAGATCTCCAGTGCTGCCGCTACCGAAGAAGCGCCTCAAACCGCGTCGTCTGCCTCCTTCACTCTCGTTTCCGCTTTCATCCCCGACAGTGTTCCGGCTCGCATTATTCCTCGCGAACAACGCTCGCAAACCACCACCGCCCGTACGCTGCGGTTTTGGAGGCCGTATACCTAAGCTGGCGTAGCTGGGTGGCGGGCGTATCGCGCCGTGTGGTCTGCGCGGTCCGCGGTCAAGACTACGCTCGCCATCCGCTACGGCTGCAGTGAGCATGTAGGCTGGTAGTGGCTCGTCTTCGGGCAGCTCGAGCTCGGGGTCCACGTCAAGTAGCAGGAGGGCGCGATCCAGCTCCGTGAACACGCGTTGAACCTGACCCTCCTGACCCTCGCCTCGCGAGCCTGCACCCTCGCGTGCAGGATGAGATATAATCGCCGCCTCGGTGACGTTCGGCCTTTCTGCAGATGATACGAGCGCGATCGTAGGTGAAGACGGTCGAGGAGGGGCCTCACTCCTGCCTGCATTCCCTTCACGCAGCCTGCGAAGGATAGTATTGGGTGATGCGGGCGGCTCTCCAGGCGGCGGCACGAGTGAGTCGCGGTATCGCGCGCGAGTCCATTCCGCAACTCTTCCGGGAGAAGGCATTGTGGCAGTGTTGAGCGGCGAAGGCAGGGCGCCGGGATCATCGAGTGAGGGTGTTTCGGGCACAGCGACGGGTTGAGCGGCCTGAGTTGGCACAGTCGTTGATGGCGCTGAGATGGATGGCGAGGGCGGGATGGATAGAGTGAGCGTCGGCGCGGAAGAGCTGGCGGACGAACGCGCACCGCGAGAGCGCAGCGCACTGTCCTCCACATCAAGCCTCTCCATCCTCGCTTCCTCCGTACTAGGCTCTACGTCTTGTGCTCTGGGTGTCTGCAAACCGCTCGCCGTAGCACTATCGCCGGCGGTAGAGCCAGCATCAGGGGCTGCTCTACGTACGGACATTCTCTTGGACAGCCGTTTGCGCTGTGCCGCACCGACGCTGATACGCACAGGCGCTCGCGGACCTACGACCGAGGAGCGGCGCGAGTGTGTGGTAGAGGACTCGCGACGAGCCGCGATAGAGTTATTGCGAGAAGGAACGTATGCGAGAGACTCTCGACGTGCGGGGGGAACAATAACACCTTCGCCATCTTCCGTTGAAGCACCGCTACCCGAAGCACCTCCGTTCAGCCTTTGAAGCGCAGCTGCCGGGTCCGAAGGTTCCGCGTCATCGGCCTCAGAGATGCCTATCCCAGTGAATGCACTCGGCGCTGGTCTGATCTCGCGTAAACTGGGCGCAGGAGATGGTGTCTTGAATGACCGTTTCGAGCGTAGACGCTGGAGTCGCGGGGTACTGGGTGGGGTGCTGTGCGCTTCTGAGGCGGAATCGGAGACGCAGACGGAGGGAACCACGGCGGCAGGAGCCAATGTCTTCGCAGCGGAGATTACGCTGGGAGGCCTCTTCGAAGTAGGGGGCATTGGGGAAGCGATCGTAGCTGCTGGGGATCCTCCAGGTACCGGTACACGCGTGATACGCCCATCAGCACCTCGCACGAAGCTGAACCCGCTCGCGTCTGCGCTCGTCTTCTTTGCGCGACGTTTCTTGACCGGAGCAGGGGCAGACGACGTAGGCGAGCTGGCCTTGGGCTTCGGAGACGAGGGCGCGGTGTGGAAGAATGCTGTCGATTTGTCCGGGGTGGCGGGTGCGCGTTTCGGTGAGACGGGCTTGCGCGTAGCAGGTTTCGTCGAAGAATCAGAGTGGCCGGGACGAAGTGCGAGAGGTACGCTCTTAGGTGCATCGTCGCTCGCGTCCGCCAGCGCCCGGCCAAAGGCGCGTTCGGCATTCGCGAGTGGACTCTCGACAAGCCGATCATTTGTGGCCAGAGCAAACGCCATTGCATTCGGAGGCGCCGAAAGCGGGACTGGCGCGGAGGCCGGAGGGTGTGGCGAAAGAAGTACTGTGCTGGGCACCGAGTACTCCGAGCCAGACGATACGACGCCCGTCCATTGTGCCGAACTTGCCCACCGCATGGAATCAGCGCTGGGCGGGTTGATGGGCGCGGAGGCGGGAGGCTCTTGCAGATGAGCGGGCGTCTCGGGCATCGCGGCGTATTGGTTATATCTTGCTGGCGATACGTGCTGGTCGGGGGAAGTAGGTGAGAGTATGTCGTGCTGCGCGGGAGTCGTGGGTGGCACGGCGTGTGCACCTAGTGCAAAAAGCGTCGACGTGCGACTAGGCTATGTGTATTTTCAGTACAACACAAAGAGGGATACACCATAGTTGATAGAGCAAATGAAGATGGACGAACGTACCTTGACAACCTTCTCGTGCCCCGATAGCTCCTCCCACTCATCTTCACTTCCTCCATCTCCATATAGTGCTGGCTCATCGGCTCTGAGCAGGTGTTGTCCACTATTCCTCGCATTCCGCTTGAGCGCACGATAGTCGTAAACTTCATCGGGCGAGTCTTGCTCCGAATCAGAGCCCCGCTCTTGTTTTACGCGCGTGAGTGAAGCTTCGAGTGTGGGTTTGTCCGCAGGTGATCGCTTAGACGACGGCGAGACATACTGAGCTAGTGAAGGTGTCTCGACGTACGTCGCGCTTGACGGAGCGGGAGAAGCTGCAGGGATCACGATCAGCGCCGGCTGTCTCTATCAAAAGATGTGGGAACGTACTGGTGACGCTCATAGGCACATCAAGTGTGTGCATCGGAACATGTGTCGAGTCCACACCATGCGGGTTCGCAACATGAGAGTCCTGGGCGGAAGCACGGCGACTGGGGGCTGGTGGAAGCGGTCTGTACGACTCGCGTCGGCCTACGGAGACTGCGGGCGACGGCGCGGGTTTGCTAGCCGAATATGCTGTTTCTGCGTAAGGTGCTTCGGCAGACGGCCGCGCGAGTGGTGCTAGTGATGGAGGTCTGCTACTGCTGGGAGCGCGAGCACCTGCGGGCCTGGGCATGCCGGTGGAAGATCGCGAGGGAGGGCGAGTACTCGTGCTCATACTGGAGTTAGACCGAGTATGGCGACCGGCGCTTGAAATCGAGGTCGTACGAGATAGCGAAGGTGGTGGGGCCGCATTTGTGCGAGCTGTATGACCAGGTGCTGGTGCGGGTACAGTCGAACTAGATCGGCGCGGGATGGGGAGCATCCGTCCTGCGGGCTTGATGTCGGTGTTGATGGTCAATCCCGCATTTCCAAGCGAGATCGTGCGTTTGCGTATATACGCTCCTCCTTGTGTAAAAGCAGAAGGCGGGGAAGACGCATTTGCGCCAGGCAGGGAAGTGGAATCGACATCGTTGAGCGAGGTAGTGCGGCCGCGCGTGTAAGCTGAGGGTGGGATAGTCGCAGTGGACGGGAGTGGCGAAGGAGTGTGGGGAAATGGTGACGCAGTGAAGATGCCTGATGCCGAACTTGCTGATGCGGGCGCGGTTGACGGGAAGAGCGCCGAGATGGTTGCGCTAGGCGTAGACAGCGATGAAGAGCGTGAATGTCGCGGAGGACGCGGGCCGGTCAGACGGCTTGTGCGCGGTGGCGACGGCGCAGGAGGCGATGGTGTCGGCAGCTGCGGCCGAGAAGATAAGCTGTGCTTGGGAGCGGTAGATGCAGATGGATGTACGGTTGGATCTGATCTCGTGTGCGTGGACGCGGGAGCGTCGGATGCTACAGATAGCTCTACTCAGCACATCTCGATGCACGTGCACGGGCAAGTGTTCACGTACGCAGTCTGGAGAGGCGGAATCCTTTGCGCTTGGGCGCATAAGAGTCTGGCACCGCGGCCGTGTACTCGTCCTCATCCACGTTTATGGGAGAGGATGCACCGAGAACGTGACGCCTAACAAAAGCGTCGTCCTGGGCGCGGTGTGGACGGCGCAGAGGTGGCAAGCGGCTCATACGCCTGCTGTCTTTGGCCTCAAACTCGAGCGAAGACGGTGAAGACGGCGAGGATGGAGGCGGGGTGGCGCCGCGAAAGCCCTTGGCAGGCGCGGTGGGTGAGTCGGGCGGGGTCAGAATGAGCGGAGCGGGTCTCATTCTCTCAGTCATCGCAGACATGGTAGTTGAGGGAAAGTAAGCCGAGCAGGGAGAGCAGGCAGGGGTTATGGATCGAGGCGGTGATCATCAAACAACCGGCGATGCCCGAGCGCTCGTACCGGACCTGGTATCATTGAGGGTTTTGTCGGGCGGGTGGCGCAGAGACACGTTTAGACCTGAAGAGGGCAGGACTGTTTATTGTTAGCTGTGGCACTAGATGGCGGGCGCTGACGGCAAGCGCAAGTCGGCCTTCGCGGCGCGGTCGCGCGTGTCACACGCTCAGGCGACAACGTTCAAGTCGCGCTCACCCAGTCTTCGCCTTGCTTCTGACTTCCACCCCGAATTTCGCTCGATAGTATCCTCCCAAATGACCATCATATACTCGTACTAGGTGTATGCGACGCGTCTGAGCTTGCTTCATGCCAAATTGTCTCGAAGAACGTACCCGCCCCGCATCGACTCTCACCCCTCCGTACACCTGTTGTAATAGCCTCGAACACCCGGCGAACCCGATAATGGAACAGTTGCTTTCATAGAAGCTTGATTCCCGAGACGATGCTCCTGTTGTCGACCTCATGATTGCCTCTCTGACGTTCCGCGTTCACGCATACCGTCCCGGGCGCTCTTCGTCGGTGTTACGGCTAGCCATCCACCTGCGAGGATCTACACAATCTCCTCGGCCTGACCGAAATCAGATTCGCATGCATTCGCTCCGGATGTACGAGACTCTTAGAGACCTGGGTCCAAGCCGAATATACGATGGAGAGGAGGACGTGGCTCGCTATCTCGCTGCACTGTCTGTGAATACTCTGGACCCGCGTACGAGAGAAGTCGGTTTCCATAAACTTCCGCATACAATTATGAACGATATTAGCTCCACGCTGGTCTGCTCGGACGAATGAAATCCTGGAGGTTGAGACCATAAGCGCCAGCATCGACCGCAAAGATGGCGAGGAACGAGCATGATCCACACCCGGCGGAGTGGCGCCCATATGCGATGGCCTCCACTTCATGACGCATTTTGAAGTCGAGAGTGCGTGCAACTAGGCCCGGCTAGACAATCGCTCACAGTATACTTGCGAGCAGGGCATGCAATACGTCAATTCTAGGCGCCTCAACGAGTCTGAAACTTGAGTTTTCGGGGCCGGGCATGCAACTTCATTGCAAGCGGCAGCCATACGTTGAGTCGTGCGCGCGCATCGCAGCCGTCGAGGTTGGCGGGATCTCGATGGGTCGGTATAAGTACGTCGAGCGTATTCAATCGATGTCCCTCCATCACTGAAGACTCACACCTACTACTAGCCCACATCCCTTCTCCCTCTCCACACCAACCTCAATATGTTCGCCCGCGCCATCATCATTGCCGCCGCCGTCGCACTCGCCGCTGCCCACGTCCAGCGCGAGCACTCGGACGACTACTCCCCCGAGAACGACTACGACCACGACGTCGAGTACAAGAAGCCCGAGTACGGCTACAAGGAGAGCGCCTACGACAAGGCCTACGACTACGCTTTTGAGCACTACGCGCACGAGGCCAAGGAGGACAAGCGCGGTCTTGGCTACGGCGAGACCTGGGAGGACAACTTCGAGCGCCGCAACGTACGTCGCGCTGTGTCTGAATTCTGCCCGCCCATGCTGATTTCGTTTTGTAGATGCAGCACGAGTACAAGGCACCCAAGCCGGTTAGTTTACCCTTCTCTCTCCTTTCGCACCGCTCACAATTACACGTCTAGTGCAAGGACTACTCATGCTACACCGACTCGGAGTACGTCCCCGCGCCCGTCGGCACTTGCAGCAAGGGCGACCTCCAGTGCTGCAACCAGGTCCAGTCGGTACGTGGCGCATTGCTTGTACATGGCTCCTACCTGACGCCGTGCGCAGGCCAAGACCGTCGACTTTGAGCAGTTCAAGGCCTCGGAGATCTACGAGCTCATCCCCAACGCGCTCCGCGGCTCGAACGCCCCCGTCGGCCTCGCGTGCTCTCCCCTTATCGCAGACACCTCCGGCGGTGTGCAGTGCAACCAGCAGGCTGTGTGCTGCGACGGTGGCCACTTCGTGAGTCGTCTCCTCGTGTCACTCTTGACATCTCGCTTACGCTCCCCATAGTCCGGTCTCTTCTCCGTCAACTGCAACGCCTTCAACGGTGGCAGCCAGAGTGCAGGCATCTTCTGAGCTGACCCCATCCGCTGGATGTACTATACATGTGTATTGGTGTACTATTTCTGGGACTTGCGGCGGGAGATTAGGGACTTGTACGGCTAGCAAACATCACTACCAATATACCTTTTCTATCAACAGCGTTTTTCAGCAGTATTCTAGGGCCTTTGAAGTCACTTTTGCCCGGGTTAGGACTACACCAAAGTCGTTAGGGTTAGGCAAAGGTGCTCGGAATGTTAGAAAGTAAAAACACAGTCCTATGTTAATTTGCTCAACTAAGAGATCTATCCAATAAAAACCTAAAATATGTCAAAACTTAAAGCTGTAGAGGCGAAACAGTGGGGGGGCGTCGATGTAACGCGGGTCACGGCGCGCGTCACAAAGTCGCGTCGTGCTCAGGCGCGCCGCCCCTTAGGCTTAGGACTACGATTCCTTCGCTAAACTCTAGATTGCCGTCTATTGTATTCATTGCAGCACAGTTTCCTGACACAATTGCGCCACGCAAAACTTCAGCAGTGGGTCAACTACTAAGAGCACTCGGGGATTCGAACCCCGACAGTTGCAAGGGCCGCAAGAGGGCTAGCAACTGTACCACTGTGCTATGCGTTGTGCTATGCGAGTAATCGTGATGCGCATCACATGCGGCAACTCCAAATCGGATGCAGAGACGCAAAAACTCAAAACTGGCTATTACACTACTTAAGAGCACCCGGGGATTCGAACCCTGACAGTTGCCAGAGCCGCAAGCGGGCTAGCAACTCTACCATAGTGCTGTGTAAGTATACTTGATGCGCGTCACATCCGGCGAGTCCAACTGGGATGTAAAGACGCAAAACGAATGGATCCTCCACTAACATGCACCCGGGGATTCGAACCCCGAAAGTTGCAAAGGCCGCAAGCGGGCTAGCAACTCTACCATAGTGCTGTGTAAGTAGATGCAAAAGCTCACGAATGGATATTGCATTAGGAGCACACGAGGATTCGAACCCCGACAGACGCAACGGATTGCAAGCGGCCCAGCCACTGTACCATAGTGCCGTGACAATAAAAGATGTGTGTTACACCTGGCCAGTCAGACTCGAATCTAGAGACGACAAAATGAGGAGGATATCCCCTATAAGGACGAAGATTCCCCCGTCATCAGCACACCAGGGATTCGAACCCAGAGAATCGCAAAGAAACGTAAGTTCCTTAGCGACTGTACCATAGTGCTGTTAAGGTGATGCGATAGGTCCGAGACAGGTGTAGTGGTCTTGTGGTATACGTTTCAATGTAATCTACCACAGCGGGTGTTCGAATCCCCGCCCACCAATGCGTATTCTACGTCTCACTTTTGCCAATGCCAGTCCCGCTTAGTCTGGGGAGACGTCGATAAATGTCCCCTCAAGACACAATCACGTTGAGGGGGTAAATGTTTGCCCAGAGTTATCCCCTTTGGCAGAAGATCGGTTGAGGGGGTTATGATAACGTCTGACCCTGCACAGTTCCTATTCAATACAGCTACGGTTGGACCGTCTCATTGTACTAAAGCTTTTGATCTGTACAGCGAGCGCACAAGATAATTCGATATGTTGAAGACTACTATACAACGTATACATTCATGCATTTTACAGAAGGACCCACTTGAGTTTAATGCCAGCGCGTTTACTGTCAATCCTGCTCTCCCCACAACGCGTCAAATCCCGTAGCTGCACCTCTACAGGCTCGGCGTCGGTGAGACACTCCACCGCAACCCGCACGCAGCGGAGGTGCCGCTCCCAGTGATGTCCGCCCCAACTGTTGACATGTCCGTCGCGCAGATAGCCAGCTAAAACGCGCAGCTGCGGCATACCGCGTGGAGAAGCTGGTCTCCCGTTCTTGAAGACCGGTGCCGGGATGACGATGACGGAGGCCTTTATGTAGTCGAGCCACAGGTACCACTGAAGCGTGGTCTGTGGGCAGTAGGATCCAGGCCCCAAAACGACGGAAGCTTGCGGAGGGATGAGATTCAACCCTCTGAGCGGACCGAGGACCTTCGTGATCGCGAACGGGTCGCGCAGTGCGTCCGGCGGCCCACTGACGGGCAGCTTGTACTTTACAATGTCGACGGAGGGCGCAATGGCACGGACACCAATAGAGCGGCAGGGCAAAACATGAGGCACATCGTCCGCTCCGGTGGGACCGCATGCGTTATCGGACATGCAATGCAGCACATCCGCAAGGCAGCCACCGTAGACAATACGAATAACCTCTGGGCCGGGCGCGAACTCGGCATCGGTCGGGATCACTTCCATCAAGGCGACATCCAGCCCGATAAAGGTGTACGCGTCGGGTGCGTAGGGAGGGACTCCAAAATGCGGGACGAGAGATGTGGCCGGCGCGTCCAGCGAGAGAGCCGCATAGTAAAAGCTATCCATGGTGTCGCAAACAGCGTAGGCATTGTGGGGATAGAATACGAAAGGGATGGCGACGTAGATGGGGTAAGCATTCACACGAGTCTCAATATGAACTTCCAGAGCCTGAGGGAGAATGAGACAGCGAAAGAGCCCGCATAGGCTGTTAGCGGAGAGGGAGACGGTGAGGTGTGTGAGCTTCGGCAGCTCAACGGGCGCAAACTCGAGCGACTCGTCAGGGACCGCAAACCCATTCAGGCGCAGGTGGAAAACGCGGAGCTGGGAACTCGCGCCCAGGACCGTGTAGATGTCCTGTTCGGTAAGATCTTGGGTTAGGGTTAGGGTTAGGGTTAGGGTTAGGGTTAGGGTTAGGGTTAGGGTTAGGTTAGGGTTAGG